>CAOKZL010000928.1:0-471367 GCA_948472985.1 Iguana delicatissima | reverse complement strand
GTCAGTCTCCACTGCAGCTTGTGAGAAGGAGCATGTACCATATAGCTCCTTTGAATTTGATTTGATCACAGCATGGTTTAGCTGGTCTTGAATGCAAATGAAAGTACCACAAACCCAACTTATCTCTATAAGGATAGAGATTTTTTTTTTTTTAAAAAAATGTAACATTAGGAATGTGCAAGTCAGTGTGGGGTAATCTAACTATCTGCTTGCTCTGCTAAGTAGTGGGAACAATAGTGTCCACCAATGTGCAGGTTATTTCAGAAACACATACAATGGTACCACACATTTTATCATATGATATCTTAGAAACACAAAATCATAGAGTCAGAAGATACCACAAGGGTCATCCAGTCCAACCCCCTGCCATGCAGGAATACACCATCAAATTACTCCAACAGATGGCCATCCAGCCATTGTTTAAAAAACTCCAAAGACAGTGGCCCTTTCCGCACACACCGCCAACCCACAATGGCTATGGCATTGCCACAGAATCATGATGACAGTTTTAGATGACATTGGCATGATCCCATGGCAACCCATTGCAATCACGGATTATATCTAGCAATCACGTATATCCACACGTGATTGTGCAGTCCTCCCACCTCCATCCTGCATTAACCTGTCATGCAGAACATCAGGAAGCACAATAGCTGCTCTTCCTCCCCTGGTGCAGCCTGGGAAACTGCCGTGCTGTGCTGTGGAAGGGAGGGGCAGAGCCATTGAGCTTCAGGCTTTCACTGGATCCCCGCATGATGGCTTCAGAACCAGGTAAGGTGCAAAAAGGACCAGTGTTTCTACCACACTCCAAGGCAGTGTATTCTACTGTCAAAGTGCTCTTATGTCAGGAAATTCTTCCTAAAGGTTAGGTGCAATCTTTTTTCTTGAAGCTTGAAACTATTTCTCCTTGTCTTAGTCTCCGGAGCAGCAGAAAACAAGCTTCCTCCATCTTCCATTATGACATACCTTCAAATATTTAAACGTGGCTATCATGCCACTCTTAACCTTCTGTTCTCCAGGTTAAACATATCCTGCCCCCTAAGCAACACTTCATAGGGCGAGTTTACCACTTGGTCATCCTCCTCTGGACACATTTCAGCTTGTTAATATCCTTCTTGAATTGTGGTAGCCAGAACTGGACACAGTATGCCAAATGAGGTCTAACCAAAGCAGAATGGAGTGGGACTATTATTTCCATTGATCTAGACACTATACTCCTATTGTTGTAGATTAGAATTGCAGTGACTATTTTTTTTACCTGCTGCATGATACTGCTGACTCCTGTTCAGCCTGTGGTCCATTAAGACTCCTAGATCTTTTTCACATGTACTGTGGTTAAACCAGGTGTCACTCATCCTATATCTGTGCATTTCATTCTTTCTCCCTAAGTGTAGTGCCCTACATTTCTTCCTGTTAAAATTCATTTTGTTAGTTTTGGCCCAGCACTATAATCTGTTAAGGTCATTTTGTATTCTGGTCCTGTCCTCTGTGGTATTAGCTACCACTCTTAATTTGGTGCCATCTGGAAATTTTATAAGCATGCCCTCTATTCCATCATCCAAGTCATTGATAAAGATGTTGAATAGCACTGGGCCCAGGACAGAATCTTGTGGCATCTGACTATTCACTTCTCTCCAGAATAAAAAAGAGCTATTGGTATGCACCCTTTGGGTTCATTAGGTCAACCAGTTATAAACCCAGCTAACACTAGCATTGTCTAGCCTAGATTTACTAGCTTGTTTGCAGGAATATCATAGGGGACCTTGTGAAAGGCATTACTGAAATCAAGATATGCTATATCCACAGCATTCCCTTCATCTACCAACACTGCAACTGTCTCAAAAAAAAAATTAGTCTGATATGACTTATTTTCCAGAAACACTTGTTGCCTTTAGTGAACATAGCATTCCTTTCTAAGTGCTTACAGAGTGCCTGTTTAATGATCTGCTTTATAATCTTTCCCAGTATGGCTGTCAGATGGAATAGATGGTAACTGTTTCGGTTCTCTTCCTGCCTCATTTTGAAGATGGAGACAACATTTGCCATCTCCCAGTCTGCTGGGACTTCACTTCTTCTCTAGGAACTGTGAAAGGTTATTGTCAGTGGATCTGAACTTCTGCAATTTCTACTAATACACTTGGATGGAGTTAATCTGGCCCTAGAGACTTAGGCCATTTCTGCCCTACACTGCCCTACAGTGCTATTATTCTACTTTCAACATCCTGTGAAATCCTGAAGTTTATAGTTTATTGAGGCCAACGAGCACTCTGGCTGAGAATTCTAAAGGCCCCTCCCTAAACTGCAAACCCCAGGATTCCATAGGATGTTGAAAGAAGAATAATAGCACTATAACAGGTTAGCGTGGAAATGGCCTTACATTCATTTAGAGTAACCATGTATTCCTCTACCATCTGTTCACCTATTCTGTGCTGCATTTCCTCTACCACATCATCTACTCCATTTTCCCCAGGTAGTTTTCCTTTTGGGAGAAGACTGAGGCAAAGAAGGATTGAGTAGTTTATCCCTTTTTCTCTTTTCTTTTCTTTTTTTTAAATCTTAGCTCAATTGAAAGTTCCCTAGATATCCATCCTGGATTTTTTAGACACCTCCCCTTTTCCCTGCTCATTGGAATTGTTAGAAATTGTGCCTTCAATGTCTCACTTTTTAGAAAATCCATCATGAATTTCCTTCTCTTTTAGTATGCTCACAATGGGATTACATCCAGTATTCAGTAAGTTTACTAAAATCAACTTACTTAAAGTTTAGCATGTGTATCTGACTACACTTGACTTCCCCTTTTCACTGTATAATAACTCCAGGAGAACATGGTCACTCCTAACTAAGCATCCCACCACTTGCACCCCATTAACCAGGTCATCATTGTTGGTTAGGATCAAAACTAAAATAGCTGATTCCTTGTTGCCTCTTCCACCTTCTGGACTTGTCTGCAAGACAAGTGAGGAATTTGTTGGACTTCATATTCTTGGCAGAGTGTGACTTCCAACAAATATCAGTATAGTTGAAATCTCTCATTAATACTAAATTTCTGGAATGCTTGATCATCTATTCCAGGAAGGCACCATCCAAGTCCTCACTTTGACTTGGGAGTCTGTAGTAGACCCCTTGCTCCCCAATTATATTACTGTTGATTCTTTCCCCCTTAATTTTTACCCAGATGCTCTCAACCTGGCTTTCAGGTTGAGTCATGGATCTCTTCATATATGTAAACGCCCTTGACATATAGTGCTAGCCTTTCTCTTTTCCCCATTTGGTCTATTTCTCTGAAATAGGTTATGCCCTTCTATTGCAACATTCCAATACTGAAACTCATCCCACCAGGTTTCAGTGATGCCTTCCTTCTCATTCTTGGATTTTTGTACTATTTGCCCAGTTCTCCCTATAACATTTGGACCATTATCTCTAGAACATGATGAACTCCTACCCTCAAGAATACTGTCTCCTCCCCCCACATAACTCAGTTTAAAGTCCTCCTGACCAGGTTTGTGAGGTTCTTAGTAAAAACATTCCTACCAACTGCTATGAGGTTCAAGCCATCACTTGCCAGAAGTCCATGAAACTGCAGACCATGGTCCTAGAAGCTAAATTATCCCCAGTGGCTCCATCTGTAGAACCAGTTGTTCACCTCCATTATTTTTCTTTCGCTTCCTGGGCTGTGTGTCTTTCAACTGGGAGAAGTGATGAAATGACAACCTGTGTATCAAGGTCCTTCAGCTTCCTACCCAGAGCCTTGTAGTTCCTTGTGATCTCCTGAAGGCTGTGCTTCACTGTATCATTGGTTCTCTCATGGACTAAAAAAAGGAAGAGGTTATGGTCAGTACGCCTGATGAGTTTTGTCAGCTGCTCCATTACATCATGATTCTTTGACCCAGGGAGACAGCACACCTCTTGAGAAGTCCTGTCAAGCCCACAAACTACTGCTTCTGTTCCCCTCAGTAGGGAGTTTCGTACTACTACTACACATCTCCTCTGAGGATTGGCAGAGGTCAATCCGTTTGTTTATTCTTTCAAGGTACCCTGCATGTTTGCTGAGGACTGACACTATTGCTCTTGTTCCTGTTCTTCATCATCACTGATAAAGTAGACAGCTTCTATGTATCATATTCCTCCAAATGTCTACCTCCTGTGTTTGGAAACTTATGTCCTCTTCAGAGACATATCCTGTGTCTTCCTCATCTGGGACAGTCTGCTCAAGTTGCTGTACTTTCTCTTCCAACAGGGAAAAAAAATTACACTTACTGCAAGTGTAGTTACCTACATCCTCCAGCAAGAACACAAACATATCATAGATATTGCAGATGACTACAGAAACTTATTCACTGTGCATATTCAGTAGTCTTAAAAAGGCAATGAAACAGAACTATGGGCCTCCTCCACCAAATGCTCATGAAAAATGCCTGTTTTCACTGAGCTCCAGGGACTGAGATTACAGTTAAATAGAGAGCTAGTGGCTGCTAGCTCCTTCCCTCACCAAGTCTTTGACTGACTTCCTCTGGGCCTACACACAGTAGAGCCTGAACGAGCACATAAGCCAGAGTTCTCAACCTGTGGGTCCCCAGATATTCGTGGACTTCAGCTCCCAGAAGCCCCAGCCACTATGGTCAATGCTCAGGGCTTCTGGGAGCTGAAGTCCATGAACATCTGGGGACCCACAGGTTGAGAACCACTGACATAAACAAACCTGCCTTGAGTCACACAAACAATCAGGCTTAATACAGCAAATGCAAGCTCACCCAAACACAATAGAACAATAGATCCCTAACAAGCACACCTCCTCTCAGATCACACAAGCAAGTAGCCTAACCCCAACAGACATAGTAGCCTTAATCTGTCAGGAATCTCTCCCTGCAGCCAGCAAGGGTGGAGAGAGGTCAGGAATACTTGGAGAGTCCGAATATACCAAAACACCAGGAAAACACAAGTTGAGCCAGGTCAAAGTCCAGTCCAAAGATTCAGGAGGCAGAGATCCATCCAGAGGGTTTCAGGGAGCAGGAGCCGCAAAGGTCATGAGGGCTTGCTAATAATTTGCTGCAAGGAAGGAGCAGCCACGCCGGCAGACTTAAATAGCCCCTGTGAGCAGGTGCTGCTTATTATTGTTTCCTGAGCCTAGTCCATGCAGCCTCCCTCTGAGCAGCCTGTTTCTGCCTTCTGTGTGATTGAGGGCTGATGAGCACAGCTGGCTGCAACTCCTCTGCATCACTGCTGGTTCCCCCTCCATCAAGAGCTGGCTGGGGCAACTCAGTCTCTGTTTGACCTTCCAGTGCAGGGGATGTTTGAAGGTTGACTTGCTCACTCCCTGGCTTGGCCCCATGCACAGTCAGTTGCTCCTCAATCACCACAGCATCATCTATCACATAATCCAACAAATTCTCTCAAAAGTTTTTCCTGAACTGGGGAAGTTTGACCCAACAAATACAAGCTCACCTTATGCTGTCCCTTCACCACACCCATGCAAAATGCCTGTTGGCCTTGTACCTCCTCTTCCTAATGTGTATTGTATTTCTTCTTACTATTTGCATGCTTGACACACACAATCATAATTTGTAGTTAGTAAGGTTGAGATGATATTTGGGTCACAAAATAAATATAGAAATATGACCGTTGGTTTCATGTACATATATAGAGTCTTAGATCCAAAGTAGTTGAGATGCTATGTTGCTTCACAAGTCCTCTTATGGAATCTTTGATTGGTGAAAATTCCTATTAATCAGGTCATTCTATTTTCCACAAGTCCAGGTACAGTCAGCAAGTCCAAACAGAGAAGCATTCCTGGTAGCTTTCATCGCTCGCTTATCTATCTATCTATCTATCTATCTATCTATCTATCTATCTATCTATCTATCTATCTTAATCATTTATATCCCACCTTTTTTCTGGTGGAGGACCCAAGGCTGCTTGCAAAAATGCTCTAAAACAAGAAAAAAACTACAAACCTGACAATAAAAAAGTTAAATCATAATTAAACAGCTTATGTTATTAACTTACGACTATTGTATTCCCTCTACAACAGGCTATGCTGGATAGGAGTGATGGGAGTTGCAGTCCAACAACATAGGGAGAGCCACACGTTCCCTAATCTTGGTCACATTATTTTATAAGACTTTTATGTTTTTCTGATTCCACAGAAGGCGGAGGAAAAAACCCATTATCAAACTGTTAGTGAAGTGTGGTCCTCTAAAATTGTATTTTTCTTGGCAGGAACTCCACAGAAAATAGAAAAATGTGCACATGGCATTTGTACTGATGGATGAATAAATTGTTTATCAGGTAAAATAAAGGATAATTTCTATTTTTTTTCCACCTTATGCCTCAGAATTAGCAATGCCAGGCAGAGAGTGTCCTTGCTGTCTGTGCGATAACAGTGTATGATATTGGTGACATGATGGAACTGGTTCATCTTCCCACAACAATTACTTGTTGGTACAGGAAGTCTTGGGAATAACTTATTTGAATATTTGCTTAATATATTAATTAGGAAAAAAGGGAATATGCCCTGTATTGAGTCAGACCATTTGATCAGCTGCTGTATTATTTTCTTGCATGGTCTGGCAATGGCTCTCCAGGTTTTCAGGCAGTGGCCTTTTCATGAAGACCTTTGCAATCAGAAAAGGTGGCACAAACATCAGCAACATTCATAGAGAAAAGAGAGTGAGCTTCTTGCCCTATGAAGGTGCAAAGTGTCTATTTACATTTCTTCTCAGTACCAATCTCATGTGCTGGACTGCCATCACACAGTCTGTCACGATATCAATTAGATCCATTACAGTCAATGGAAGTCACAGTTTGTGCCAGCTCACGACAAGCACCAGCTCATGACAAGAACAACATTAACTTACAGTCTGTCCTCCTGCTGTGCATTCAGCTTTCTGTTCCAGCTGCTATCCTGTGCTAAACACCCAAACTCATACCTGTTCTCTCTAGCTCTCAAGGCGAGCTTGATGGAGAAAAATGACCTGGGGGCATTCTCTAATTATCATCCTCAAACATCTTGCAAACAGAAACACAGCTGAAATATTTCCTTATCATCATTTTTTTCCTAGTAGCAATTATTTACTACTATTTATTTAGGGAAAAAAAACCCCTGTACATCTATTTTCATTTCACAGAAAAGCCCAAAGTACTCACAGTGCTTAAAAAAAAACAATAATTACATATAAAGGAAAAGAATAAAACAGCAGAATATTCATTCACAATGATGGGGAATATGTGGCTGTCCTGACAGTATGTGGGCAAGGAAGTATGCTTTAAGTTGTCAGTGCAGCAGTTGTACAATGGGAGTCTTTCTCATCTCACTAGGGAGATCATTCCATGTGGGTGGCATTTGAATTAAAACCATGTTGTGACTTTGAGTAATGGTTTATCAATCACTAAAATTAAAAAGATTGAAACCATTTAGGTAAATTGAGTAAGAAAAATCATATGCTTGAAAGACAAAGGCTAAGAACATACTGTGTATATTTCCTTGTCTACTAATAACATTTAATCTACATTTCAGCATGCATTGCTTTTCTAAGATGATTTTGAGTAGATTTTTGTGTTCTTGTTATGTGCCTCCAAGTTGTGTCTAGCTTATGGCAGCCCTAAAACAACTTATCATGTAGGATTTCTTGCCAAGATTTGTTCCATTCCCTTCCTCTTATGCTGAGGGAGTGTGACCTGCCCAATGGGTTTTCATGGCTTTTTGGGGATCTGCACCCAGGTTTCCCAGAGTCCTAGTCCAACACTTGACCACTATACCATGGAACAGTAGATTGCATGAAAAAAAATCGGCTCTTTGCTTATCAGGTGGGGCTTCTTTCAGCTGTATCAAATCCTAGGCAGCTCACCACATTGCATATGTTGGATGCTGTATATCTGCTCTCAATCTGTTCTCAATGAGATTTCATTATTTAGAGAGGCCTTTACACTTTAACTTCTTTGGAGATCACTGCATGGTTTTGCTGGTTACTTCCTAACATAGATCATTCCTGGGTGGATCTGAGGCTTCTCAGATATATGGAGATCTTCTGATCAGACATTCCAGGACCTATCACTTCAGCCAAAGGAGTTGAGATTTACCTAAAACATCCTCAGGGATCTTCCCTTGCTCTGTGAAAGGTGCTGTGATGGGGATGGTTTGGTCAGAAATCTGATCATCCTCCCTGCCTGCTTGCATATTCATGTACATTCCCTTACCAGCTTCTCTGGGATATACCTTTGAGATTTTGAGAGCCCATTCTTTTAGCCTCAGGGTAGCAGCCTCTGCAGCAGAATAGAACATATCTGGCACATAAGCATTAGGCAAGTGGAAATCCCAGGGTTATAAAATATATAGTGGATATACAAATAGGTAGCTCTCTAATAATTCTCCTTATTTCATAAAGGCCAGTAATAAGAATATAAGGGTCTGAAGCCACAGCATTGCCTTAGGGGTTCTGTTTACATTGGTTGGGAAGCTCACCTATCCCCAGTACAATGGCTGTCATTTCCTGATTGGTCTTTAATGAGAATGCTATCCTGTTAGGATAGACTATTTCCAGTGCTTCTATGGCACATGGAAAGGGACAACCCTTGAATGCCTGGGTTATCCAGCTGGGTGAAAGTGCCTTGAGAAAATGCCAAGTTTCTTTCCAGCATAGCAAACCCTGGAACAACTACACCTTCATTTTCCTGAAATGCATGTCTTCTGGTTAGACTTATTGGAGAAGGGAGTTTTATCAGTGTCCTGGATCTTCATGAAGTTGCTGTGGGGAAAATTAAAATCAGGGCTTTGGAATGATTCAGCACTGTGCCAAAGTGCCTGTTAAAACATGTCTGAACTCTCTCACCCAGATAGTGTCTGCCTATTTTGCTGGAGTCATGTTATGTGGCTACATGACACACACCAGGGTTTGTGGGACTAGTGTCAGCTTCTGTAAGTTTGGCAATAGCAACACCTCTTGCATCATTCTGCAAATTCAGTAGGAACCATTTCTAATATAACCAGGGAGGTACTGCAAAGGGGATTCTCATAAGCTTTGGGCTTCCATGGTTTAACAGCCAGAGAACTGATCCTTCCCTGGGTTTCAGGAGAGACTTGCAGATAGGTCCACTGCCTTGTGAGCATCTTATTCCTTATCCCAGCAGTCCCCCAGCAGACAGGCTTGGCATGAGAACAGTGGATGGGTCACTTGATGATTGGACCCCCAACAACAGTTACCAACAAAGTTGTGGCCACATTTTTTCAGCGCGGCTTACTTGGTTTGTTTGTCACCTTCCCTCTTTTTCTCTACCTGACACTCATTTCTGCCAGAGTGCAACATAATAACAACAAAAAAGCCCTCCCTCCCTCCCTCCCTCCCTCCCTCCCACACACACCCACACACCCCTTCAACCTTCATCTCCTTAAAATGAGCAATAACAATAGCTCAGGAAACTTGGACATTTATCAAAAACTAATTGAAATAAAAATGTCTGAAAGTTGTCTCTGAAGAAAATAATGATGAGGGCCATACGTATTTCCTGAGGGAGGGAGATTACTAAATTGGCATATTGCTGAAAACACTTCTGATAGGGACTATGCAAGTTTAATCTCTATTGTGGGGGGGGGGAATCACAAATGGACTGTTTCAGAATACCATCTGTTCTCAGTGAAGCATCAGCAGGATGCACGGCTCAGTGGCTCACTCTGTCCTTCACCTTGTGTTCTTGATTCTTCAGTGCACGAACACCCACAGACATACGCCACGCACTCGAAAGGCTAGGACACATTGAGTGGAAATGTTTATGTGTGCATGTGTGTTTGGCCCTCCTCTTATAGAGACAATAGCAGTTTATTTGTGACAGGATTGACAGCTGCAGCTCTGCTTAAAGCCATCATCATTGTAGAAAGGTTCAGGGATGTATAATCTTGAGTTCCTGGGAACTCACTTCATACAGCTGAACACAAAAAGATTTCTGTTTGATGGCCATGATGACAAATAAATGGCTGACAATGTTATGAGCAGGAAAAACATTAAGATTGTTTCATTGTTGCTTTCTTTTGTTTTGGGTGACATTGAACAGAAAAGAAGGAAAAGGTATCAATTTTATTTAAATCAGAAACATTTTTCTTTCTATGGATCCTGTCCAAACTTTCAACAAAGCCAGTGCCTCTTACAATATATTCTATCCTTTGTGCACTGTAAAAAAACCATTAACTTAATTTCTCTTACATCCAAGTAAGCTTGTCACACCTTTGAGGCAGTGAGAAAGAAGTTGGTAGCATATACTTTTGTAGGCTAAGTTTACTTCATCAGATGCATGGAGCCTAGGAAAAGAACTTTACAGCTAAGAATGACTAGATTATATGTGTGAATAGCAACAGAACTGTAAAAGTTGTGGGTATGGTGATGAAGGGACAAATCAGTTTTAACAATAATCTGTAGGGGAACAAAGGCAATAGAAACCTGTACAAATGGTTACAAGGAAAAAACAAACCACTACAGAGGAAGATAAGGAAGAGAAACAGCAGAATTGGAATATATCCACAAACTCCAGTCCATGAGAGTGTGTTGAACAGAGAGAATGGTTTCCTGGTGCATTATGTATATTAGGACACTAGTAAACATGCCAGGCTCATGAGAGCATTCCTGGCTGGTTTATTACATCTCCTTTCTGATTTCCAGCCAGCATCACACTACTTTCCAACTCAGAAATTTATCTCTAGGTTTAAGGACACCTATCCAACCCAGACAGGGCACCCTCCAATGGACTTGGAAAGGTTGACTGTCTCTGAGTAACTAGACTAGAGGTGGCCAGCTATGGAGAATGTATGGGCCAATGCCAATCTTCTTGTTCTAGGACTTTCCAGGAACTGCTTGACTTCCAAAAATGCCCTTAAAGGGGAAAAAAAGGGGGCTGGGGTGGGGGTGGTGGGGAGGCTGGAACTGGCCAGAAATCTATTTCTAGCTTTGAAAGCAGATATTGTTTGACGTTCTACAGTGTAGGTGGTGGGGCCTGCAACCTGTTCTAAAGGTGAATTGTCATTCCTTGAGGCTTCCAAGATTGGCAATTCATCTCTTTTTGGTGTAGTGGGGAACAGAAGTGCAGTCCAGAGGGTCTAAAGGAGTCAAAGGACACAAAAGCAGCCCCAAGGGACATACTTTGCCCACCTTTGTGCTAGACTGTCTGGGGCAGAAACTCTAATGATGGAGAGGGTATTTTAGTGAAATATTTTTTAAAAAGTAAAAGTAAAATCTATCAATTTGATGGGGGGGCTGCAAAAATTGCTATGCCTTCTCCCACCCGTGCTGCCTATGGCTGCAAGCCACATGAGTGGCCACTTCTGAAACAAAGCTTTGTATCACTCTTCAAAAATTTGCAGATGTCATTTCTTGAGGATTATATATAGATTTTCCCACTGTATGATTTGCAACCTTTTCTCAATGGCTATTTTTTATTACTTTTTCTTATAAATGACCTTGCTATTTCATTTTGATTTCTATTTCGTCTATCCAGATAGTAACCCTATAATGCTTTCAATATTCATGGCTAAGCATAATTTAGCCATTTCAGACCTATTCTGTTTCCCCTCATCCTTTCAACAATAAAACCTACATACTTTGGGTTAAGAAGGAGGAAGAAGAGATATTCAGAATTAACAAGTACAGGTAGAAACAAACAACTCTGGTCTTTTCAACAACACAATTACTACAGTTCATATTCAAAGTATGTTATTTTCTTGAAAGAGAATTTTTAAAACAGGCTCTTGTTTTATCATTGGAATGCTTCTTTCTTTAAGACATTCACACATAAACAGAAGGTGTCCTTGTGGAACATAACAATGACAAACAGAACGCCATGCAAAGAGGCACATTCGCAAAACTGAAGTATGAAAGTTTTTTTTTTGAAAATGTATTTTTGTTCTCTATTAAATTTTAAAGGCTCACTAGAAGCAGAAATGAAGTAGAATTTATTTTGAACACAAAAAGCATCCACCATATATTTTAGTGGTATGAGTTTGATATATCAACAAACTTAAAAGTTAGGAATAAAATGAAGTGTAATTTATAAGAAAATAAATTTATATCTAAAAATTATTGTCTAAAATAAATTTTATACAATCATTGTTCACTTGGTGAACTATATATAAAATCCTCAACAACTGAATATTTAAAACCAAAATAGACCTACAGAAATTACATAGAGAGAAACCTAATGATTTCTACAGGCAGGGCTGATGCAATGAATCATAAAGTCTTTACATATCAACTTCCAATGGGAGGAAGAACAATGTTGGTTTCTCAGGATTGGTAGTCCATAAGCATGGTCAAATAGCCATAGTTCTGTGGATAATCAAATGCTTGTAAAGTACTAGTGGAACATCTCCTGAGAGAAGGAAAAAAAACCCTTGATGGTTCCTGTTGGTTGATGTGGCACCTGAATAGTCTAAACAACCAGACACATTTCAACATAACAGTCCTCTTCAGTGGCTGGATTTTTCTTCAAATCTCTTGTGCCTCCCTTTGTGCAAAACAAACACCATATTTTATAGTTCTCAACACTAACCATCCTGAATAATAAGATAATAAGACAAACACCCCACATAGATAAATTATACAGTAGTTGCAAAAAGAAGGAATCTTCCCTAACTCCTCCAGTCTTATCCTATCTTTAACCCAGAGTTCATTTTAAATAGCATCACTGGCTGGCCCATTTGTGGTTAATTAGAACTATTTCAGCAAGGTCACATCACTGCAACAATTTACATACCTGTAGTAAAATATACAGTCTCATTAAAGCATTTGTAATACAAACTCAGCAAATTCATATAATGACTCATAATACAACTGTTATCTAAACCATATGAACTATACCATTTACAAATAAACCAACGGCCCCAGAAGTGTTTCTCATGGCAGGGGATCAGGACCTTTGCAATCAGACAACCCCTCAGGCTGATATACCCTTAAACTATCATCCATATTAACAGTGTCTTGGATTCAAAGGGGACATTGTGAACAAAAGAACTAAACTGTCTAGTTAACCAATCAATTTCCTCATTAAGGCCCATTGGAGATAGGCTATTGAGTTCATATATCCAAAAAGGTTTCCCTTTTCTTTAATTTCTTGTACCCTTCTTTACTATGGATAGGAACCTGTTCAACGCACCAAAATTTGATGTCTTTGATGTAATGCTGATGCTCTACAAAGTACTTTACCAGTGGTGCATGCATTCTTTTATTTCTAATAGAACTTTTACATCCAATGACTCTAATCCTAATTTTTCTTGTCGTCATTCCCACATATAACAGTTTACACGGACGCTGGATAATATAGATGACCCCTTGAGAATTACATGTGGATATAGTTTTCAAATAGTATTCCTTATGAGTTATGGGATTTTCAAAAGACTTCAGTTTGCAGCAATGGCTGCAGACTCTGCCGTTTAATGAGTTTAATATATCACAGTTCTTTTTCCAGGGAGGAGTCGCTATTAAGACTCATTTAAGACATATTATTAATGCATACTTCAGGGAGGGCAATTTTCCAGCTTGTTTGAAAGAAGCAATTGTGCGGCTGCTTCTAAAAAAGCCCTCCCTAGATCCCCTGGATATGAATAATTATAGACCAGTCTCCCATCTTCCATTTTTAAGCAAGGTGATCAAGAGGACTGTTGGTCTTCAGCTCCAAGCTGTCTTTGATGAAACAGATTATCTAGACCCATTTCAAACTGGTTTCAGGGCAGGATATGGAGTCGAGACCGCCATGGTCGCCTTAGTGGATGATCTTCGCCTAGGTATCGACAGGGGAAGTGTGACCCTGCTGGTACTCTTGGACCTCTCAGCGGCTTTTGATACCATAGACCATGGTATCCTTCTGGAACGCCTGAAAGAGCTGGGGATCAGGGGCACTGCACTTAAGTGGTTCCGGTCCTATCTCTCAGGTAGATACCAGATGGTGATGCTTGGGGACAGCTGCTCCTTGAAAAAGGAGCTTAAATCTGGCATCCCTCAGGGCACTGTCCTGTCCCCAATGCTATTTAACATCTACATGAAACCGCTGGGAGAGATCATCAGGAGGCATGGAGCGAGGTGCTATCAGCATGCAGATATATCTCTCCATGCCTCGGATAATAGCATCAACTAAGGGTGGTATTTCGCCTCTGAACGAATGTCTTGAAGCAGTAATGGACTGGATGAGGAAAAACAGACTGAAGCTGAATCCAGATAAGACAGAGGTACTTGCTGTTAAGGGCCCTAGCCCAGGTATGGAGGTTTGTCAACCAGTCTTAGACGGGGTCACACTTCCCCTGAAAGACTGTGTCCGCAGCTTGGGGGTGCTCCTGGACTTGCCACTTCAGATGACAGCTCAAATAGATGCGGTGGCCAGGAGTGCCTGTTATCAGCTTTGGCTGATACGCCAGCTGCACCCCTTCCTGGACCTGGAACACCTAAAAACAGTGGTGCATGCGCTGGTAACTTCACGGCTTGACCTCTGTAATGTGCTCTACATAGGACTACCTCATGTGCTTAGTCCGGAAACTTCAATTAGTTCAGAATATGGCAGCCAGGTTCGTCACCGGAAGATCTAAAACTGACCACATAACACCAATTCTGAAGTCCTTACATTGGCTGCCTATTAGTTTCCAGGTACAGTACAAGGTGTTGGTTCTTACCTTTAAAGCCCTTCATGGCTTGGGGCCAGCCTAGCTGTGGGATCGCCTTCTCCCATATAACCAACCCCGCACATTAAGGTCTTCTGGGAGGAGTTTACTGCAGCCGATCAGAACTAGGTTGGCTGCAGTTACCCAGAGGACCTTCTCTTCTATCGCCCCCAAGTTATGGAATGGCCTGCTGGAAGAGACCTGGCATATTACCAGTCTTGACCGCTTTAAAAAAGCGGTCAAGACTGTTCTCTTTCGACAGGCCTTCTCAGACTAGTGCTCCACTGCCTCCCACCAACTGTTTTCTTGTTTTTAATAGTTAATGTCTTTTAGGGGGTTTAGATGGGTTGGTGGGTGGGGAGGATGCGTTATGTTTTAACTGCTTTTAATGTATTTATGTACTGCTGTAGTACCACCTTGATCTGTTGGGAGAGGTGGGATATAAATATTATTATTATTATTATTATTATTATTATTATTATTATTATTATTAAATAAATATTAGATTTATAAATATCAGATTTATAAATATCAGATTTTTTTTATTGTTTTTGCTGACATTGTCTGTCTTCCTTTGTTATAAATCTGGCATCCTTTAGTGAGCTGACATAGTAACACAGAGTGTGTGCCACAAAATGTCCTTCATTGGGATGTTTCAAATTGCAATAGCATTTTAATCCTATGAATCCACACTACACAATTGTAGATCCAACCTACAGATAATTTTTGTCAATTCCTGTTCCTGAAAATTCTAGTCTGGCCTTGCCCATCATGAAGATTTACTTGGTCTGGTATGCACTGAAGAAGGATAAAAGACCAAGGACTAGGACATGTGACATATTTTTAGCCGCACTCCTGGATGAAAAAAATACGTCAGGCGATTCTAGGCTTGGAATCCTAGACTTGCTGTAAAGTAGCTCCAGAACACAAACAGACTGCAAATAGCACGGAGAAAACTGTAACTGATTATCTGTGGCATGACATGCATTTATCACAACTCCAAAAAGCTCATCTTCAGACAGGAGGTCCATAGTAAATAGAGGGACATCTACCCTGCCTTGAACACATAGAATACTGGAGTGCTAATGTGTGATGTCCTGGGGTTATCAAATACTATCTAGCAAAACCCCTTTTGTGTTTCAACTGGTGCTCATAATATTTGGATTGCATCTACACAATAGTTATCACAGCTTGATACCATTTTAATTGACTCCAACCTGTGGAATCCTGGGATTTGTAGTTTACTGTAGCTCAAGGACACAGACTGGAACTCCCTCACAGAGAATTCTAAGTACCTCACTAAAATCTCAGTATCATGTAGTTTGCTAAATGATATTTAACTGTGCAACACAGAGACAATCCTAAATATTTACTTCTAGTTTGGTCATCCATATGGGGGTGAGCTTTCTCTTTCGTTCCAGGATCCACAGCAACAGCATTCAGAAGTAGAGAAAGGTTCCTGGACTAAGCCTTTCATGCATGGAGTTGTCATGGGCTTGACCATTCCACTAATGAATGGGAAATTAACTCTATGACTCATAAGAATGTTGATGCTTTTAAAGTCATAGAAATCAGGGGGCCAACTAATTTTGGTTTTGTAATGTAGCACTGATGAATACCACTTCTTTTCTCAGCAACACAGAGATATCCGAATGGATGGTGTGTACAGTGGAGCATTTCAAGTTTGCGTCTATTGGTCATTAGCCTTTAGCTCTGGCAAATGGCTCACTGGGGCATATCTGTGCTAAATATTTGGAAATTTGCTTTGGGAGAGTTAGAAGCATACTTTAATGTGGACAGAGACTGTTTAACTGATTAAATGTTTGTTGCATTACACTCTGCATTTGTCATAACTCAATATGTGCTACGGAATATGTGTTTATAACACAAGGATGATTTAGAATTAGTTATGATTGTTGTTATTAAATTTGAAGATTTGTTAAGATACGAAGAGATACAGATGGTTGTTTTCCAAAACTTTTTGAAGTAGCTGGCATTTACCACTATGAATATTAAAGAATGCAGAGTGCAACCAGCAGATTGTCATCATTAATCATTTATACAGTATTCACACTGTATCAGTGATACTTTAAAGGACCATTACAGCTGATGATAAGCCACCTTGTCTACTTCCTTTATTACATCTGGGTTTCATATTAAAAATAATGCCTTGGAGACACAGTTCCTATAAGCAGAATTTCCGATATGGAGTGCTTCCATTGACGGAAGGGAAGAGACAATTTGTCCTTCTGCAGCCCCCTCTTGAAACAGAGCCCTTCCTTTGGCCTGCCTCTTATAAGCTGCCTCAAAGCGCTCTGCAGGGGGAAAGAGATGATTGGAACAATTTACCTTCCCACATTTTACAGCAGGAGCCTCCATGGCATTACAGGTCTTCCATGACCCAAACCAGGTGTGGACACTTGTGGCAGCTCCAGGGGCTACTTTTATGACATGGAACCCTTTGGGGGGCTGCATGGACTATCATAAAAAAAAAAATACAACCACTACCACCCAAAGTGACTGGGAATCTCCTTCTGGTTCTCAAAAATGGATATATATCTATATATATCTATATATATATCTATATATATCTATATATATCTATATATATATATAAATTAAAACAGTAGAGCAAGGATCAACAATTCATGCTCTTTAAGGTGGTGTTGTGCCTGGAAGCTTCCAGGATCAACAATTCATGCTCTTTGGGGAGGTGAAGAAAAGGGGTTCTAGAAGTGTTGATGGCAACTAAAACATCCCAGAAGGGTAGCCTATTGTACACTCCACCCTGAACCACATTGTAAATCCCAAAAAGAGCTGACTCATTGAATCAATGAAATGTAAATAATTGTTGATTGACCAGGTTCTCACTGATTCAGTGAATCTACTCTAGGTACAACTAACAATTGGATTTAAACCTTTGGATTCAGCCCAATGACAGCTGTAGCTCGTAAGACCTACAGTGAATGGAATAAAAATACAGGGAAAAATGAGATGTCTGTTTTAAGGTCTTCATTTATGCTTCCATTGCCCAATTCTAGGCTTAATGTCACATACATTATACTTTGCTCAGAGTCTTTGACAGGTGGCAAGTGATTAAAATGTATTTTTGACTATTATTTTTATTTTTGGAAATGACATCCTTCTAAGAATAAGCATTAACACCCGGAAGATGCTGTTTTGTAGACCTTGCATTTCTATATGACAAGAAAGGAAATCAATTCTCCATAAATAAATCCTGTTTGATTACTGCTTTGTTGTGCTGTGTTAATTTTTCTACTAAGTCTACTTTTGAGATTTTTTTAAAAAAATAACACATGACCATCTACACCCTGTTTGTTTTCCAACATCTTACTATTTCCTTCTTGCAGCTGCAAAGAGTAATAAATTAAGATGCTTCTGAATAAACTGCTTTAATGTATCATCAAACAGTGAGAGAAATGATAGCAAGGAGTTAGCCTGAACAGTTTGCTGAGATATTTCTGATATATACTTGAAAACAGATGTCTGGAAAACCTGTACAAATTTGCTGGCATACATGAAACAATGTGACTCTGAACTGATATTGTCTCCAGGAATCTGGTGAGAAACTCTTTCTGATATGGCACAGTTTTACCAGTGCAAGGTGCCATCTGTGAATAAGCTTGAAGTGAGTGTCTCTAATTACTACTGAGAGAGATTTAAGAGGTTTCTGGACCTATAATGCATTCCACTGTGTTTTTGAAATATGACTGCTTCAGATTATCAGTTGCAAAGCCCTACACTTAATCTGTTGGAGCCATTTCAAGCAGGGTTAGAGAGGAATCATTGCTGAGTTCTTGCCATGATTTAGTTCTCCCTCAGATGATAAGACTGCACTGGAAAACCACACAACTCTCTGAAGGAGATATGAACATCTGATTCCTTTGGTCAAAATAGAGAAGTGGATTCTTCTCTTGCCACTTCTGTGGAATGACCAAAGAAGGGCACTTAATTCTGGTCACTCCAACTCAAGAAACATAGGTCCTTTACATATCACACTTCCAACCACCATGGGGACAGAAGGAGGACGGGACCATGCTGATGGTTCTGCCTGTTACCATGGTCTCATCCTTTTCCTGTTCCTAGGTGGTATAATCATGTATTAAATCATTGATGGGTTTTCCCTGTCAATGACCTGTGATCACACCACCATCCTGGACTTACCTGGCCTATGGAAGCCACAGAAGTGCAATCGTTGTGCTTGCTGCCCCAGCACAACCTTGGGAAAGTACCTGGCTGTGCTGTGGAAGGAAGGAAGGAAGAGGTATGGCCATTGTGCTTCCCTCATCACAAAGCTAGTTGCTGTGGAGAGTGCTTTCCTCTCAGCAGAGTTGATGCTGGGATCCCCACCGAATGTCTGCGTGAAAAGGTAGGGTGCAGAAAGGGCCATAATAGCAAGCTGAGAATGCTGGCCAAGTTAATCAAATGTGTAGAAACCAAGACTTATGTGGAACAATACAGGGAGTTGAGTATGTTTAACTTTGAGAAGAGAAGATTGAGACCCTTTCTGCACCATACTCCATTGGCATATGCTTCCATTACAATCCTAGCATTGCTATTCACACAATGGTAGCAGGTTGGAAATGCTCTCTTCTGCACCCATCTGCCTTAAGTGGATGAGTAGTGGTATTGCCACTGGTGTTCTTCCATACTACAGCTTCCTTGGCCATCCCCTTTCCCTGCCTTCACGTCACCCACCACCCCTGATTGGTTGGGTGTTTTTTTTTTGAAGGTGTACTACCATAGCAATGTTGTAACAGCATGACACACCAGTACACTATTGCACTTTTGTGCTATCATGCTTAAAAATATATTTAAAAAAAGAAAAAAATTCAGAGAAATTCAAAATAAACATAGAGAAATGATAAATTTTGAACTTACCATGCCATAAGAGTAGCTGAACAAGGGACAAACTGCCCACACACCAGTCACTCCTGGATTCGGGGGGACAGGAAGTACTATCAAGCACTATTACAGTACTGCACTTAGCTGGCTGATGGGATTGAAGCTCTAAAGGAAGCTCTTAATTTTTTTCTGGAAATATAATAAAGTGATTTGATAATGCTTGGGAATGGTAAAGCAGCTGGATAGCAATGATGCCGTGCAGTAGCATGACTCCTGGACTGAAAACAACCTGCTGCTGTTATGGGATAGTGACATCATGTGGAAATGGCCTGAGAGATTATGCAATAGTCATCTTTAAATATTTGAAGTAATGTCATTGTAAAAGATGAAAGGAGCTTGTTTTCTGCTGCTCCAAAAGCTAGAACAAGAACCAAAGAATTCAGATTAAAAGAAATTATAAGAACTAGAATGTCTCAGACGGCAGTGCAGTCTCCTTCTTTGAGGTCTTCAAACAGAGGTTGGGAAGGCATCTTTTGGGAGTGCAGTACTTGTGTATTCTTGCATGGCAGAGAGATTAGATGGCCCTTGAGACCACACCAATTCACATAATTATTTGTTCTTTAAAAAGGGAAGGCAACAACATTTGTTACAATTTGATGAAATCAATTGGACCTGTTGAATATTCCACAGAGAGCAATGTATTTGAATATATATATATAAAATACATAAATAAAAGTACAGTGTGGCATTATCCACTTATAACAGTTTGATTCTGCTTGAACTATTATAATTCTAAACAATGGCAACCTGGGATTTGTAGTTTTGTTAGGTACTTGAAAACCTTTGCTGGTGAGCTCTAGTGCTGTAGTTCAAGGATACATGCACTATAGAGTTCTAAGCACCTGAACAAACTGTGAGTCCCAAGATTCAACAGGATGGAGCCATGACAGTTAAAATTGTCAAAAATTGCTAAAAGTGTGGATACACCCAAAGTTTTCTAAGCAACAGCAGACAAAAACACACAGAGTATGTTAACATAGATGGTCAATCTCCATAGGGTTCTACCTGCCATGTTACCAGAATATTTGTATGATCTCTCTGCTATTGCCACCTGTTCCTAAGAGTTCATATTCCCTACCCTAGCTCACCCCAACAGTCCTTATTCAGTGATAGCTTCTTTCTATGTGTTGGACACGTTCCTGTGCCAGACTGGCTTTTGAAATGTGTAAGTATGGATATCAGAACTATTCACTTCATAGAAAGCAAGCAATACAAGAATTTAGAAAGCTTATTGTGGAATTAAGAGACTGTAAAGAAGACCTGAAACAAAATTCTACAGTCTAATAAAGGTGGTTCTAAATCAAAAGGTTGTTCCCAGTAACTTACATGGCCACACAATTGCTTGGTAAACTTCAAGTGGAACAGATTGAAAGGGGACTGCTAGTGAAAGTCATTCTGGATTTGGGGCACTCCTGGATGGTTATACATCACCAGCCCTTTTACCTCAAGGAAGCATTCTGATTATACTTTAGTAATAAAGCACTAGATCTCTGTAGGAACCTTTCACTTGCTAAAAATATGGTTCTAGGTGATGCTGAAATATCTGGTCCTAAGTCATCTCAACAGGAAAATATCTCCCATAAAAACTTTAATATAGTGAAATATTTACTAATGAAAAAAAGGTCAGAGTGCTGAAGCAAACATGTTTGAGTTCAGTTTTTCTGCATTGGTTTGCCTTTGCTCACACAAGCCTAATAAATGCCTCAGTAGTGCATTCTACATGATGCAAGAATTGCTTTCTACAAGTGGGTTCTGACCTCTATCAGTGGTAAATCTTGAATTGTTTTTACTGCTTAAAACAATCTCTGCTTTAATCAGCAGAGATGAAAGGCAGCCATGAGCATTGCTTGTCCCCTGCAGAGGTTCAGGCATTTCGGGAAAAGGTTCTAAATTGTAAACACTGACCTTCCTTGAAACTATTAATCATGCGAGAAAGTTTGATTTTTACTATTAGGTCGTAATCATTCCAGGTATAAGCAACACTAAGGAGACTAGCATAGCTTCAAAATCTTAAGGGATAGCAAATAAGGTTTTAACCTCCTTCTCCCACTGCACAAAAGCTCTCCACTCTTAACAGCTTTATGACATGAAGAAAATCAGTTCTTGTGCACCTTCCAGGTGTTTCTGACTTCGACAACCTTAAGGCCAATCTATCTATCTCATTCATATATATATATATATATATATATATGGAGAGATTTGTTCAGAGGGAGTTTGCACTCTCAGCCTTTCTCTGAGGCTGAGAGAATGTGACATGCCCATGGCCATTCAGTGGGTTTCTGTGCTGTCCTTGTCCAACACTCAAACCACTATACCACTCTGGCTGTCAAGAATGTCAATAAGAGAGCTTTACTTATGGGAAGATGAATGAGATCTGTATCTGCTGGCTTTCTTCTTAACACAGACAGACTCTCTGTCCACACACACACACACACACGCACACACATACATACACACAGACATGACATTAAATTTAACATAATTTATATAGTTATACCAGACTCTGTGCAGTTGCCAGATTGTTCAGAGGGTATCTTTTCTTGGATGACTGTGTATCTTCTTATATGTCAGTTTTCTTCAGTCTGTACTATGGGAGTGAGCAACTGGTAAAGGGGGTGAATTGCTACCCTTTGGGTCCTTAGAAAGCCTTCCTACCACATACCCATTTTGTTTTTGTTTTTTTTAACTGCAGATGCCTTCTATGGGCAATTTTGGCACATTTTTGGCCCTCTCTGGGCCGTTTTAGTCCTAAGAGACCTTCATTTCCAGAGAGGTCCAAAAATTGGTGCCAATTGCCTCCACCCCAAGGAACATATGTGAGGCAGTTTTATTCTTGGAACAAATTTTAAAAAAATATTTTTGAGTGCTTGGAGGCATTAATGACATGGAGACCACAGGAAGCCACAGTTCCTCCAACAGTCTCTGTACTGAGTTTGAAGAGTTCATTGTGAAAACATTCGAATTCATTGCTACCAGTGGCAAGTGGGTGGCTTCCATATCACTGGAACAATGAATCTACTCCAGTTTTCAATTTGAACATCAAATGAGCTATCTAAGAAGGGAAACTTTTTTGGGGGAATGGGGTCAGCACCTTTGCTAGTTCCTTTGAATTGTGGACTAGAACCATGAGTGGATTCATAGCTCCACTGACAAAGAAGCTACCAGCCAACAATGGTTGAGGTACTGCAATCATAACTAGCAGTGTCATAACAGGTGAATAATTTACATATATGTTTAATCTGATACTATTGTTATTTTACTGACAGCCACTCAAGCCACAAATACAACCTCTGATACACACACACACACACACACACACACACACACACCAGTGTCAGATAGAAAAGTGATTCACTGCCAAGAATGGCCTCCTGAACCTGCGAAAAGAGAGTTACTAGTTGGCAGGGGGTGGGCTGAGGCACAAGGTATCTCTCTTAGCTGTCGTCTAACTATCAGCTCCAGGTACTCCAGGCCACTGAAATCAGCAAGAATTATTGACCATACAAATGATACACATGCACTGCACACCTTCAATGTCATACACAGGTACATAAAATAAAGTACCACTTTTCACAATGAATCCAGTGCCACAAGGGGTCTTTTTGCACCACACAATTATAGGGGCTATGATTCTCCTTTAATTGCCATGGCTTCCCCATATGGATTCATGGAATTAGTAATTGAGTCAGAAGCACTAGAAGAGTGTTGTGGCTGAGAATTCTAAATGCCCCAATGCACACCTGCAAATCTCAGGATTCCATAGGATGTGTCATCCCTTGCCTTGGAGGCGCTGACAGTGAGGAGGAGAGTTCTGTGTCAGGGGTAGAAGACAGCCTAGAGGAAGAAACAACCAGCAGCAGGGGCCAGAGCAAGGAGACATGAAAGACCACCACCAGCAGCAGCAGCAACAGTCAGAGGGATAAGCAACACAGGCACCTACTTTGGCAGAATGACAGCAAGAAAGGAAGGGCTTAGGCATTCAGCTCATTTATATAACAAACGAGCCTTAATGAGGGAACACCTGGGTCAACACTGTTAGCCTATAAAAGACAAATCTTCCCAGGGTTGAGAATTTATCTTTTTGGTGGTTGAAATTCTGCACTGATATCTTACTTCCTGAACTTTCCTTGAACTTTTGCCTGCCCTGACTATGTTTCTGGTTTGCTCCTGTGGATTTGAATACTTTGGAACTCTGGACTTCTGGTTTGAATTTGGATTTGCTTTGAACTACTCTCATTCTCTCTCTCCTCTCCTCTCTTCTCCTCTTGGATAATGATCTTTCTCCTAATGCCTGGCTTGTCTGAGACATGACAGGATGGAACTATGGCAATTAAAGTGGAATCATAGCTCTATAAATATGTAGTGTGAAAGGGCCTCTGATGGGGTGACAGCTGCTTGGTTTGATGGAGATAGAAGGAAATTAGTCAAATTAATGAAAAGTAAGTCTACTGATTTATTATTTTTTTAAAAAAAGGTAGACAACTAGCATACTTTATTCCAGAGGTAGTTGCTGACTTCTGCTTTCTTGGAGTGAATATGGTGGAGAGGCATTGTCTTCTCTCTGTTTTGGAGCAGACCAGAAGCATCTGGTTGGCCACCATGTAAAATAAATTGTCTGACCATCTTTCTACTCCAGACAGGCTGATCTCTGCAGATGGCCCTCAGGGTTTACCAGTCCGGACATACTTTTACTTCCCATTTAGTTAGCCCACATTAGCATGCATGATTCCTACTAGCAAGCCAATGGGCACCTCTGAAATTTCTTCTTGCCAACCAACATCAGTCATGTCTTTCTTCATTCACAAATATATCTTCTGGGGTAATATGTTTTCCATCTCCAGGGAATAATGAGTGTGTGTGTGTACCTTCTCAATCCCACTTCATAAACTAGGTTTTTGCCTATGAAATTTAATTAGACAATGTGTGTTATTGATACTTTTCCCCCTCTACTACTAATATAACATAATAACTATGTGTAGACCTCAAACAGTTATTATATCATGGGAGAACAAGTACTGGATATTCCTCTTAAAGAATATTTGCTTTCAGCAGCACTGCAGTAATCTTTCAGTTGTACTGAACAATCCTGTAACTTTTTTATGATTATTATTTTTTTAATGCTCATTGCTAGTCAATATTTTTTAACAAGGGATGAAAGAGTGGTTCTAAAATTTAAACTTTTTTTTCATGAGTCTGTGCAAGTAAAAATAGATTTTTATAGGGCTATAGAGTTAGTCTGGCTTAAGAACTATGTAACAATTGATTGAAAAAATAATCCTTCTAATAGTAAAGATGATTATGACTTTTGCAATATCTATTATGTAAAGTGCACAAGCATGCACAAATCCAGCTCTGGTTAAATTGGAACCACTCTTGTTTGGAAATCCAGCTTTGCCAGCAAGCTTAAAGTAGAATATCATGCACTATACTAAGGTCAGATACACATTACATAATGCAGTGTATGGCATTCCTGGGCTATGAATATTAGTGAGCTTTGTACTTAACACAGTTGTGTATTTCTATATATTTGAAGGAAATAATTTCCATTAGCTCTTGTACTTTTTACAGTTCTTAAGAACATAATAGGTAAGCCTCTTTAAGAACTGTCTGTAATGGGGTGACCTATGAATAGTATACATAAATGTTTGTCTAGAAAATGTCAAACTTGTTGCAAGCAAAGAAGTATCGATGAAGGAACTCTAGACAGTATGGCTGCCCTTTCATTTCACCTCTCTGTTTTCTTTCCTTGATCTATGTACTCAAGCCTTTTGTTCCTTCCCTGCCTGCAGAGATTAATATCTTCTTCCAAAAGTTATTACTTTTGTCTCCATTTGTCTGGAAGATGCCTTACACTCACTCATGACAGCCAGCTTCTAGGGGCTGTTCTACAGAAATTTAGGTAACTTCTTGTCTATTTCCTTTCCTATCTAAGATGGATTTCCTAAAACAGCAATAGTAAATTTACCTTTTTAACCTTATAAAAGCATCCTGAGCATTTTCTCCCATTTACTACCATAAGCACATGTTACCCTGGCTACGTTATACTCTGCTTGATAGAGATACCAAGCATTCCAACAAAACTAACAATAATAAAACAATGAAGAACATGGAATACTCAGATGTGTAACACAAACCCAACAGTATAATTAAACTGTCCTGTTTTAATTAAAATATGCACATCTGATATAACCCTGTGTATTTTTACACTGAAGCAAGTCCCACTGAGCTGGATCAGAATCTTTTGTCTGTCTGTTGAAGGGCTGGGCTTATGGGAAGGATCTCCTCCCAGTTTGATGGGAACATCCACCAACCCATTCATTAAGGTCATTCAATCCTCTGTATCAGATTTTTTGAGGGAAGGGGATGGAAGTGCAGTCATGGGAAAGAGGAGGCAGGTGAATCCACCAATCCAGTGTCATGTGTATAAAACTGGACTAAATCCATTGGAACTTATTCCCATGCAATGTGTATAGGAACTTGAAACACTTTAAGGAATGTAATTTGAGTAACACCACTTCCTACGTACTCCAGGAAACTGCTTTGGATGCACCAGAGTTTGGATATTTCAGTACCTTCATATAGCAACCCATTCAGAGTGCATGCTAAAACACTTATATGGTTAATAAGAAAATCTGTAAATCAGTCCTTTTCTTCCTCTTTCTCATATCCACAGATATGCATACTATACTGTCATGTATGTCTAGAAAATACATGCAGCCAGAAACATAAGAAAATGACTAAAAAAAGTGAACCAAAAGAAGCTGAAAGCCACCAATTGCTCCTCCCATTTTTCAGAATAGACAAGTTCTTTCTGCCATCTGGATCAGGAAGAAATGCACATTTGGAATTAAAATACAACCTCATAATGAATTATGAGGTTGCATGGATGTAGTGGATCATGGAGGTGTGTGTGTGTGTGTGACATGGAGCTTATTTCCATACCCCTCCCCTTAATGTTTGGGAACTAGATATAGTTTGCTTTCTTGTCAGGCTGTTGAAAAACAGACATATGATTCAATCTTTATAAGGTAGCTCTCTTAAAATGTAATCTCTTATGCATACAGCACTTCCTAATGAGTCCACTAGGAATAAACAAATTAGTCTCCAGGATGGATCATGCATTAATTAATCAGACAAATAGTATTGTGAAATGTGAAATATTTGAGAATTAGTTCTAAACACAATGTTCACATTAGAAAAAATGGGACATGGGAAGAATAATAGCATAATGAAAATGTCAGTTTGTACCAATTCAAGTTAAATCAGCTGCAGTTTATTCTACAGTTATTTAATTTATTATCATCTACTCAGTCTTTTCTCAAAAATACAATTAGAAGACAAGAAGTGAAGGGAACACTAAACAATAATATCATGTTCAGTCTCTTTTGAGAGCAAGACAACAAAATAGATTCACATAGCAAGTTACATGCCACATGGATGGAAATAAAATCAGAAAAAAAAATGTTAATATATCTTTAGTACTTAAATATCTACTTTTTTTCTTTGGCTGAACTGTAATGAGAACACCAATCTCATGTCCTCTGGATGATGATAAGACAATAATTTTCACTATGAAACTAATGATAGAGTTACTTGCTTTTTGCTCCATTATGACCAAAAGCAAAATATGTTTGTATTGATATTGAATCTGTTTTATACCAGCATGTGCAAAGCTGTCACCTTTTGGAATATACAGCATGAATCTATCACAACCCCTGAGGATATTAGTTTGCAGTCCTTGTAATGACAGAAAGGCTGTTCATGAAACAAACACAACCCTGATGAGTACATATAGGAAGCTGTGTATATTATGCTTTGCTGAATGCAGTAAAGAAAATGAGTGCACAAAGAACATCTCTCAAGCAAAGAAATTTCAATAGTATACTGCAATTAGGAATTAAATTAAAAACTACCAGTGGGTCTTATGGCTCATCATGGCATTACATGCCATGCAGACTAAACTAGAAGGTAGATAAAGCAACATAATCTGTTACTCATTGGGAGCTCCCATGTCAGTGAGGTTGTGAATCCACTCTCAGTTTTAGTCTGAACTTTAAAGGAGCTCTCCAATCTGCAAGGTGCTGAACCTATTTGGAAGCATAGGGTTCAGTGCCCTGGAAAACTCCTTTAAAATTTGGGCTACATCCTAAAAGAGAGCCACCACACTACTTACATGGTAGCTACCAACTACCAGCACAGTTACTACACTATTCTTAGGGAATAAAAAAGGGAAAGGAACAGCAGAGTGAAAGGGCAGAGATTTCCTGATAACAAACTTTCTATGCATTTTTTAAACATATCACCAAATTGGTCCTTAAAGAGACTTGTGATCACCTGAATACAAAAGCATATTTTAGTTGTAGCCCTGGTGGTGCTAGTGGTTAAATGCTGGTACTACAGGCACAATGTTGTAAGTTTGATCCTGCAGGGCTCCAGGTTGACTCAGCCTTCTATCCTTCTGCAGGTCAGTAAAATGAGTACCCAACTTGTTGGGGGCAATTAGCTAAATACATTGTAAACTGCTTAGAGAGTGCTTCGTACTGATCAGCGGTATAGAAATGTAACTGCTATTGTATGGTTTGCTTTTGGTTATCAATCAGAAAAGAAATTTGATTTGGCCTTTTTTTTTTTTTTTTAGTGCTAGAAAAGCAAGGGGCAAATTTGCCCTTCTCAATAGCTAGCTGTGCAATCCTAGCTAACAATGTTTCTTAATCCTCCAAAAACAAAAGGGCTTTCCATCTAGACTAACAAGAAAACACTGGAACTCTAAACTATAGCAAGGACCATCTCTTAGACCAGCCGTAGAACTTTAGAACTCCAGTCTCTACGAAGTACATGTTGTTTCATTTCAGGGATGTGATAAATTCCACCATTCAGTTCAGGCCAAACTGCATGCTATATGGAATGCTGTAGTGGCTGTGAGCCTCAAAGTATGACAAGGAGTTTAGCGAGCTCTGACAGGCGTCACCTACACAGCAATAGCAATAGCATTTATTTCTATGCCTATCAACTAGTGTTATCTAAGTGGTTTACAATGTATTTTAGCTAATTGCCCCCAACAAGCTGGGTACTCATTTTACCGACCTGCGAAAGGATGGAAGGCTGAGTCAACCTTAGAGCCTGGCAGGATCGAACTCACAACCTTGTGGTTGCAGTACTGGCATTTAACCACTGCGCCACAAGGGCTCCACAGCTTTCTGCCTGCATGAAGAGTTGTATAAACTAGCACAAGAATCATTACCTGAATGGACTTCAAACACAATATAATTGGTACCAAGAAAGTACAGCCTCTCATTTAAATGATCTTGCAGCTATTTGGGCTTTGCTAAGCTACTTCATCCTTCAGATAAATGTGTTTTTCCCTGTTCATAATGAAAGTCTGAGAAAATTATCCTCTTATTCTGGAGGACAGAGGTGATGTTTTCACAGGGAATGAGGATTTCACAGGGAATGACAATGAATGATCCCGGCCTACTGACTTTTTGGTACCTTCTAGAATAGGGTAGCAAAATATGTAAGGCTGCATGAGGAGCAAATTTGGTTGGTCTAAACTGTAGGAGGTTCATGTGCACTATCACAGCCTCAGGACAAATGATTCATGGGGTGACATTCTACCTGGTGTGGGCACCTGTGCAGATGGTCAACTGTGACAAAGTCTGCTTTTTTGGGACTCAGCTTCCAGAAGGCCAGTAGGCAAAAGTTCAGCAGCCAGGAGAGCTTTCACAGTAAGAGTGCCAGGCAGAGGAATCTCTGGCTGGAGTATTACTCCCTTTGGATAAGGGAGGGCCAGAGGATTACCCATTAGGGTCTGGAATTCCCATTATTTGTGTTTACTCACTGGTAAATACATTATGAATGGGAAGGACCAATGGAATGACATCTTGTCCTTGCTGTGAAACATGGTGGTTTAGTTCAGAAGATTTGACAGCCCTATGCCAGCAACCTGCTTTTTTAAAGAAGAAATTTCTAATTGATCTTTGAAGTTATAAACGTGAAAAATTATTCTGAAGGAGATGGAACAGCAGAGCCTACACATCAATCTTCTTTCTGCAATAAAGAGATGGGTAAGTCTGCTTGCCTTACAAGATTGGAACAAATGAATCAGAAAATTGGGGGTTGATGTCTTAAAAGAAGAAGAAGAAGAAGATGATGATGATGATGATACAACTTTTATAATGCCCTTTACGCCAAAGGGCAGAACAACAATTTTAAGGATTTAAGTGCATATGCTTTATGAATAAACTGAATTTCATTTTATTTGTAAGATGGAACTGGATTTTAACCAGGAGAAATTACAGTGTGAGAAAGTATGGATGTTATCAGTTTGATGTTGCTAACATTTGTCTCAGTGGCAGATTTTGGTTGTTAACTCTGCAACTGCTGGAGGAAGTGAAAGACAGAACCTTACGAGAAGCACTCTGAGGATGTTTTACAATGGATGTTGGAGGAATTAAACATAGAATTCCTAAACTGGCAGAAGAATATTTTAGTGATTATGAGGAAAGAGTTCAGCATCAAGGAACTGTAGTGAGAACTAAGATAAGGGAGAGATGCAGAAGCTAACATGGAAGTGAAAGAAGGTGACAACCAGATGGAGAAACAAATTCAGTCTGAGTCAATGGAGGGTGTTATTGGCTTGAGGAAAATTTATAATCAAGAAGCTTCTGTTTGTGAAAGAGACCACAGTCAAGGGGTGTGTGTGTGAGGCAAATTTAAAACTGACCTGTAAAGAAATTATTTAGATGGTTAAATGTAGCCTAATGGATTTGGCCTGTATAATTGAAGGGAGTATGAGAAAGACATCAAAAATAAATGTACTGTGTCAAGATAGTGATTCCAAAATATCATCTGAGAAGCAACATAAAGGAGTAATAAAGGATAAGAATAGTGTTATTACCGTTTACTAGCCTTACTTTGGAAGATATTAGATATCCTTTTGATATCACAGTCCGGCCCCATTTTGCCACCCTCAGCCAAGTGTTTGTGAGGTGTCTGAACAAGCACAGAGTTAGGCTGAACTGCTGAACATTCCTTTCTCCACTCAGACAGGCCAGATTCAGCCAGATCTTCACTTTAGGAGACCTCTGTAGACAAACACCTCATTAAAGATGCACACTAATACAAAGAACTCCCTGCCCTGAGCAGGCAACTTGACGAGCTAGATGCTTAACTGTCAAGCACGCTGCATCTGCATACTGGCCATGCCATTGTCGATTCGGACTTAATTCAATCATGCTAAATTCTGACCTTTCAGAGACATTGTCTCGCGCCCAAACCTCATTGTTTCTCCCAAAGTACAGACTAGCCTACGGTCATATTTTCCCTATAAAACCCCTCAATTCTGAGATCTTCCTCGGATCGCTCTGAACTTCCATGCCACCTTGCTGTTGCTTCGTCCACCGAGCTTTCCCCTCAGTCTCAATCCGAGACTGCGCAATTACGGACCTCCACTGTGATCTACCCCGGGCTTCGGACAGGTGTATCACCCATTTCAACAAATCCCTCTCAAAAATCCCTCTATACCGCTACTACCTTTATTTTCCATAGTTACTTGTGTGATTGCACTGCATACACTGTTTGCCTATATTTAATAAAATCACCGTTATTATTTCATCTTTGGTGTGCTTCTTGACTTGGCCTGACCCTGTAGACATTGGGTTTAAAGTTTCCGCTGTGTTGCCCTGCCTCTCGTTCTGCTAACTTGTGCTCTGAGCTAATTTTCCCCACTAATATTTGAGCACGTTTAGAGTCCCTCACAGGACCCTCGGTAAACAGGGTAACAATAGGGACTGCATAATTCATGTAAAGAATAGCTATGAGGGAAGTGTTGGCTTAAACAAGGTTAAGAGATGAGGATAACTGAACTGGGTCTATGAATTCTGTAATGGATTTCATTATATAAAATGATATTGAAATATCTGGATTGAGAGGTATCATAAGAAATGTAATGGATCTACAGTTTAACTAGTGAAAATAATACCTAACTAGGCCAGCAAGTGGCATTTAGTAGTGTTACGGCCCTGCATAGCCCCCAAAATTGATATTGTTTAATTGGCATATATTTAATTGGCACTATATTAATTGACATCTGATATAAAATGGAAACCTGAGGTGACTGGAAGGTCAAGCTGGAAAGAGGAAAATTACTGACTAAATGTGAGATTGCAAGGCAGGACAGCCATACACCCCCTTAGGCAAAACCAAAGTCATTGTCAGGCAGATTGCAAGGCAACTCTAGAGACTATAGGCTTATGCTAAAAGCTGGATATATCAGAGCAGAAAAGAGAAATTCCCACCAAACTGTGATTGCTTTAACCCTGATCCCTCACACATGGATGTTTTCCTGCTTTGTCTTCCCAACCTTTCCACAATACAGCCATCACTCCTTTGTCACCTAAATGCTAAGACCATTAACTCCATCCAGACCTCATTGTTTGTGTCGCAACTCCCCTTGTCCATTCAGTTGGGAGAGCAATTCACACCCATACCTGTAGGCTAGACTTCGGGTATAAAACTCCTCAATTTCAAGCAGTCTCTCAACTTACTGAATGACATACTGTCCATTTGATTCCTGAATGAGAACTGTCCTTAGTGTCTACCTAAGCCACATTGCTGCTTGTCTTCACTTTCCCCCAGATTGGTAATTATCACCTAAACCCTACAAGTCCTCTATTGACAACTTTCCTCCTTTTTTCTTTTGGTTAGTCCTTGTGTTACTGTGTGAGTGCTTGGATCTTTCAATAAAATATTTCAATAAAACACATTTTAGTTTACATTTTGGATTCTCTGACTAATTGTTTTCTGTGTGATCCTGAAAACATTGGTGGAAAGATTTTGTTAAGTTACCCCTCCCCTTGCAGCCTCTTAATTTTGAGCTAATTAAGTTCCCATTGTCATGTGGAGGTACTGGCATCACAGGTGGATCCCCAAGTCACCCACATTTTGGGAGTAACAGAATTAACATTATTTAGTAGTCTTGATGTCATTTACCATGTAATGTAATTTAGCATGTAAGCAATTAGTAATTGAATATAATAGAAACTGAAATAGAGATATTATGCTAGTAGAAGAAAGTTAACTTGCTTTGCTGTCTCAAAACCATGCATTGCGCAAGGATGAGAAGAAGAGAAATATTGGATAGTTCTTTTAGAGGGGTTTGAATTAATCTGATTGCTATAAGCCATTGAAATGAACAAGAAAGGTTATTTTTCAATTTCTTTCTTTTTAATTTTCTCTTTCCTTCCTTTTATTTTCTCTTATTTTTTAAATGTTTAAATCATATATTTTTATGTTTTTCTTCATGTTGTCATTTTCTTCTATGTATTTGCAATATTTTTGGAAAAGATTAATAAAAATATGTTTTAAAGAACACATGCTTTACTTAGCTGAGGGAATATGGGAATTAAGTTTGCATTTCTTCTTTCTGCATCCATTCATAACTTCCACATATTTAATAAAACTCCATTTTTTTTATTTTTATTTTTGTACTTCTGACTGTTTCTTTCTGGCAAATCCTCCAATCTCTTTGGCTGATACCTGAACAGGTCAAGAAATATCCTAGAAATCTCCACAAATACACATGCCTAAATCCAATTGGTACTTCAGACCCCCGAATCAACAGGATTTACACAATTGTTGAGTTGCTATTGAGTGGGTCCATTTCAGGCTAGCTACTGAGTTTTGTCTATAGTCACATTCAATATATGTGGTGGTAACTATTATTAAACTGCAGTTGCTAGCCTGGCTGAAGTCAGGATTGGGGTCATTGTTCACAGAGAGAAGGGTCGCCATTTGCCCTGTAGCACATTTTCAGTGAGAATTCTTTGCTGAATCTGCTATTTGCTGTGAGATGGAAGCTGCTATTGGCGTTAGTTGCAGTTTCCTCCAGAAAGCTGTAGCTTATGATGGACAATTTTAATTCAGAATATATTGCAGAGAAAAGAATTAATTCCTCCTTCTATTTCTCATGCTCTGTGATCCCTTTCTTTTTTTAAAAAACAACAAGAAGCAGTTATGCTAGAAATGTTTAACATAGGCTGGGGCATGCCCCTTAACTTAAATTAATTACCATTGTTTTAAAGTGTTTGTTATAAGCAGTGGAAGTAACCTCTTTTCCCACATCCAACAAGCAAAAGGACATCTTGTAGTTTCCGTGACAGACCAATTGTTATGTTGACAGAGACATGAGAGGACTTGGATCATAGAAGAGAAATCCTGAGATTTAAGAAGGAAAAGAAACATTGCCATGGTTCACTGTGGCTAGGTGGCAGATAATTAGTGTAATTAGCAACTGAGTCATAGGACTGAGGAAAACCCTCTTCTCCGAAAAGAAAGGCTATGAACTAGCCACCCTCCCCACACAGCATTGCAGTGGAATGCAACCCGTGAGGGTTCAGAATCACAGGACTAGTTGATTATCCCCACCCCCAGCCAAATTGAATGCTTTCTCTTGCTGCCTAGGGGGGCAGAGAAAGAAGTAGTGAATTTGTAGGTGTTCTGTGAAAATCACCCGGGGATAATAATTTGTGATCACAATCTTCCTTGCAGTTCTAAAGTGACAGGACACATGTTGGGAATTCTCCATCCCATTATCACCTAGCCAATTCTTTTCACTCCTCTGCTTGACAATCTGAACATCACAGAGGAAGCTCAGTGTACACATAATTTGCCCGATGACAGAATGCCTACAATTTCATCTCCACACATTTCTCTTGCTTCAAATGAAAAAAAAAAAAATGGAAAAAGAAAGGAAAAGAAAAGAAGTAAGAGTTCTATTTTATTATCTCCTGGTTTGTGTTTAGTTTGTCTCCATATTTTAAGTAAAAATATTATAGTTAGGAAAGGTAAGGAATGTAGTGACTTGTCCATAGTGGAATTTCAGGACTCCTGACACCATTTGTCCGAGGACAATATTGAACCTGGGATGGTGGGGTCTTTGAGTGAGACAGACAGAATGATTTTGTGATATTTTTCAACATATCATTTAAACGGCATGCTTAATCTTGTTTGAAGTAGAATAAGGAGGATTTTAAAATCTATCTCATATTATTGACTACTGTAAAGTTTTGCTTATCAGTTATCCTGTCTACATTATCAGCTTTTCTGAGTCTTCTGAGATCAAAAAATTCTTGCCAGTAAAGCCCACAAATCTTACAGTTAGGAACACTATCATTACAAGCATGTTGATTTAAAATCCTGAGTAGGAGCCAGAGAATGAAGAAAAAACAACAACAACTCAAACTACTTCTGAAAACTGATGGAACTTTAAGCTTGTGTTCTAGTATGGAAGCCAACCTATTCAGTTCCAAAACTCTGCCCTGGTGATTGACATACTATATCTTTTAAGAAATGGGGGAATGTCCACTCACTCTAAACAGTGTTCTTTCATGACCACACATACAGTTCTTTGTTGGGCAGAGTTGAATTATATGTTTGAATCCCACATTTCAATCTGGTTGGAAGCATTGTTTTTTTCCACTGCATTTTCTTAAATTAAGTCTGAGTATGCTCTGGAAGACAGCAATAGATATGGGGTGGGAAAGGAATTCAGGTTTTATGATCTGTGCTGTCCATTGCCAGGACAAGGTAAATCTGAGGGACTCAAATTTCAAGTACATCTGTACTGTCAAAAAGAAGAGTAACAAAATGACACAAAAGGAATCAGTCCCCTTTATTCTATTAATGCACCATTTATTTCACTGTAGTTTCAAGATTTATGACAGAGAAAAAGCTGGAAAAATGAAATGTGTCCAGAAACTCAATTCTGAAAGCCTATTCCTGTTATCCATCGATAATGCTATCATGGTTATTATAGACAAGATATATATAATTCATTTGCCATTACATTTTCAATATGTCAAGCCTATTTTTTTTTTAAAAAAAATGCTGATTCATTCTCTTCTGCTTCATGAATCCTCTTTTGTTCTTTTTATTATACGTCCTAACAAGATTTCTTTGGGAATAATTCAGGGTAATAACAACAATTTATTTTTACAGTTGCTTTCAGTTCTGGTAAGATGCAAACCTTGCAGACTGCCAAAAAAAATATTTTACGAGTTTGTTTCTGATTTTTGTTAATACATTTTGGAAAATCAACATGACATTCAAAGACATGATGGTTTTTACATCTGAGGTGCTACTCTGAGTATAATCAGTTGAACTATTGGATTGAATTTTCACCTTGTAGACTCTAGTCTCCTCTCTTTTCCGGAGACCACAGTTTATCCATCTTGAGCAATAAAAATGAGCATGTTGGAAATTTGGGAGAAAGTCTTTTTTTACTGAATGTAAAAAGTCCTTTTTCCTTCTCTCCAGATATTTTGGTTATTCAGTCCAAATGATATATATCTAAGGAAACTGAAGGGGAAAGACAAATTTGTCTCAAAAAATGCAAAATGTACTGGAAAGATCAGGAATGTAAGGCATTTACAGCTTAGCTAGTGTTTTTGACCAGAAATTTATCTGGAGTTTGGTTAGGCAATATTTGGTCTTGCAAGGCTTCTTTTTTCCAAGGCTTAGGAGCATCACTAGATTTTTTTTTCCCCACTGTGATCTCAAGAGCCTTTAAAATTCCTCTAGGCCTTTCTCTTTTGCTCTCTGTGAAGAAATGACGACCAAAACTTAACTTTAAATGATGCCACTCCACATCTTGATTATAATCCTAAATTAAACTATCTGCTGCTAAAAGAAACATGAAGAGAGGATAAATTGCCACTTCGGAAGTCATTTGTTTCCTATAACACATGTACTGCATGTGGTTCTTTTCTTTCATTTATTGCAACTACCCTCCTTTTCCTTCATAAGAATTAACCTTCCTTCTGTTCACAAGAAAGAAAGAAAAACTTTTTCTTTTCTTTTCTGAAGAGCCCAGGATCAAATTAATACATTTGTATCTTATATGCTCAGTGCTGAACAATACAAATCATAGTTCCTCAATGTAATGCCCTTTAGGTATTTTGTATCACAAATCCCATTATATCTGACTCCCACTGGTCAGGCTGATAGACTCCGATGGGAGTAGTAGTTCAGACTGTCTGGAACATATCACATCAATGAAGGGAGTCATAAGTCATTGTAATAGTTACTGTTCTGTATGGGAATCTAGACATTTGTGTGCAGTACAAACATACAATGGCCAGGAACACATATAGAATGCAAGGATGGTAATATACTTACATGTGCTATGTTTTTCCATGTTAATATATCTCTACCTTATTCTTACTGACACATAACTACATAGTGTAATTGTTAAACTTTGACTCATCTTTTGTGTATTTTTGTGTCTTTGTGTGTGTGTGTGGTTTAGAATTTCATTTTGGTGAAAACACTGAAGAACACCTCACTAACAAAACTCAGTTTGTTAATAAACCTGCACAGCTTTTAATGCTATGGAATACAAACACAGTATACTGAACCAGTGGAACAGAAACACAATACTTGGGTTCTTGTGGAAGCTTGATGACTTTTGAGCAAGTGAGCCCTGAACACCACGGATCTAAATGGACAGAAATGACTGTTAATGGGTCACTATATTTATTTTCATTCATGAATGCTAGAGGGTGGCAGCATATATAGAATCGCTACGCTTGTTATATGTGAGTCTTACCTGTAGCACTTCAAAACTGCAGGTGTGAGTTCAGTGGAGAGACTACTGTTTCATGCACAAATACCTTCCATATAGAAAAGTAGCATGTTGGGCAAAATCTGTTCAAAATGCTAACTACCTCTGTAACTGTTTATTATGCATGTACATTCTTATCTTGTGTAGCCTCACCTACAGTATATAGAATATTGCAGTCAAGGTGTAAATTTCTCACCTCAATGAAACAATTTCTTCCTGATTCCACTTCAAAGAGATTATTATACAATGACAAGTTCAAAATTTTATTTTCTGGATGATCCTGAGATCTGGATGCAGAAACAGACACACCCAGGAAATTGGTATGGATGGGGGATGGCGTTTAAAGAATACTCCGAAGGTTTATGGGACCTACGACAGATGTGTAGGTGCTGAAACTACTCTCTTGTTTGCACATGAAAGAGCAGTTTGGGCATGTGTACATACCTGTCACTGTGTTCCTTTCATCTAAGATGTGGCAGCAGGGGGTGTAGGTGCTGAGGGACATGGTGGCAGGTATGCACACCCAAACTATGATGCTAGTGATCAGGATTTGAATCCCCACTCAGCCATGGAAACCCATTGGTGACCTCAGGTAAGCCACATTCTCTCAGCCTCAGAGAAAGGCAAAGGCAACAAATCCTGCTAAGAAAATCCTCATAATAGGGTCTTCTTAGGGACACTATGAATCAGTTTTCAAAGGGGAGAGAGATGATGCAAGCAGTAACCTCCCCCTATCAGCAGCACTTTGTTTTTGTGTGTCTTCAAGTCACTACTGATTTATGGCAACCCTAATGTGAATCTATCACAGAGGTTTTTTGGCAAGATTTGTTCAGAAGGGGGTTGCCTTTGCCTTCCTCTGAGATTGAGAGAATATGACTTGCCCAAGGTCACCCAGTATCTGAGTGAATCTTAGTCTCCAGAAGCCTTAAATAAATAAATAAATATTTGAATTATTAAATCTGAAATTAAGTATTTAAATGTTGAGTTAAATCTTGGGGTTCCCAAGCCATAAATTATATTTACAGGGGATCCCTGGTAAAGAAAAGGTTAAGAGCTATTGATTTAGAGGATATGTTCTTTCAGCTTACATGAAGCTAAACTACTAATTCGTTTCAGGACTATCAGTGAAGCACTACCATGGTCTCAGCAGGTTAGACATCAGCTTGCCAATGGCAGAACCCCTCTGTCAAAGAGTGTCCTTGCTCTTCTCTTAAACTCTGACATTAAAGAGAAAAAGGCCAAAGCTCCCCCCACTCTTTTCTTCAGAAATTACATATACAAGATAAGCAATTAAACTGTCTTTTATATTTCCCATGAAGTATTGATGGAGACAGTGGGCAACATCCAAGGATAAAATTTTCCTAACTTTGAATCAATTCCTGATCTTTCTTGTAGAGATGAAATTATTCAATATTTTTCAAAAACTGGTTGAAAAGAAAAACTATCCATGTTTCTTGGGGTCTGATAGACCTTGATAGAGTGAATGGACTGAGGAGAATCTTCATAGTTGGAACTTTTTCTGTGTAGAATTTATACGTTGCTCTTTTGTTTGTGCAGGAACCAGGATTTTTGGCATAGGAAATAGTATTTTTGCTCTGAAATATTATTTTCTGCAATCCTCACCATCTTTATCATTATCATCTGCCTTTTTTTCTCTGTTCAGGACTCAAAGCAGCTTACCACAAATTAAAAATGGATTAAACAACAACAAGAACAGCAGCAGCAAAAACAACGACGAAGTAAAATCCGATTAAAATATACACTGTTACACACACAGATACAGACACACCAGCATAACAGCCAGGAATTTTCAGCACATTGTTTAACTGGTATGCACCATGTACAATCTATCATCAAATGTCTGTTGGAACAAAAAAGTATTTATTTGTCTGTAAAGAAAAGGTAAGGAGGCTACCAGTCTGGCTTCTCTGGGAACAGTGAACAGTGGGAAGAAAACTGCTAAAATTAATTGTTGCTTCCTTTTGGAATGAAAGATATGAAAAATCACATCCCTATTTTCCTTGTTATTTTTAGCAGATTTTAGCAGATATAAGGGGAAAGTGACCCTGTCCAAAATGGATACTGTTTGCTGCTTTTTCTAACGCTGGTTGAATGTGGCCCCCATGTTGCTGTTACAAGAGAACAATGGTTGCTGTCAAGAGTAACCTAAGCTTAAGTAAAGAAATAATCAATTACATGCCCATTGTTTTCAAAGTCAGAGTAACTGAAAAGGGCTATTTGATTTCAAAAAGTGCTTAAAAGAATACTTTTATTTAATAACTGTTTAATATGAATGAGCTACACATATCCTGAAAAGATTACACAAACCATTGTTCACCAGGCAAAAGCATGCTTTGAGTGCTTTAACACTGAGGATCATAGGCAACACACACATAGGTGGAAGTGTGCATCTGTATCCCTTCATTCCTTTCAGAGGCTGTGTCAAAAGTTTATTGAAGAAGTAAGACCATGTTGGTTAAAAGTAATAAATATAATTGAGAAGATTTGTGTAAGTATTTTCGGTTTCTTTTGTTCAGGTACGGTCAGAGTTCATATGTGAATGTTACCAATGTGTTAAGAAGTTCACAGACAGAAGTGGCAGGCAGGCTACAGAGAGGCGGGGTTTGGAATATCTGCCAACTGCAGATTGAAAAGGGTGCAGGATATGAAAAAATGCAGTAACACTGAGGTAGGCAATATACTAATCTTTTTGAATTTTTTTTTTTTTTTTGCAAAATAAAGAATAGGGCTGTGACTCATCCTGAGATGATTCTTCTTTATTATGGACAGGGCTTGTGCTTATAAAAATGATTAAATGATACAATTAAGTACATAATGATTCAGTTATAATGTATGTACGAATTGTAAAGATGAAAATCAATGTTAGGCATCAGTGTGTGACACGGGTTGTGAACACAATGAATTATACTACATATTTGAAAATACAGTAAAAAAGTTATTGCATTTGCATTGAATTGTGGTAACAATAATGCAGCCTAACATGCTGTTGACTTGCAATAACTCAGTCTGTGTTGGAGAAAATTTATTACATTTGGATTCATTGAAGCCCTGTTCCCATGTTACATTTTGACATGATGAAGCCACTAAAAGCTAAATTGAATTTAGACAATATTTAATCGGTTACATATATGGACCTTTGTTACACAGGAGGGAAGCACTGAAAAGTAATAATGTGACAGATAGACTAAAGCTAAGCTAAGCACATAAAATCAGCACGATAGATTGCCTACTAACCTAATTATCATTTTCTCACAAGCAGAGATTATATTCTCCCCAAAAAAGAATGTAAAAAAGTCAAGATTGGATTTAAACCCAGGCACAACATATTTAAATGAAACATGACAATTATAACATCAGAGGGGAGATGGAAAACCTTCCTTATTTTGTTTCTTTGTGGGACAAATAATTTCAGGAAAACTTCTTGCTTAATGAAAATACAAGAGATTTTGCACAATTTTTGTACAGTTTTTGTACAGATACTATTCATACTTTGAGACTTTTTTTGGGAAAGTTAATTGTGCAAAATATAAATAAAAATCCAAAACATTTTGGGGGAGAGGATACAAAACATATATTTTGTGCAATAGAATGGCTTCTGCAGATTTTTTTTTCTTTTTTAAAAATAATTCACACAGAATAATACAGATTTGGTTTTTCTGCACAGGAATCTGGATGTGTGTTTACACAATTTGTATAGCCTTTATGCTTATTGGATAAAAATTATGCAATTTTTTTTGCATAAACACAGATTTTCATGCAGAAAAATTAAATTTTTCTTTGTATGTATTCTGTACAAAAAAACAGAAACAAAAAAACCAGTATTTTTGTACTGGAATCTACATTTTGCACAAAGACATGTTTTATCCACAGGAAAACCATAGGGTGGGTGAGTTGTCAAACGAATGTCCTCCAATGAAATCTTGATGTATGAAAAATCTTATGGCTATTTCCATTCTCTGCTGAGGCATCTCAAATATCAAGACAGCATTTTTTAAAAATAAGTAATGTGAATGTTCTTTCACATTCTTCAGGTCTTAATTGGAATAAATTCGGTGTGAAAGGAATGATCCTACCAGTTTGTGCAAACAGTGCATAGAAACCTATGTGAATTATACTTTCTTTTTGTCTTCATGAATTTCCTGTCTTAACAAGTAATAGGCAGCAACCAGTTCCATTTATACAGAGAGACGTATGAGAAGCTGGTGCTCACTGCAAACTTAATTGGGTAATTCCTTGCATGTGTTACCCCAAAATTTGGGTGACTCAGGGGTCCATGCATGATGTCAGTGCCTTTGTGAAATAGTGGGGAATATGAGCTCAAAGAGGAGGCTATGAGAGGGGGATGACCTTGGAAGATCTTTTACACCTGTGTATACTGGTACTAGTGCAGGGAAAAACCAGCCAGAGATTCAAAAGTAAGCTTGTTTGTTTTACTGGGGGAATTAACAGTCACACACATAAGATCCAAGCAGTCTTGGAATCACACAAGTCTAACTGAAGGAAAAGGGAGGAAAAGTTTCGATAGAGAGAGTTGGATAGTGAGAGTGTGATATTCAGAGAGAAGCAATTGTGGCTTAGACTAGTGGCAAAGTGACAGTTAGTAGGCCAAAAGTACTATGAGTTGGCTAGCCCAGAGCCAGGGTTTAAATACCCTATTTCTGCCTGGAGGCTGAAGGTGTTAATGGCTGTCTGGCAGAGCAAACAATGGAGTCCAGAGAGTGGACAATGGGCTCTGGAATAAGCTAATGGCCTTAGCATTAGGTGACAGATGGGAATCATGATAGCTCCTTGATTGCTGGGCAGGAAAGGGAATAAAGGAAGGCTTTGCTGGTGAGTGTGAAGCGGGTTGAAGATCATTAGTTTAGTTTCGGGTTCCAATTTTCTGGAGGCTGACTCATTGATGGACATTTGCAAGTCCATTATCACTAGAGTTCCCTGATGATTTGGCCATTCCTTGAGGTCCCGCTTGACCTAGCTCTTGCATGTGTTCAGCCAATCCTTACTCTTAGCCAATATGGCCATGCAGACATAGCAGCATATAATTTATATTTATGTCAATTAGTATTTGCCAATTCAACCATATCAAAGTATTACAGCCTGGTAACACATGGAGAGTCTCCCAAAAGAGAGTCTACTTAGTTCTGAGTTTAGCTTGCCATCATAACAATTAAGACCATCTACATGCATGAGTGCTTGTTCTTTTGTGAGCTTTACTCCCATCTGTGTTTTCTGACTGCAAAAGCTGCAAAGAGTAAAACCAGTTTGGCAAAGTCAACAAATCCAATCAAGCTCATCACACAAACACACAACAAAATTCATGTCAGTAAGAAAATAAATGAAAAAACAAAAAAACTTGTTAGACCAAAGACTGACCAAGAACAGATGAAGTTGTTGCACCATCCATGATAGAGTGTGCTAAACCAATAAGGTCACGTCAACCTTGAGTGGGAAAGAAGGATCTCAGAGTAACTTCAAATTACATATATGCCACTTCCTTCAGAAGAAGTGCAACCTGGTCCAGAAATCTGGTTATCACTTACCTATAGAGTCTCACTTATCATGATCCAAGTTCAATTTATTAGCTCTCACACAGCTCTCAACTGTATCCAGTGAGCTAAGCAGTTTCTCCTGGGTCACAATCACTACAGTGTTTGGTTTTGTCATTATACAGATGATTTCTCATGTAAAACATCCTGTTGGCTGCTCCCAGCATCTTCATATGGGTGTTAAACAAAATAGTGCTCTATATCACCCCACAGTTTAAGTAGTTAAAGGGCTGGGACATAGTTGCTGAATAAAGGTAGATCAGATTCAACAGCCATGCTTGGCAAGGCATTTATTCCCACATAGCCCAACAGTTAAATACACCTGCAGGCATTGCTCTTACTCTGAACCTTTCCATTCCCAGATTCTTCTTGGGAAAAAAAGTTGGTTGTGAGAAGACTAGAAGTTTACAAAACATTTAAATTCCCTTGTTCTGGCAGGTTGTCAGTGTTTTCTTAAAACTACAATGGCTTTTCTGTCACCTGCTAGTTTTCAACTTGAAATATCAAAAGCCTGATATAAACAACAGTTGGGCAAGAGTTCTATATATATCACAATTATGTTGTACAATAAGAAGTGTTAGAAAGATCAGGAGCAAATCCATACAACACTACAAGGAGCAAGGAGCAAATCCATGCCAAACTACAAAAAACATCACCATCAACAACAAAAGCCAAGACAAAGAGAGTAAGTATGGTACAGTTAAAGATCAACTACACTAGGCGATTTACAGTTATTTATGGCTGAACTGAGTTTGTCTTGTTCTTTGTTGTGATGCTCATTGCATTGTATGTTGTTGACGAGTAGGCTTTGCAGAGTGTGTGTGTACATGCACACACACATACAAACATACACACACTGCATTGTGATCTATTCCTGGTCAAGATTCTGATCTTCAGCCTCTTTCTTGATACTCCATTCCATTCTGTCCTCCCACATTTGTCTTTTTATAAAAACCATCCAACAACTGAGTTAGTATACCATGGCCACTATTTTCTTTAGAAGGTCTTGCTGGTATTATCCATTAATAGTTTATTTTTACAGCTAAAATATCTTTTTTCACTTCTGGAAGCCACCAGAGCCTGATGATATGGCCGAGTGTGGATGGCAGCTACATAAGGATCCATACTTGTAAAATAGGATTGCTAAAAGTATATGGAACAAGGGCATTTATGCCACACCATTAATTGCTGAGCATTAAAAGCAGGCAGGCAGGCAGGCAGGCAGGCAGGCAGGCTGGCTGGCTGTGAATCCATACCTTCTTCTATCTGCTGTCCTCTAGCTGGGAAGCATAAATATCCCCTTTCCCAGTATTCCAGGATAGTCAGCAACAACCACAGTACAGAGTGTCTTCTTTACACAGTGTCAGGCAAGGAGAAATAAGAAGACAAGGTGAATTGACTATGGAGAGGCCTTACTGTAGTGTTTAACAAAAGGGGGAAAGTAGACAGGAGAGAAAGTAAAAACAATGTTCCATGTAAATCTCAAGTGTCTGGATAGATGTAATTTTTTTTCCTTTTCTTCTTACATTGTTAAATGTTTTAATATATACAATTTTTTTTTTAAAAATGATAACTTTCCAGTATATCCACACTATGCAATTATAGCAGTTTGATCCCACTTTTACTTCCGTTTCTCCATCTAACAATTCTGTGGTTTTCAGTTTGATGAAAGACTTAAAATTTTCTGCTACAGTGCTCTATATCTATGGAATTCAGGGAGAGAGAGTTCACTAGCACAGCATTCTACTGTGTTAAAAATCCCCATATGGATGGAGCCAGGGCAGCTGAAGTGAGATCAAACCACAATAATTCTGCAGTGTCGATACACCCATATTCTACTTTAATTCATACTGTAACTGACTTTAGGTGCTGCCCTACGTTAAAGGTGAGATATTAAAATGATAAAGTAAATAAAATATCACTAGCTCTAGATTCATCAGTCTGAGCCCTATGGTTAGCGGCAATAAGACATATTGTTGTGTGCTTTCAAGTTGTTTCCAATCCATCATCACCCCAAGGCGAATCAATCATGGGGTTTTCTTGGGGCTGAGAATATGTGATAGACCCAAGGTCATTACTACCCATTGAATTAATGGGATTTTTCTCACCATTCAATAATTTATTCAAAGGGCCCTCTCTAGGTGGGCCAGTAACCAAGAGGATTCAGGCTACTGTCTCTTGTAAGATTGATGTTATCCCAATATGCTACAGAACTCTCTGGAAACACTGCATTTTCTGTAGTGATGCTTACATGAACTCATTTGCAAAGACCCAAACTCCAGCCTTCTTCTGTATAGCTCTTGACTGTGACATTGATACTGTCTACCTGAAAGTTAAATCATGATGTCAGAGTACTCACTTTTGCAGGGAGCCTTGCAAATCCTACTGAAGCTAGGGGAAGGTTCTGCATGGATGTATCCATTTTTGATTCAAGCTCAAGAGATTTTCCTACAGCACTATCATTATTTCCATTTGGTTTGGATGACAACACATATTATCTTCATAGTATGAAAGACCACTTTACCATAAGATGATAAAGACTAGAATAAACGGTATCAGTCTGAATATTGCAGAGAGCTGATGAAGAATAAAGGGCAACTGATTTTTTTTTTTCAACAGCACAGAGAATAGCAGTGTGTTTCAGCTCATTAAGAAAAAGGATGAGTACGTTTCACAAAATATGGCCTTGTGGGCTAAAGCTGTCTCTCTTTGTTCCTTGAACAGTGGAACGAGTCTTTACATCTCAGGCCAATTATCTACCAGCATTCTACAGAAACTGACAAAACGTATACTATGAGGAATGATATGAAGCCAGTTTGCTTTGTACCCTGCATTTGCATGTGGTTTGTGTGTGCACTCACTCTCTTTTTCTCTCACCAGAAGATGTGAAGACTCTTATTAGAAGAACAAAAACATTCCCTGTGATATAAACAACATGCAACACCACATAATAATTAAGGACTTTTAATATCAGGAAGCCAGGCAGACTTCCTGGGAATGTATATACGCACACATACACACACACCAGCACTAATCTGTATTTTAAATTTCAGTTAAAATGCCAATAGTTGGATGCTCCAATGTGGAATCCACACATCTTAAGGAATTAATCAACCAATCAATTAGTTAATTAATGCACGAAGCTTGACAGGGACAGCCAAAGCAGAGGTGGGCAAAGGTAGAACCTGGCTTCATCTGCAGAGTTTCTGGTTGCATTAACTTCAGAGGAGGAAAACATCACTCAGTGGCTGAGGTGGGCAGATTTTTTGCTGCTTGGTAGTAGCTGATTGGGGGGATGAGTAAAGTTTCATGTGTTGTGATCAAAAGAGTAATTACTCCTCCTTCTACTGACCTAACTGCCCATCCACGAGGGTCCAAATATGGCCACCAGTGTCCTTTTTACCTGGTCTATGGCTCCTCTGGAGCCCCTGAGGTCTCTACAGTGTTGCAAATACCCCACCCATAAATCACATTTGGCCGCTTTTTGAGGCTTCTAGGAGGGATGGTTTTGTCCTAGCAGAGGTCCAAATTATCTAGTAATTGCAGAGCCCCCCCCCAAAAAAAACCCCAAATCAAACATGGAAATGACTGTTTAGTCTTTTTTGGTTTTGATCTCTTGCATTTGTGTTTTTTTTTTTTTCCTACTTATAGTCTTGCTGTTGAGAATCTTGGGTGCTAGGGGTGAAAATATGATCCCTAAATTTGCCAGAGTTGTCCATAACCACAGAACCTGCTTTAGAACCTACCCAGCCACAAAGATTGTATATAATACAGAACTAGCTAGAATCAAGTAGATTTAAAATATCAAACAAATGAAGCCTTAGCTTGCTTTCAATATGAAGCCAACTAAAACCTGCAAGAGAAGGCACACTGACGAGAATATTTTAAAGTCACAATGTTCTTTGACAGAAAAAGTTTGGAGTAAATATGAAGGAAATTTCACCAACAGCCTTTTAAATAAAAATCCTTTGTAGGAGGATATCATTGATGTTCAATCTTTGAAAGGTTTAAAGAGAAGTTTAATACACAAGTATGGTTATTATAGATATTTATCATAAAAATAACCTTGTTCTCTGATGCTTCTGCACATAATTCACAAAGCAGAAAGATAAATACCACTTATAAAATCATAATCCTATAAATACAACCAGCACAAGAAGTGTCTGTTTTGCCTTTAGTACTTGTTCTTTTCTTACTTGCTTGCCACAGAGTTGAATTTCTTCCTGAAAATATGAACTGTTCGTTTTCATGATGTGACCTCCAAATATGATCTCCACTGGCTGATACTTTCACTTAATTTTGCTTCTAATCCAGTATCTTTCTCTTCCTTTTTCTCCCGTTTTTTTTAGTTAGCAATATGCCTCTTCACTTTTTGGTTCTGTTTTACTTTATTCTCTTATCTCCCCAGATTATGCCGCACAGCAGATGTTGCCTTTGCCATATGCTGTCATTCCACATGCTTAAAGAAGCTGAAATGGATCATTTTCCTCCACCCCAGGAAACTTATTGATTTTGAAATAAACTTAAAAATAGAAAAAGAAAAATACATATAACAATATAACACCCTAAAGAAATGAAGAAACTAATTATAACTCTTGGTAAATCACTGATATGTCTTGGGATAGCTAAATTAAAAGAAATGATGGAGAAGCTCACTCAAAACCCATTGAATGGGGCCTTGGGAAAGCTGCAATCTTTCAGCCTCAGAAGAAGGCAATGGCAAACCTCCTTTGAATACAACATGTCAAGAAAACCCTATGATAGGTTCACTGTAAGTTGAAATTATTTGTTGAAAAACAAATCTGTCTTTAACTGCCTACTTACCTACCAACCCAGGCATGCATGTATATATTCAGGAGTGGTGATACTGAGGAGTGGCCCACACACAGGGTTGTTTACATCCTGCCTTCCTCTGAAACCTCTTTCTCCCTTTGTTGTTTTCTTACTCTTCTCCAAATCACTCACTCACTCACTCACCTGCTACTACAACATGGCAGATGTGGCAAAACCACAGCTGAGTATCTCTCTCTCTCTGCTTCCTCCACCTGCCTGCAACCAAGAGTTGTGTTTTCGAATGGGAGAATTTAAGAATTTGATCCCCCCCCCTTATTACATTCCCTCATACAAGAATGAATAATTCCAGCAATTTTATCCCTGCTCTGCAGGAATTACTAAGGTGTTGCTACAATTTTGGAGCATCATTCAAAACTTCATTAGGGAAAACTTATTTGTGCAAAAATACATATTTTATTTTTCTGTGCATAAAATGTGGCTGGGGGCAGAAAATGTGTTTTTTGCACAAAAAGCAGTATTTTTTTTCACACATTACATTGATTCCTGAATATATATACATTCCTTGGACTCTTAGTCTGGGTCACATTGCTTCATTTTTTCTTTCCAGATAGGTAATCACCCACTATACTCTAACTTCTCGCTGTCCAATTTTTCCTGCCTTTCCTTCAGTTAGCTTTGTGTGATTGCCAGAATGCTTGGATCTTGTGTGCATGTGATTGTTAATTCCCCCAATAAAACAAATATTCTTTGAATATCCAGTTGGTGTCCCCACATTAGTACAGGTACACACAGGTGTAAAAGAGCTTACTTGGTTATCCCCTCTCAAATCACCCTTTTGAACTGTCAAGCCCTGCTTCTAGAACATGGACTCTGACTCAGAGTCTGAAACAGGGGGCATGCCATGATCTGCTGTATGGGAAGAGGTTACAGTGTCACAAACAGAACAGGAGGCAGTGCCAGATCCAGCAGTGAGTCCTGCCCATTCAGACACAGAAGATAACTTACCAGTAGCCACCTTTGCAGTGTGCAGACAAGAAAGAGAAAACCTACATTGGTCCCAGAGAATATATAACTGGCAACAATTAATTAGGTAATGGCTGCATTAGGTGGCTGGTCTATATAACTGTCACCCTTCCCCACCAGGAGTTGTCAGAGCTTATTTCACCTTCTACCATGCTGGATATCTTGCTAAACTCCATGCCTGACTCTGAAATATCTGGGAGCTATTCAGTTTGCTTTCAGTGCATTATCAGCTGTGCTGTTCTAAGGTAGGATATGAGCTAATATTCCACATTGTTTCACAGAGGCACTACCATCTCAGATGGATCCCTGAGTCACCCATATTTTGGGGTAACACATTGAAAAGAGATTTTCTACACAGAAAATATGATTGCCTGCACATATCAAAATATGAAAATATGATTGCTTGATTAGAAGAAGCTGTTTTCTGTGCTGAACAATCACATCAAATTTTTGTCCAGAGTAACTCCTAAATTGTGAATAGACTTCAAAAACAGTGTGGTTTTTTGAAGTCCTTGGGCCTTTCCGCATTATACCGTTTTAGTGCTATTATTCCACTTTCAACATCTGTGGAATTCTGTGGTTTCTAGCTTACTAAGGTCAAAGAGCTCTCTGGTTGTGAATTCTAAATGCCTTTCTCTAAACTGCAAACCCCAGGATTCTATAGGATTTTGAAAGTGGAATAATAGCACTATAACAGTGTGGTGCAGAAAGGCCCTTTCTCACATCAGGAATAAAATCTCCAAAACTAATAATTGCTTGCTTCAAGAAGAAAGTTAGTGATGACTCATCCCTGTTGTTTAGATAGTTGACCTGAAAACCTCTAGTAACAAATTATACACACCTTTGCTGCTGTACGCACATGCATAAAAATGTATTGCCTTCCCAGCAGGAATAATAACACAGGACAACAGTGTCATGTTAGAACCAGACACAATGTTATTCAGTAACAGAGACCTTCAACACAGCAGCACATGGACATGAGGAAACAGGATTATAGGTGGCCCAATTAGGGCAAGCCTCTCAAAGTAAGCCCCCTGGCTCTGAACAGTGAACAAAGGCTTTTCTGTTCATCATTGCCTGTCTCTCTTAAATGGAAATGTGTCCAGGCTACTCCAGCAAACAGTGCTGGTTAGCACTCTTGAAGAGGGTTTAATCCTGAAGCAAAGAAACTTCCATTTCACTGCTCTTGCTGCTTGGCAGTAATATGTACATGGGTGAGGTTCTCTCACTATCTGGTTGCTGTGGGAGTAGCTCAACTATAGATGTAAAATAAGTGCCTGCATCACACTAGTTGTGACAAAACACAAACTGTTAGACAAATTCTCATCTAGCATGGAGTTGGTGAAAAATCCATATCCAAGGCTAATCAGAGCATGGTAAAAGGGTATTTATTCAGCCCCCAAAGTCACCTAGCAGCTATTGCTATAGAGAGGGATGAAGGGCGCTGCAAAAGAGGAAAGAGGCCAACTCCCAGCTTGCTTCACCTTATATAGCCAGACTAGGGCCTGCTGGGAGCAATATTTTTCAGAACCCTCCTGAGTGTTTTTCTCCCACTCAGTAGGCAGGGGAGAGCAAAATCATGCCCAGCTAAGGGACCAAGCTGAAATATTCTTGATATGATAAGAAAGTAGTTGAAACATATACCTTTGAGAGATCAATCTATCTAAAATGAACCAAGCTACGGTTCCTATCCATACATGTGCTCATATCTGCAACCAAACAACTTGTTCATTCATGAAATATCTCGACACTGTGGTTTAATCTTTGTCCATCTAGTCAGAAAATAATATGCTGTACTCAGTACAAGGTGATTATATGTCACTACTGACAAAACTCTAAAAAAAAATGCTTTAATGGTTCACATTTTATACTCAAGAAAGTGGCAGTTTCTTTGATTTGCAGTCATGTTAAAGTATATGCCCATTGTTAGTATTACTTCCCACAGACACAGTGTGCCAAAATTTACTTTTATCTTAGTGGAATTTCCCCACACAATGTTTCTTAATAGGCCCTTATAGAACACTTTTCACTTGTTTTCCACATATGGGTTATTATTGATACCAAATTTCATATATAGCAATTCATGTTTCCAGCTGAGAAGAACTTTTAAAGCTATTCATTATTTCTGAGGATACAGAGCAGAATTTAATTCTCCTATTTAATTTATTTAAATGCATTAGAAACTTTAAGAGTATTGGGAAAAACTGACTGGCAACAATCTATTTTGGAAAAATAATGAGATAGTAGAATTTCTGTAATTGATTCCTGTGGTCTAAGGATTATATTTTTTCCTCCTTGTGGGATCTGTGTTTTACGGCTCAATCAGATTTCACTGCAGTGCTAAATATAATCAAAGACATGGTTCAAAAATGACAGCCTGATGCCCATAGAACAATGTTTACAATGCTCCTGAAAAAAAGGTCCACTAGACAAAGTATAACTGTCTCATTATGTCTAAATGTATAGCAGAGCTTTCCAAACTTTTTATGTTGGTGACACACTTTTCAGACATGTGTCATTTCATGACACAGTAATTCAGTAAGTAATTCAATAAATGGAGGCAGCACCTCCACCCGGGCCTGGCCCACAACTGCCCTAGCCAGGGTCTTCCTACGCCTGGGATGGTGGAAAGAGAAGCAGCCCCTCAACCTGTTATGTTATATTCATGCAACACACCTACACACTGCAGCTGACACACTAATGTGTCACAACACAGAATTTGGAAAGCTCTGATGTATAGGAATGTTGGAAGGAACACTATGGTTTTATGTTTGATGGAGAAATATGTAAAACAGAACGGTGCAAAATTCATGTATAGTTCGAATTGATTTCAAAATCTGCATGGTGAACCTTTAGGTATCAATTACAGTTTATTCCTCTTTATCATGATCACCATGATATCTCTTTAGTATCACTGTAAGTCCCAGTCCTCCTTAATGCATGTCAGGGGGACACGTGTGAAGATGCATTGACTTAACAGGTATTTTGTTTTTGTTTTTTAAATATGAGGACACAGGTAAAGCCTACTTGCCACAACATTCTGAACAAATCCTACTTCTAAATCTAAAACTTTCTGTGCTGATTTGGTCTTGTTGTGGTTATCGACTATTGTCACATACCGGATGACCCAAACTCCAAAGAACTCACTCTGAAGTTAACAGCAGTTAATTCACTGGAAAACATGGGTACCAACAGCACATTTTCACAGAAGTTGCTGAAATTGATTTGTATATCCATCATTCACTTTTATAAGCAATCAGTACAAATTCTTGTGTGCTAAGATTCCATTGGTTAGTAGAACATTGCTCATTCTTTTCCAGGTTGGTGCCTTTCCCAGGCTTACTTAACCTTGAACAATCATTGACACATTTCTTTGTTCTCATAATATCCTTCTCTCTTATTTTCCTGCTTAAACTTCCTCAGCCTTTTCCCCTCAACAGATATATTGTAACAATGCTTAGCAATTATAGCATTTAGAATAGATACATTGTAGTGATGCTTCCCATGTTGGTGGTTATACACACGTTAGCAAGCCTAGGAATATACGGCTGTATGAATATACGGCTTATCTTACATAAGACCCCTCTTTCCTCATGATATACCCATGATAGGAAGCTGATGACCTGACAACTACACAAGATTTGATGTTCTGTACATATTCAGAGTATCTCTGTTTTTATGTGTGGCATTCAAAACAAAGGCCTAGGTCCCTTTGACACTACAAAATTACAGCACTATGACCCAACTTTAGCTATTATGGTTATATGTTGCTGAATTCTGGGGTTTGCAATTTGGTCAGAGGAGAGATCTCTGGCTGAGAATGAAAAATGACCCTCTCTAGATTACAAATTCCAGCATTCCACAGGAGGCTGCCATGGCAGTTCAAGTGGAATCATAGTGCTACAAAAAGATAATCTGAAAGGATCCCAGACCACCAAACTCTGACCTGAATTACACATTAGAGTGTCTAGAGTATAGCCAGGTTAAACTGAGCAATATAGTTTTCATGGAAAAAAAAGCAATAGCATGTGTATTACTATACTGCTTATCAGCTAACTGCTTTCTAAGTGGTTTGCAATGCGTTAGCTAATTGCCCTCAACAAGCTGGGTATTCATTACAATGCTCCATTGTGGCAGGATGGAAGGCTGAGTCAACCTGGAGCCTGACAGGATCGAACTCACAATCTTGTGGCTGCAGTACTGGCACTTAACCACTGCGCCACCAGGGAAACATCATTTTTAAGCACTGGCTATAAACACAGAATGATTGCACAGCAAATACCACATTTACACAGATTACACTGCAGAATTGTATAGATGTTACATGTGTGGATAGAAGATGCAGGTAGAGGGTGAACTGTGATAGTGAGGGTGGTTTTGTTTCATCTAAATACTTGCTTACTGTAATCTGTAATCTTAATGCCTGTAGATGCTGTCACACGTAAGGTCAAATGTGTGTGTGTGTGTGGAGGGACCATAATAAAGATAATGTATGGTTCCATTTTCTATCACATATTGCTGTGTATGCATGGTCCTCTTTTCTGATAAGGCTAATGAATGTTAAGCATATCTAAGGGTGAACGGTTACATAACAGCTTGGTGTGAGCATATGTGATACAACTATCTTGGTGAAGGGCTAAGCAAGTCTGTCACTGGAAGGGAGACCATGTGGAACCATGTCTTCTGTTCCATGATGAGAGTGTTACTGCAGTTTAGGCCTACCTGGCGATAGCACCCGATATCACTTTGATATTCGGCCTTACCATACCACTCTTCTCGACGTGTTTGTGAGGCCCCCGGACAATCACGAAACTAGGCTTGGCACTTAACTGCTGAAATATTCTCAAACAATACAGGTACACCAGAAATAGCCAGATCGCAGCTTCAGGGACCTCCCTAGCAAACGCCACATTATGCGTGCGCAGGGCTTCCTGCCCCAAGCAGGCAACTTGACAAAGGTTGAACCATCCAGTGTCAAGCGTTGCACATCTACATACTGGCTACACCATTGTTAATTTGGCTCTGATTCCATCATGCTAAATTGTGACCTTTTGGAGACATTGTCTCACACCCAAAACTCATTGTTGTCCCCGAGTAAGGCATAGCTTGCAGTCACACTTCTCCCTATAAAAACCCCTGATTCTGAGACCTTCCTCGGATCGCTCCCAAGTTCCAGACCGCCTTGCTGCCGCATTGCTTGGCGAGCTTCCCCTCAGCTCCATGTGCTGAGCCACACTGAACCCCAGCATCGCTCTCTATCTTCTTCAGGGCTTCAGGAACAGGTGTCGTATCACCTGAACCAACTATTCCTCTGAAAATCCTGCTATCTTACTCACACCTTTATTTTCCTTAGTTATCTGTGTGCTTGCGTTGCTTACATTGTGTGCCTGTATTTAATAAAGATCATTAGTTATTTTCAAACCGGTCTGCTCCTTGACTTGGCCTGACCCTGTAAACACTGGGTTGCAAGATCCTGCTAAGTTGCTCTGCCTCTTGTAATGCTAAAGCAGTGCTCTGAGCTAAATTTCCCCACCTCTAGTTGAGCACATTTTGGAGTCCCTCCCGGGACCCCCAGTAAACAGGGTAACAAGAGAAAGATGGCATTGGTGAGAGCAGTGGGGAATAAAAGCATTCAAAGAAAGAGGGGGAGGAAGGGAGAGAACAAGAGAGAAAGAGAGAGATAGTATTCTGCGTAATAGTTTCTCTATACTATAAGGTGTAGCATGAAATAGCCCAGCACATCTCATAGTTCTTGTGTTCAGTAGAAAGTAGGGATAGAAAGAATATTCACAGTTATTTATTGTCAAAAGCCACTACTTTTGCACATTTTTTCCTGGTATTCAAACATCCTTAAGTATTGCAGAGGAATTATTCTGCAGAGAATAACATGTGATTTGGGGAGAGGAGGGTTATGTTTCCTACTGCAAATGCTCTTTCCAAGCAGAAAACATTTTTTTTGGAACTCCCCCTAAGGCCCTTTCTGCAACTTAACTTTTTCTGAAGCCATCACACAAGGATCCAGGGAAAGCCTCTTCGGGGAGGGAATCACTTCTGCTGCACTCCCCTTCAGCACCAGCTGCCTGCTGGATGGGAGGAAGCGGAATGGCCATGCCTCTCCCTTCTGCAGTGCAATCTGGCAGGTTCCAAGGCTGTGCTGGGGGAGGAAGCACAGCCGTTGCACTTCTTACCATTCTGCATGACAGGTGGGTGTGGGAGGGAGGTGAAAGGACTCTGCAATCGTGTGTCATTTTTGGGAGAAACCTGAACATGATTTAATCCATGATTGTGAAGGGATGGCCATGGGATTGTGACAATGTCATGTAGAACTGTCATCGCGATCCTGTGGCGATCCTGTGGCCATTGCGGGTTGGGGGTGGTACGTGAAAAGAACCTAAATTTTTTTGCCTGCAGAACAATTCCTCCACACTACTTAGGGACATTAGAACAAGCGGAGAATACTCTGCAGAAAAACTTATTTTCTTCTACAATGGAGAAAAAAACCTGCTATAATTATTTATCTTTACATGTGATGAAGATTTCTGTGTCTCTGCTGCCCCTTCCTGATATCGTCAAAAGGAAACCATCACGTGCAATCTGCTCCTCAAAAATTGGTGCCAACTACAGGTTTAATTGCTGTATTTTGGAACTCTTAAAAAACAAAAAAACAAAATGAAGGCCGAATTCACCTCCTATTCACCATTAACTGAATGATCATGCTTTTGGAGGAGGAGGAGAAGGATTTAGAGTATCCCTTGCTCCAAGATATCAAGAAGATTGCTCTATTAAGCAACAGCACATAAATTGTGTCAGTGCCAGAAGTTAGTTTTCTTGGTAACACCAAATAACATTACCTTAACTGGATAATTAAATACATAACATCTTGGCTCTTTAACCTTACAATGTTAGCAACTGCCGAGTTTGACAAATTAAATGTGCTGATATGCACCCACATCTCCCTTCCTGAACTAAACACTAAAGAAGGCCTAATTAAAATAGAAGAAGTTAAAAATCAGCAACAGAAAAAAATAAAATAAAAAAGAGCAATTCTGCTTTAAACCACCTCTTAATAGTGATCTGAGACAATCTGTAAGACTCCCTCTCTGCTTCTTTGGAATAGTCCACTCTATTAAAACAGCGTGCCTACTGCTTCCATCTTCCTCAATGAAAAACTCACTTTATTTGCAATCTTATCCCCTGTTGTAGCTGTTGTGAAAGCAAAACATTCCCTGCTATAATTGGAGAGGCATCTTATTTGAGGAAGGCAGGATAAGTCTAGGAAACTTACTGCTTGAAGCCTCTCCATTCCTCACTCCTCTTTTTTCCCCAGGGCAATGTTGTGTTGATGGCAAGTAAAATGGGAAGTTTTCTTGATGGATGTAAGTCAAGGGCAACATGTGTGCCCTTTCTTTCTCAAAAAGGTTGCATCTTCTCAAAAATTCTTCTGCTAGTCCCTTTTGGAGCAGCAATGGCAATAACTACTGCTTGCTACATAGGAGCAGAACAATTCTCTGTATGAATACAAGAGGAAAAGAGCCCGTCTGTGGCCCTTTTTTGGGCAGAATGGAGGGATGAAAATGGAGCTAGTATCAGAATGGCTGGCTTTGCCACCCACCAAATTCCTGTTCTATAGTTAGTCCTCAGCACTTAAATACTATTAACTTGAGATATTACTGTGCATCTACTTATTACTGGATCTGATTCATTTTGCTAGTGCTATTTTATTGGCTAAAGAAGAGCTCTGACAATACTAAAGTGTGCCTTTTAGTACGATGAAGTAAGCTTTCATTAGTTCATTTGGTACAGTATACTAAGGGCTTCCTAGTTTAGACATTCCAATGAACATACAAAGTTGGAGGGGGAAGTCTGTACTTTCATTTATGCATAATATTCTGTACATAAATTGGAACATTTTTCTCCCAAAATGGATACAAGAGGCTCACAGATGTATCAACTGTTGGGACTGCTATGTAATAGCATTCTTCTTCTATGCTGTTTAGCATAAAATTATGTACTTATCTGGGAAAAAAAACTCAACTCAGTGAAAGTTATTTCTGAACGGCCATGCATAGGAGTGCCTTCAGGTTTTTCTCTCTGTCTTTCTTGCTACTTCTCTACTCTCCACCTTTGGTTAAAATCTTCTAGAAATAACTGTTATTGTCTTAGGACCTTTCCTCACGGGGAGGTGAAACGGGGCGGTGCACGCAGGGGCGGAGCTTACCTCATAGCAGGTTGCTCCATCCCTGCGGGAAGCGTGAATTCGCTGTTCTAAACGCCGCCGAATTTCGACAGCATTCAGCGGCATTCGGCGGCGCCCAAAATGGCGGCCAGCGGCTTCCGGCGGCGCTCCGCCAATCAGGGCAGCGCGCCAACCGGAAGCCCGCCCCCGGGCAGATCTGCAGGGACGCGCTACTGCGTCTCTGCAGTTCTTCACCAGGGGCTGCCACGGAGTAGCGTGGGCGAGTTTCGTAAAAACCACTTGCGAAAGTGGTTTTTATAAAACTCACAGCGCCACCTCTGCAGCTGTGCTAGAGCAGTTTGAGGTGTAGAGCCTCACTTTTTCAAACTGCTCTAGCACACCTCACGGTGAAGAAGACCTCCTGGAGAGGTCGCCCTAGCGTGGGCAATATGCCCGTGTGGAAAGGGCCTTAGTTCTATCTTTTTCTCTCATGGCAGGAAATAGCCACGTTTATTTAAGAATCTAAAGGTTCCACTGTGGAGCACACAGAGGGCCAGCACAGAACATGTACCAATGCACATTATGTTGCAGTTGTGGGGGTGCCAACTATATGCATTTAGCAGTGATCTATATATGTTGTCCTAAAGTGGTATGCAGTCTAAGGATTGCTTATTGTAAGTAGAACATAACTCTGGTGGTGGTTATATATGCTACACTGTAGCAATGTAGTATCTCAGCCCATTTGTGTCATATGTTTACATATATCTGGCAGATAGTTGCTTTGGGGGTCACTTTTCAAACTTAAATTTAGGTTGATAGTGAAAACTCAACCTGATTTAAGAAATTTGAGGCTGCCATTCATTTAATGCTGGTGCAATGTCATTTGGTGTTTTCCCCTGCCCTTCAGTTCTGTTAAATTAGGTTGAATTAAATATTCTGGTGATTGCTGCTCTGAATTGTTTGGTGGTTGTACATTTAATACTTAGGCACCTTTACAAGTTTTAGTATATCTGTACCAAATCCTCTATTGGACGTGCTTTAGTCTGTATAGCGTTTGGTGAAGGAGTCATTTTATGGATTTATGCTAGCTCTCTGCATGAAACGGCAATGGACAGATGGCAGGCAGACTATCAAGTGAGTCTCAAGCAAGGAGATGTGTATTGTGGAATGTTAAGAGGTCAAGTAAGAGGAAAAGGGTTCAAACATCTATATGCTGACCCACACCTGTCTAGTCCTCCCTCCAGTTGTGGGAACACTATTATCTTCTTTAACAACCCATCAGCTCCCTAGCAGAAGTCAGGACCTTACCTTCTTTTGTCCTTGCTCAGTAGAAGTGGTGAAATGGGATTTTCTAGTTGATTTAGGTGCAAATGTGCTGCATAATCAATGTGACTTTAGCTCGATAAAGTGCGATATCACTTTTAACAGCCATGGCCCCATCCTATGGAACTCTATGATATCTTGAGGTCAATAGATCAATAAATATTTATGTGTATATGGAATCCTGGGATTTGAAGTTTGACAAGGTACTTAGAATTTTGCCTGCCAGAGAGCTCTGTTCACATGCCTGTGGTACAGCACTATTGCTCCCTAGCAGAGAATTTTAAACATCTTACTTTTACACTATTACAGATCTTAGGAATCTATAGGACAGAGCTAAAGCAGTTAAAGTGGCATCAAACTGGAATATCTGTGCAGGGTACAGGCTGGAGTAGCTGTTGAAAGTAGAGCTGGGAGCAACTGAGAGCCAACCAAAGGTTTCTGCATGAACTTCTCTGAAGTGGTACCATTTTCCTTATTGCTTTCCTTTACCTCAATCCTTACAGACAGGAGATGCTTCTTCAAGGTGTTCTACTTTCTCATCCTGCTCTTAGCTCATCCCTGTTTGAGAAGGTTTTTGCTTCCCACGTACAGGTTATGAAAGAAACATTTAGGCTACTGTTGCATTTCACTCTTTGTGGTTTCTAGTTCACAGCTTGCCCATCTGTGCTAACTTTTTAAAAAAATGACATTAAAAAAATCAAAGGTAAAATAAGCAAAGCACTGAAAATACCAAGATGCCGCCCCCCCCCCACATTGAACAGTGGAGAAAGTATATGCAGATAAAGATGAATGCATTCTAAATCACTGTGCTCAGTAACAACGAGAGCTTCTGTGTCATTATTTGAATCAAACTGTTTTAACATTGGGCTGTTTCAGCTTTATGGAATCTCATAACATGCAATCAGTAGTCCTTTAATAAAACTGATCTAAGCACTGACAATTCAGTGGGTACAAAGGGGTTTTGCTTTTGCACAGTGTCAAACTAGGACTTATAATAAACTGAGAACTAGGTCATGCTCCAGCACACAGTAATTTGACCTAAAGATAACAGTCTTGTTCTCACAGATGTGCTTTTCAAGCACACACAAAACTGAAGAATGAGAAATCTAGGCAGGTTGCATAATGGGAAAAAGGACCATCAGTTTCTACACATACTGAAACCAGAGGGTGTAGTTGTATATAATTCCAGTTGCTCACTTAATGGACTGCAGTGTTCTGTTTTAGCAGAGATACAGGAAGAGACGGGAAGGATCCACTCAGGAAACCTGATCTGTCTTACTTGGTTGGATGTTTTGCTCATTACTAAATAAGCACTGGAAGAACCAATGTGAACAAAGGAAAACAAAGGCTTTACTAGCACATAAAGTCATGCCAGAACAAATTTCCTCAAAGTGCATGGTTGTAGAGTGAGTTCTCCTTCTCCCTCTAGTACCACAGAAATCAGTGCAATACTCTGATTGAAACAATACCCGGTCCCTGATAAAACTACACAGTGGAACTGTGGACATTTTCCAACTGAAGAAAAACAAAAAGGAAATGGTGGAGGGAGAATAGGGATAGTTCCCAGAAAAGAAGAAAAAGGTAAAGGAGTAGCCAGTAAGGGGGAAAATAGTAAAGTTAATCAGATAGTTTCTATTACTGTGTAACCCACTACGGCATTAACATTTTTAGTGTTTCAATTAAGTCCCCTGTAACTAGCTCTCCTGGAGCAAAGTCTAACAAAGTATAGAACCTGCTGTCCATAAAAATCAAAACAGAGCTGTATCTTGTGAAAATGATAACTTTCTGACAGCGCTGCCTCCCTCTGCTGCCTAGTAATGAGTGAGTCGGACACCTTCTGACAGCTCAACCTCAGATAAATATTTCAAACATATCATGCAAGAGATTCACAGATCAATCCCCACCTCCATGAAACCAGTGGAGTGAAACAGAAAGCCATTTTGAACTGGCGCAGCAGAGCAGAACACAATGAGAAGTACTTAAAAAAAACAAAAAAAACAACACCCTGTGCCTGGTGATGTTTCAGGAAACAGGCTCAGATAACAGAGGTAATACTTTGGACTGAAGTTCATATGCCTGGCTACTTCAATACAAGCTGGTATACAATTAATTTCCTGTTACACAATTAATCAGCAAACTGACTGCAAACACATTTAATTCACACTATAAACAAGTGTGTAATAATCCATGTCTTAGAAAAAAATTCTTTTAAAAAATATGTATAATTTTGTCTTACAATGAAAGTGCATTAAACATAAAACAAAGGAAAAAAATGAGAAAGTAAATAATTTTAAGACCAGAGTACTAGCTTTCTTAGCCTCCAAAGATTTTGGTATACTTTGTAGTTTTCAGTAGAAATATTCCATTAAATCAATCAAACTTACCAAATGCCCATTGATACTATCATTCTACTGTAGTTGAGACTAACAATTAGATTTAGGTTTAGAAAATTGTTATCCAGATGAGGGTGATAGGAAGCTAAAAGATGCCAGGGATTTTTAGGAAGGCTCATTCTTTTGTAAAATGCTTGAAACCTTGTTTTCATATTTTGGTTAAATACAAAGTGAAATATGTACTGATGAAATAGCTCCATAACATTTCCTGTGGCTTTAAGAATATTCTTCAATAGAGATTCCCCCCCCCTCCTAGGACAGAGATAGAATTTTGCTTCAATTACTTCTTCTAGTTGTGTACCTTCAAGTAATTTCCAAATCATGCCAACCCTAAGGTGAACCTATCACAGGATTTTACTGGAAATATTTATTCCGAGGAGATTTACCATTGCCTTCCTCTTATACTGAGAAAATGTGAACTGCCCAAAATCACCCAACGGGTGTCCAGAGCCAACAAAGATTTGAACTGCGGTCTCTTGGAGTCCTAGGTCCAGCACTGAAATCACTACACCACACTGACTCTCTCAAATGCTTGAGAGCATAAATTGGAGTCAGAATTAACCATAACTTTATAAATTATACAAATGATCTATTATAATCTTAGATATCCCTTTTCACCCATCCTTACCCAACTCCCTTAAGAGTATGACCTGCTCTAGTCAGCTTTACCCTGCTTCAAAGCAGTTATCACAATATATCATCACTCCTAATTTATACAATTTGCAGGTGGTATCAAAGACACTACCCTTAAACTATTATTAAGGATTTTCTGATTGCCTTTATCCCCTAAAGGAACCAAACACTGAGAGATTACACTGAGGAAACATCATCCTTGTGATAGAGGCTCAGTAGGTTCACTGTGATCCCAGGCTCTATTTCCTAACCCCAAATCCTCCTCATCAAATGTTATAAATACAAACGCCAAACTACTTAATTTCTTCCCTATCCCACCACCCACCCCACCCACGAAGCAAGAGAAATAGAAAAGCAAGATCTTGGAAACCTTGGTTAATTTGACAATTTGTCTGCCCTTATACCAGGATTGGGTAACTTGTGGTCCCTAGATGTTGTTTCACTGCAGCTCCTATGATTGTTAATCAGGGGCCATTATGGCTAGAAATGCAGTCCAACAGCAGTTTGTAGCCTTAAATATTCTTTTGGTATCTGTTGATTTTAACTACAGAAAGATAGAAGTAAGTCCTCATGTTTGTTCATTTATACTGTTGAATGCCCTTAAAGAAACACCATCAAACACACCATTCAATCCCTACGTCATTAAAAAGAGGAGAGAGAAAAAAAGGAGAGAACTGAAAACTAATTAGCTATATTATTAATACAAGTAAAGGATGTGCATAAATTGGGATCTTGATCTGAAATCACAGGTATCCCTGCAGAACCTGAAGATCCACAATATGACTGGAGCACTTCAACACATTTTTAAAAGAGATCACCTACAGTGAAAAGAGGTGTTCCTGCAGTCCTTGATGTATAGTTTGCCTGGCCCTGAGTGAAGTGTTGCCCAGCATCTACTCCCAAATGTATTACCGCAGCTGTAGACTGCTGATTTTTGCACTGTAATGCTGAAGGGGCTCCAGGGCTGCTCTATCTTAATTAATGTAAAAAGTGAATTATAAATGGATTGGCATTTATGAACTCCTTTAATTTCAGGATATTAACTCTGAAGAAATGTTGACCCTTGGTGATTACGTTCCACTTAAGTTGCTTGTCTTTTGGCATAACTGAAGGCTCTAATTTATGAACGTTTCTTTTGTCACAGAAAGCGTTTCATGCAGTTGATATGCAGCTTAGCTGCAGATATAGTACCAAATATGAAACAAAGAGAATTTTCAGATAAGTCTTCAACTTTCAGCCCTTTGTTCCAGTTATAAAATCTCAGTTGGACCCAATTTCTTTCTTTCTTTCCTTTTTTTATTTTATTTCTGCATCAAACCATACTGTGAATTTGTAGGTGCCGTAAATGCTTAATGTAAGACCTCATTGTGCAGGAAAGTGTCAGAACACTGTTTTTAATACGTTTTAAAGCAACATTTTACGGCATACTCCCTCTCTCCTGCTGCATGCCATAAAAACTGCAGAACTTCAATGTCACATTCATAATAAGTACATAATGATTCCCAGGAGAGCTCAAAAAGGAATCTGTCCATATATATATTTATATATATAAAAGATATGTAACAGTATACCCGATAGGCAAAAAAGCAATAAAAACTGGCAGTTGTGAGTTTGAAGGAAGTTAATTGAAAATCCTTTTTCTTGAAAGAGTGCAAAGATTCTCAATTAATTTTCTAATAACTCAGAACTCCTGATTTCTAGGGCATTTAATAATGAAGAGTTAAATATGATGGACGGTATCTTCCAGTGATTAATATCTATCAGCAATATTTACTTTACAGTTGAATTACTGTTTTGAAAAATAATAATCAGTTTGTTCAAAGAGCCCCTGATTGGATTTTTCACACAACAAGCAGAATCTTGCTGCTTTGACTGATTGCAGGAACAATTAATAGCACTTGAAAGTATTGAGCTACCCTCACTTCAGGCAGATGGATTTGTTTTCCAAATATTTCCCAGAACTCACAGAGTTCCACAGACATTTTATGTTGCATTTTTGACTGGGCCATCTAATAATGTTGTGGGTCAGCTACTGTCCAATTGTTTTGGGGCACAAGATGTTGAAGTACATGTGAGCAATAACGGCTCCACATCCCATTGTTGTAAGCTGAGAAAGACTGATCAGAAAACTTATGAGCTTTCATCAAATACTAACCAAGAAAGTTTCTAAATACTGAACAATATCTGAGCTGGCTTGTAGAGAAACCTGTGCATCACTAACAATCTGTTCTCAGCAAGTAGTATGATATGTGTGTTTAAGTTGTACTGTGTTAATCCTTTGATTGTTTGGCTGGTTCATCAATCATGTGGAAGGTTTCTAAACTGCAATAAAGTGGACTACATGATGTGCATATGATTAAAAATTAGTCATTTTGTTTATTGGTATTACAATTTACTGTTTTGGATAAGCAACTGTCTTCTTATTTCTGAGGTTTCTTTCCCCCCATCAAAGATACCATACGGTGGGTGACACATCAGTCAGAGCCAAAGGAAGTTTGTTTACAGCCACAGAAAATCAGCAAAGAAGCAATCAAAGTGGCCAGGCTAAAAACAACTTTTAAGAGATAGGAAAATTAGAGGAGCTGCTCTGCTCTTGCCCTCCCCCTCCCATTCCTTTCCTATAGAGCCTTGAATTAGGGAAGACTCTAAGGTGTGTTGTAATTCTAATTGGTGTTGTGTCTTAAAGTGCAGATTCCCCGGGTGGACTGATATGCAAGGATTTTGTGATGGCTGGCTGGCCCCTCCCGAAACTGCAAACCCCAGGATTCCATAGGATGTTGAAAGTGGAATAATCACTCTATAAGAGTGTAGTGCGGAAATGGCCTAAGTTCTCTTCAGAAATAGCTGGAAGACTGAAAGAGAGAGATTTCTCCCTACTTCTGCAGCAGCACCTGGTAGAATGAACACCAAATCATGAAAGGATGCAAGATTTCCAATCTCACCAGGGAGATATAACTGCATTGATGTAAGAGCTGGCCACTCTGACTGGAATTAAAGCAAGCCATGACTTTTTATTTTTACATCAAACATTATATCATATATAGGTGATGAGGGAAGACCTATGTCAACAATGCAGTGGTGTACTGAGGCTCAACAGCACCCTGGACAGGGGGTGGGGCAAGTGGGGGTGGGGGGTGAGGTGAGCAGCAGGCAGGTGAGGGAGGGGCAAGTGGTGGGCGGGGATGAGGTAAGTGGTGGCAGGTGGGGGGCAAGTGGCACAGGGGGCCAGGTTTTTTTTTTTTTTTTGCTTCCCTTTGACATTGGTGCCTGGGACATGAGCCCCGGTTGCCTCACCCTAGATTCACCTCTGCAACAATGCTGATTCAGTTACCTAATATCTGTGCTAGATCAGCCTGTTCCCAGGGTGAAGCCCACACTTAGTAACACAAAATTAAAGGAAAATAGATGGGGCCAGCCCTGAGATACTGGCTCCCATTGTCTAGATCTGTAAGTCTGCTACCCAGAATCTCATCTTCCTTCTCTCATAACCATATTCCCAACTCCTTTTAGTCTTCTGCTCTGCTTTCACTGACTTCAGTCTCTCAGTCATGACATAGAACTAGCAGCTCCAGTACCAACAAATGTACAATATACATTTATCCAGATTCATCTTATCATTAACTCACCTATCCTAAATACTCAGGAATAATTGCCAGGGAATAAAAAAAATGCCAAAATTATGTGGGGGGGAAATCTTTTCCAGTGCCACAGGGTGACCAACAAAATGCCTAGGGATATCAGAATAATAATAGTTAGGGAAGTGCGTGCTTGAATGCTGGCTGAAAAAAGAGGCTGGACACAGCTGCACAGGTCATTGAGTGGCTTTAGTTTAGGAGATCTTCAAAGGGGAACTTCTCATGTGATCTGTAAATTTCTAATTCCATGGATAGAAGAAGACATCGACTAGGTTCCTAAAAATTGGTTCTTCTTTAAGGCAAGCAGTTTTTTGTTTTGCTTGTTTTGTGCCTTCAAGTCATTTTTGATTTATGGCAGTCCTAAGGCAAAGCTATCATGAGGTTTTCTTGGCAAGATTTGTTCAGAGGGATTTTCTATTGCCTTCCGCTGAGTCAGATAGAACTTGACACACCCAAGGTTACCCAGTGAGTTCTCAGGGCTGCTTGGGGATTCAGACCATGGTATCGTAGAATCCTGTTCCCACACTCAAACTACTAGACCACACTAACTCTTTTGGCAAGCAATACAAGTCCCTAAGACTCATATCATAGTCTGGAAAGTATGAAATTTCCCACTATATCTAAACATTATTGATGATTACCTATAGCTGTAAATTGACAAACCTAGCAAACTGGCAAGTACAAACAAAAAGCAGTCTCACCTCCCAATTAATCATAAAGTATTATAAAACACAAATTACTAAAATGAAGTTAATAAACTATGGCCATTTCCACACTACACTGTTATAGTGCTATTATTCCACTTTCAACATCCTATGGAATCCTAGGGTTTGCAGTTTTGGGAGGGGCATTTAGAATTCTCAGCTAGAGAGCTCTTTGGCCTCAGCAAACTACAAACCCCAGAATTCCACAGGATGTTGAAAGTGGGATAATAGCACTATGACAGTGTACTGTGGAGATGGCCTATGAATCAGCTGGAAGGGGTAAAAGGCAGTAAAATGGAGATTAGTCACAATGGAGAAGATAACAATTCTCTCACTCCCCTAACCACGCTCTTTCTCTATACATATGCAACTCGAATGTCCTCTGAAACTTTGTTTTTTGGGAATTCTGAAAACCTTTCTCATCTAAGTTACTTCTAACCAGTTAAACACCACATTTTGGGTAGCAGGTTCCAGAACATCACTGGCAATTCCTTTGGCAGCATGAATAGCTGAGCTAAGATTAGAAATGGATGACCCTCTCAAGTTAATTTCTTAACAGGCTGTTAGATTTTTTTGCACCAAAATCATTCCTATGAATTACTCTACAGATTTATGGGCCTGTTAAAGATACAAATATAAATTTGCATTTTTTCCACTAAATGTGTGCCTTTTTTATATGATTTAGTAATACAGTTGGCCTTCTACAGTTGTGGGTTTGATTTTCATGGATGTAATTATTTCTGAGTTTCTCCAACACCTGTCTTCCACTTAGAGGCTTTTTTTCAGAGGGCACATTCCCTGTTGGCTGCTCAGATCAGCTTGTGTAGCTCTTTAAAAATCTGCTTCTGGTTCTTTTTCTTCTCCTCCACTAGTTGCCTAGCCAGCTAAGAATAGCTCACAGCCTGATTTCTCAGCACCACAAAACCGATACCCTCCCATACCCAAGGAAGTAGATGGGCGAGAGAGAGGGAGTATAGGGCTAACATGCCAACCTACCCCCTTTCCATGTCCTTTCCTAGACCTGATTTGGAGTCTGAGAGCCTTTTCGCACCTTACTTTTTCGCAGAGGTGGGGGGCGGAGCTCGCGTGAGAAGCCTTAAGAGGAAGGCTTTCGCGTCCCTTCTGCTTGGGCTCTGCAGCAGCTTCCTGGTTGTGCGAGTGCCCTGCCCGTGCCCCCCTTCCTTCTGCAGTGCAGCCTGGGAGCTGTAGGCTGCACTGGAAGCAGGAAGCATGATCAGCCCAGCAGGGCAGATAAGTTCACCCCAGGCCCCTGACCGGTGCACAAGCGCGCACCATTTTCGGCTAAAAACCAAAAATAAAAAGGTGCGTATGCACTACGCGTCACACTCTTGAGCGTCATGTAAATGTGAGTGCGTCATGCAGACCGCTCCTCACATTTATGTGATGCTCAAGGGGCTCTTTCGCTTCCCAAACACCATGTGAAAAAGGCCTGAGTGTCCATTCGCTGCACCATGCTTTGCCCCACTTCCCAAAGACACATGCACACATTTTGATATTTGTGATTTTTCCACCTTTGTGGGGGAGGTGTCCTGCCCCACAGGCCTAGTGAATGGGAGGGCTGACTAGATAAAGTGATGCAGTTTATGTTTCTCCCCCACATATGCACATTTTTAAGCATTTTCAAAAATTAGTAGAACTTGAGCATGACAAAATGAGAGGGTGCAAATTTTGTGTTGAATCTGTGTCTTGGCCTGTATTTTATTCTGGGAGTGATGGTTCCAAATTAGATAATTCTGCACAAGAAGTAAGACTCAGTGAAATTCTCTCCATCCTGGCTAGGGTGAGGTATCCATATTGGACAATACTTTTTTTTGCTCTATCAGTGGGAAAAAGCTACATTCTATTAACATGAGAGAGGCAATGTGTCACTTCCCTTGTGATGCAGAGGTATTTGTACACGTTCTTCCTTTATAAAAACAAAGCAAAACACTAACCCCTCAATATTCTTTGAGTCAAAATATTTCTGTGTATGAAAGAGCTGTGCATGAGGCGAGTGTGTGTAGAAGTTCTCCAGGAGCAAGGAAACTCAGATTACTTGCTGTACAACTGCATAGGCATCTGGACCCCTGGGTATTTAACATCTCTCTTCACAGCCAGAGTCTCAATCATTCTATTTATTTATTAAAATGTTTGGTGCAGAGAAGCATGCTGTGCTATTTCACTAGTTTAACAACTTCAGCCCTGATCGATCTGATTTGTTCTCCAAGGCCAAGATAATTTGGCATTCCTAACTTCTATCCTGATTATACATGACTAAATCATACTCTGCAGCATTGTGGGAAATCAAAAGGTTGCCTTGTTAATAGCAGCAACTGCACACCATGGGGTGAGAAAAGATACAAACTTAAAGCTGTTGTTAAGAAGAAAGGAAAGATTTTACAATAAAGTAAGAGCTACTTTTTTGTTCTTGTTTTTGTTCAGGGAACTATTGCTAACAAATTGTTGAAAAATATGCTCACAAATCTCTGCAAATTACTATTGTAAAATGTGCCAGTAAAGAAGGATTAAAGAACAATCCTGTAATCCTAAGTGTAAAGAAATCCTGTCTTACTTTTCTGTTTTTCTGTAGTTGCCATTTTGTATTAGTCTGTACACACGTAATCTTCAAAAAGCTATTCCAAACCTACAAGTATGATGTAATGTGCAAAGCACTGGCATTATCTCTTGCCCAGGAGTTACTCAAAGATATTCAAAGGCCTATCTCATTAATAAGATAATTATTTCAGGAGAGTTCCTATGAGAATCAGGTGCCATGATGCTAGAATGTTCAGGCCTTTATGATCCCTGATTGGTTCATCTGAGCTAAAGCCACTGTTCTAGAAAATGGAGTGTAGCTTCTTTGTTCCTTTGATTTCCTTGGGCCTCCATTTTTTCTGCAGTGAAGCTATAATGTTGAAATCTTCACCTATGTTTCTCATGTGTCTGGTATAATGAGAGCTAGGGTGCTTAGCTCTTCCTCTCTCCCTCCCTCTCTCTCCCCCCCTTCTCTTTCTCTCAATAAAAACCTTTTGGACAGATTTCTGAATGGTTTTCTGCTTTCTCTGCATAGTCTACTTCACTCCTGTATTTTGTCAATAAGTGTAACTCCATATAATTTGTTTTTTGTTTGTGTGCTTTATAAAGAAAAGTCCAACTCTAAATCCAGCATCTGGTGCTTGGTTACTGCTACTGAATATTGTTTTGGCTTGGTACACTTGAAAATAGAGGGTGCAGGGCTTTGTCACTTATAGCCAAAGAGCACTAGGGGAATATCCTGTAAGATCTGGGATTCTTCTGCTGTAAGTTGAGTGGTTCTTCTGTCTTGCAGGGTTGTAGGTATGAAGGGGTTAAATCCAATGCCGCTTGAATAGGAAAAATAAGCGAATTGAATTGTGCCTCTGAGTAAATTGCAGATGTCTGTCTTATCTCAAATTTTAGAGAATGGCCTTGCAACATTCAAAGGTCTGGGAATTCACAGGGAGGCACTATACTCCCTACCATTATTTTGTATCATTTTCTAACTAACTCTTTTGTTCTCCTCTGTGCCAGTCAATGATGTAATGGAAAAGTTAACTAAAGATCTTTTTCTCCAGTGATGGGCGGGCTAAGTAAATGATTGATTGCTGACATAGAAGGCAAAAGGTATATAGTGATGCTACCTCAATTAATTGACACAACAGTTCTGGGATAACTGTTGCCCTTGCGCAAGGTATTGTTAACAATAAAATGGCTTTTTGATTTTTCCCTGGAAACCTGGTCTTCGCCTCTTTCTTGGCCACAACATTTCTGGTGCGTTGGCCGGGAAACGGGGGAAGGGGCTATTCTGTCCCCCTTGACGGACGTTTGGACGTCGGGGATTGCGGCCCCCCCTTGACAAAACCCAGGGCGCCCTCGACCTTTTGTCGAAGAGGTTTGGTTGGGGGAGTGGTGGCATCCCTGGCGACAGTGATCCAGTCAACGGACCTCGGGTTACAGCTGGAAACCAAGCCTCCCATGACCCTCTGGTGAGTAGACCCCCCTCATGTTTGGGAGGGGGAAGGGGGAACTGATCACTCCCCGAGTTTCGGCCGAGTACCTCTCAGTGGTGGAGAGAGAAACCCCGAAAACTCTTGGTATGGCGGAATAATAAATGAGACGTCTCAGTTGTGGTTTAATGGGCCTAGTGGGAGGTTGTTTGTCTGAATGAAAGATGCGTGTATGAAATGCTTGCAGCATTGCAGTTCTTACGTCCATGCCGTGATCGTCTGGATGGCTAAGTCAGTGCTGGAGTGACTGGAGTCAAAACCCCTTTGTGTGGGCTCACGGGACCCCCTTCACCCGTGCGTCAATCCCATTCCTATTGTGTCTTGTCTGGAACTTGGGAGGAAATGGGTGGGGGAGAGAACCGGCAGAGCCTGGAAACTTACTATTGCTGCTGTAGTGTAAAGAGAAAAAAATGGTTTGTTTCCTCTCCAGTTGTCTCTCAGTGTTTGAAGCCATTTCCTGAAGCCCCTCCTTCTTGGGCTCTCTGTTGTTTTAAACCAGAGGCTGGGAAATGGCAGAAATAAAGTCAGTGCAAAAAACCTCAGGTGTTAATGAGAAATAGTGAGGAAGCAATGCAGAATCTCATTGTTTTCTCTTAAGTGTAAAGAAAAAGCCCGATTTTGCAATTCAGGCAGTGGGAATTTTGAGGTTGGATCCAAAGGGCTTCAGAGAGCCATTAATGTCAAATGTTACAATTAACTGGAAAGGGATCCCTTTGTTCCATGCTAAGGGGCAGTGGGAGCAACTCTCGGCATGACAGGAAATAAGGGGTTTTTCTAGGACCAAGTCTGACCTCCTTGATGGAGATTTAATGGGCCAGCAATTAACAGTCAAAGGGTTTTAGAAGAGATGTATTTTAAGCAGTTTTTGCCTGGTTGGTGATAGCGGGATACACTGATTTTGGGCTAGACATTTATTTAGCCAAGAGGTTTGAGAATAGCAGAAATAAAGTTAGAGAGTTAATGAAAAAAAATAATAAGCCTTAAGGTGTTGGATAGGAAACAGGGAAAGGAGAAGGGAGGAAAAGATTCTCCTCTAGTACTTTGCAACACTTCTACAGCAAGATAACACAATGGGCAGAGCTCAGCGCAGAGTCTATTTTTTTTTTAAAAAAGCTGCATTTGAAAAGGAAAGAAAGAAGAAGAAGAAAAAAAGAAGGAACTCTGCACTCACCAGGAATTCCCCCTCTCCTCTCCCTGTTGAAAGAAAAGGAAAAAAAAAAAAGAGAAAAGCAAACCTGACAGCCTGGAGACCGTAACACAGGGGGACAGGCAGTTTCTCCCCTTTTAATGATAGGAGCGAAGTCTGGTTTCCTGGTAAATTCTCTCATGTCTCAGAAAAGGGAGAAAGGAGACTTCACTGAATATTTAATGAGCTGTCAGTTTGCAAATTTCCATCCATTCACCATCACTTGAGGCTGTGTATGCAGTGGTGGACAAGACTCAGAAGAAATTTGGAAGAGGTCCCATAAGTTTAGATAGTCCCCCTGAGGAACCAGAAGAACTACATACAGCCCCGCCATATGTTTCAACAAATTACAACCAGAAGGCACAGGCAGAAGAGGTTCAACAGTGCCAGCAGCAGAAGTCCAAGTGGCCCCACTCAGCTCAGCAGTCAGGGGGCTACCAGTGAGTTCAGAGTTATCAATATACACCCTTCACCATGTCAGACCTACTAAATAATAGAACTTTGCTCCAGAATCATGGTCACACATGTCTCTAACTGGCAGGATTGTCAATAGTTGCTTTTGACCTTGTTCACTACTGAGGAGTGGAGGAGAATAAATCCAACATGAGGAATGGCGAGCCAACCGGGAGGGCACCAGAGAAGAGGCAGAGTTCCCCTAGCTGATCCAGGGTGGGATCCAAATAATCTTGACCAGATGAATATGCTCACTGATTATCAAGTTGGTGGAAACAATGATAGAAGGGATGAAGAGAGCTGTTGAGACTCCAAGCAGGCAGGAGGAAGAGGCAAGTGGAGAAGAAAGAAGACAGAGGCCTAGATTGGGAAGAAATCAGTGTGCAATTTGCAAGCAGGAAAAGGCCAGTCCTTTCTAAGTCAATAAATAGAAAGGAGGAAGTTGGGAAAGTTCAGGAATAATGGACTTAAAAGCTGTAAAACTCTATCTGACAATGAGTTTTTGGAGAAGCAGTTGACATAGGAATCTTGAACACATGGGAATTGTAGTACCTGAATAAGTTTCACCCAAGAACCCTTGGGAATTCCAATGCAAAAGAACAGAGAAGTAGAGCCCCCACAGAGGCCTTGAAGCTACAGCTGCAGCTCTTTAGGAGACAACCACGCTCCACCCCCACCGGATCCTTTCTGCATGCCTGTTTGCCTGTCCTTCCCCTGAGGGGACAGATGGCGGGGGAGCAATATCCAGCAATAAGGAGTGAGAGCCGCTGCCAGCATCAAGAGGCATCCTGGAGGAGAAGCGACGGCTATAGCAGCCCCCCCCAGCTGAGGCGCCGACCAAGGGGGCCAGGCAGATGACGGGGGGGGGAGAATGGAAGCGGTGGATGCAGCGGAGGCCGCCCGAGGGATGTGGCAGCAGAGGCTGAGAGGATGCAGCCGAGGCTGGGAGAGTTCACCCCCTCCCTTCCTAGTTCGTCTGATGTTTGGAATTTTAGAACCAGGCGGAAGAGGAAATAAAATGCAGCAGAGTCAAGTGGCTGACAGAAAAAGCTAGCAGGGCAGCCAAGAGTCCAGGAGCTGCAAGGGACTGAAGAGGGCAAAGGGGAGTGGCTTAGCTGCCTACAGCCATACACCCTGAACACGCCCGATCTCGTCTGATCTCGGAAGCTAAGCAGGGTCGGGCCTGGTTAGTATCGGATGGGAGACCGCCTGTGAATACTGGGAGCTGTAAGTTTTTGTAAAAAAAATCCAAAATGAGTAGAGGTTGGAAGAGGAGAAGGTGGTAGGAAAACCCAGAAGAGGAAGAGGGTCTCTGGGAGTGTGCCAATGTGCCCAGTGTGGGCAGAAGAGGCATAGGTGAGAAAAATCTGGACAGATGGTGAAGACAGTCAGAGAAGGATGTGGATATGTGGTGGATATGTGGAAGAAGACAGCAGGGACCAAGTGAGAGGTGATGTATGGTGAGAATCCTTTGTGGAAGACGACAGCAGAACTCCATGAATAATGTCAGTGGTCAGCAGTTAAGAGGAAAAGTTTTGTTCCTCACCCCATAAACTGCAAAGGGTAAGGATTCGGAGTTGTGCCATTCTGGTGAGAAACCTTGGCAGCAGAAGCATGGAGAATACGGGAAAGGGCCGAGTCAGAACTGCAAAGTAGCGCCCCCTCACCAGTTCCTGATAAGATGGAAACTGGAAAGGCTCCCTGGCGCAGTCCCAGCGGGATGGAGGAGGTGATGGAGCACCCCTACAAGCAAGCTGGGAGAAGAGGTGACGGCGCACCTCTGAGTTGGGAGGGAGAAAATAAAGGAGCATTTCTGAGAGGCGATAGAGCGCCTCTCCAGTTTGGAAGTGGAGTTGCAGTTGAGGGACTCTGGCTGAAGAAGGCAGAGCAGGAAAAGAGATGCAAGCTGTGAGACAGCTAACAGACCAACAACAGCCCTGAAAAAGCCCACACATCATACAGGCTCAAACAACAGACCTGCATTTGTCCACAAGATCATCAAAGATTAAACCACTGTTCTAGGAATCACCTGGAGGAGTCACATTGTACCTGCAGACCTCAGAATTTAAGGAAACTGGAGAAGATGAAACAAAAATCCTGAAGACACAGTAGTTCAACGTGTATGGCCCAGATAACAGCCCTGGCTATGTTTTTGGACTGGATGCCAGCACAGGGCAAGTGGCATGATACCACATTCATCTCCTTAGCCCATTTTATAGAAACCTGTCACTCTCATTCCATGTGCAGCCCACAACAGAGAAACCAGGAGTGTTTTTGTTTTTTCCCAGAGCCCCATTATGATGGGGAAGAAGATGCAATATATACTTCACAGAGTCATAAAGTTGTCACCTTTCAGCAAAAGCCCTTTTGGATGGATTAAGGGAACATAACTCTACAGGAAAGAGTTAGTGTGTTAGGGAAAGCTCTGAGTACGACAAGGGAGAAAATGTTAAAATAGGGGCTTCTTTCCTTACAAGCACAGGCACACCCTCTCAAACCAGGAGACATGGGTGAAGGATTGGGGGCAACCTGGACATGGGTGGAGACCTATCAGGTGGTAGTGACAACCCCCACTGTGGTAAAGGTGGCCAAGATGCTAAACTGAGGACACATGCATGATCAGATTTTGAATATGGAAGAATATCATGGGTTGAGGTAGGTGTAGGAAGGGCAGGAAGTCTGGTTTGCCCATTTTATTACTAGGGATTGGAAGATATGTGTAAATGGCAAACGGGTATGCCCAGGGAAATGTCTCAATGTTAACTTCTTTCCAGTTATAGCATAGGTTTTACTGGGTTGTGTGAGAAAAGGGAGGTTGGTCCTCCATAATCAATTCTGGAAAGCAACCAGTTTTTACAATGGCAAATAGGTATATGGTTCATCTCCTGGGATTATCACTTTTCACTCAGTGCACAAATTGATATAGTGTGGCTGGCCAAAAATGAAAAGGATTCACAATAAAAGCAACAGGTACATGACAACACATGATCCCCATGGAGGGAATTGGTTTTCATGTAAGGCAGGTGCGTTGTTGGCTGTCAGCCCAGCATGAAACTATCTCTTCAGTTGTGAAGGGGTACTCAGCATTTTGGTAAAATACAACCTGTTGTCATTATATAAATGAGTTGAATGCCAAAGAGGGGAAAATGCATTTTGAAGTATACAATATTAGAAGATCATTCTAATGGTCTGCAGGCATGTGGACAAAATTGAGTTTCCTAAGTAAGTATGGGAAAAGGTACAGTAAGCAAAAGTACTTTGTACTAACATAATGGTTTTCCTAAATCTGCCTGTCTTTACTCTGCATGTTAAAGTGATTTCTAATCTGTAAAGCTCAAGTCAATGGAAGAAGGAAGTTGTTGTGTATGCCTAACTGATGGTTGCAGAAAGGGGGGTCAGAAGAATTCTGGGCTAGATGATACAATTTGGCGCTCCGGAGGCCGCCAAAATTGTACATCAGACCCAGCAACTGCTGAGGAATTGAAGATTGGGGCTAGATTTCTGCTGGGGTTACACCAGGAAGCTAACCTCTCTACGCACAAATCAGACCCCCTCCGTTATTGGGAACAGCGTGTAATGTGTGTTAATGAATTCTAATGCTGCTATGTATCACTTGTGCTATAAGGAAGAAGGAAATAGTACATGCTTGAAATTGCAAAGTTTTGAATTTAGCATGAAGGGGGAATGAAGGGGTTAAATCCAATGCCACTTGAATAGGAAAAATAAGCGAATTGAATTGTGCCTCTGAGTAAATTGCAGATGTCTGTCTTATCTCAAATTTTAGAGAATGGCCTTGCAACATTCAAAGGTCTGGGAATTCACAGGGAGGCACTATACTCCCTACCATTATTTTGTATCATTTTCTAACTAACTCTTTTGTTCTCCTCTGTGCCAGTCAATGATGTAATGAAAAAGTTAACTAAAGATCTTTTTCTCCAGTGATGGGCGGGCTAAGTAAATGATTGATTGCTGACATAGAAGGCAAAAGGTATATAGTGATGCTACCTCAATTAATTGACACAACAGTTCTGGGATAACTGTTGCCCTTGTGCAAGGTATTGTTAACAATAAAATGGCTTTTTGATTTTTCCCTCTTTCTTGGCCACAACAGGTAATCCTAGCTATTTCATTTACAGGGGAACTATGACACCCTAAAGAACAGTGTCTCTGGTACTATGAAAAGGAGATGATATCCCTCTCTTTATTCTCAGAGTAAGGCTTCAAGGAGGTTAGTCTCTCATCTCATCTCCAGGCCTCTCCTAGCCACCATGGAAGTTTCCCACTCCACCCTCATAGACAAAGGCCATTTCCATTCTACACTTGCTATAGTACTATTCCTCCACTTTCAACATTCTGTGGAATCCTGGGGTTTGCAGTTTAGGGAGGGGCCTTTAGAATTCTCAGCCAGAGAGCTCTTTGGCCTCAGTAAACTACAAGCCCCACAATTCCACAGGATATTGAAAGTGGAAGAATAGCACTATAAAATTGTAGTGCAAAAATGGCCAAAAGCTGAGATCCTGCATCGGGACTGCAGTAATATTAAATCTTTGCATATAGAGTTGTATGTTGATTTTGCTACGTGATCTTTATGTTGAATTAGGAATTGAAAGAATACCTAAAAATATTTTTTTAAAAATGGTTGAAAAACATATTTTTTGAATATTAGGAAACTCTGAAGATCTTGCATTGATGAAACTCTTTGCAGTTCAGGATTTATGTACAAATTTGCACATGGGTGTTTTGTGTAGAAAACAGATTTTCTGAGCAGAAAACAATTTTTATGCAGAAAAAGAGAGTTTTACACAGAAATATTATTTCCTACATGGAAAAAGTTGTTTCCTGTGCATAAAGTGAAGTAATTTGGAAATTATTTTATGCAAAATTTGCAAGTGGGTAATTTGCACAGAAAGGTACGTTCTTTGCACAGAAAATAATACTTCTATACAAGAATATTATTTTCTGCAACTAAAATGCTATTTCCTGTAGCAAAAAAAAATAAAATAAAAATTCAGGACTTCTAGAGAATACAAGTCTTAACCAATACCACCTTAGAGTACTGCATTCCATTGGAATGGGTTTGCCTCAACATGCAAATTGTTAATCCACCATTGCCTAATTCCAAAGTTAGGGGTCTTCTTCAAAAATATGTGTAGAGAAATAATAGTCCTAGGGCAGTTCATGAAGGGTACAAAGTCCTACGTATCTATGGTGGGACAGTACCATTTACAACATCCTGTCTAAATGCGGCTACCTGAAGTTAATAAACCTTTCGCAGAGATTTAGTACATGACAAAATTACCACCAACTTTAGACTTCACTATTCCTTTTGATGGAAGAAGGGAAGAAAATTAAATTGAAGTGATAGATCCAATGAAAAATACAAAGATGTAGAAGCACAGTATCATACAGGAACTTGTTAAAAATTCAAGGCTTCTGTCTAGAAGAAAATTTTTAATAGTATGACTCACCAATGAGTTCAGTGAAATGCAACTTTATTTTCTTCTTGTTGACAGAAGATTCCAAAGTATTTTGTAAATATTTACTGGTTATAAAGGCACTTCACTGAACAAATGGTAAACAAAACAGTTTTTGCATGTACAGAAAATTTTCACTTTTTTTTACATCTTTGAAATCTGGAACATTTCCCTCTTTTACATGTCTTTTCCTTTTTCTCCTTCTGTCTGCACTCTTAATGACAGTTTTGCCTGTGTGCATCTATATCTAATGTAGCTCATAATCTTTCTTTATAGATTTGTTTAGGCTTCATCTTTCACATACTTCACTTGTGGAGATTCATTTGTGGAGCTGTAGGTTGCTGGGAGTGGCAGGGGACAAATCTAGTACTCAGGAATACATTTTTAAACTTTTGGCTATATGGTATAGGCATATTACCCACTTTTTATTTTCCCAATGGCTCATTCCTCTTCTAAGAGCAAGTAAAAGTGATTTGCAGTTCCTCTTTTGATAAACTGTTTCCAGAATGAGCAAGCAATATGGGTAAACACATACAGAGTTGTCTCTAAATGACACCAGTCCATCCCCCGCCAAAAGAAACTTCCTAGGTAGGATGGGAGGTTCTGGTCATAGCTTTCTTAAAGCCATCGTAGTAGGCCAAGTAACCATTGCCTCTGGGAGCTTGTGGAGGGCTGTAACAGTTCCAATAGTAGACTGGTGAGCTATGGGGAATTCACCAAAGAGGAATTTAAATAAATAGTCAGTATGTGTAGGGAGGAAGTCAGAAAAGCTAAAGTGCAAAACAAGCTCAGGCTTCTTAGAGAGGTTAAGGCACATCTCCTCAGGACCTTCTTTGCTTCACTATTCTTCCAAAAGTGGGGGCAGAGAGAGAGCTCAATCAGGGGGAAATGGAGCAGATATGGCATTAGGAGGAATGCAGCACGTAATAGGTAAAGAATAGTACAGGAATACCTGGCTGCTCTAAATGAATTCAGGTTACCAGGGCCAATTGACTACAACCAAGTGTATGAAAAGAACTGGCAGAAGTAATCTTAGAACTGCTGGAAATAATGGCTCTTTCCACACGTGGAGGGGGAAATGGGGGAAAACATGCTGAAATGGAGCTTACCAGCAGCCGGGTAAGTCTGTCCCCATGCGGAGCAGCACGAGCTCACTGTTCCGCAGTCCCTGGCATCCAAAATGGCGGCTCCAGCATCCAAAATGGTGGCTTCCGGTTGGTGAAGGCTCTCCACCAACCGGAGAAGCTCGCTATCCAGAAGCCCGCCCCCAGCAGATCTGCAGGCATGCACTGGTGCGCGCCTGCAAATCTGCACCGGAGCGTGGGAACGGAGTGGCACAGAGTGGCATGCTCCGTGCTTTTGAAAAACCTGTAAAAACAAGTTTTTAAAAAGCATGCTGCACAGCCACTTCGGGTCGCTCCAGAGCAGACTGAGGTGCAGAACTGCGACAAGTAGTCCGACCCAGTCCGCTCCCATGGGGCGGATGACCTCTGTCAGAGGTCGCACCACTCCATTCTACTTACCCCATGTGGAAAGGGACAATATTTGAGAATTCATGGAGAACAGGTAAAGTCCCAGCAGGACTGGAGAAGGGCAAATGCTGTCCCCATGTACAAACAAACAAACAAACAAAAACATGGAGAGGAGGACCCAAATAATTATCGCCCAGTCAGTCTGACATCAATACCAGGAAAGATTCTAAAGTAGATCATTAAACAGTCTGGAAATACTTAAGAATGGAATGCCATGATCACTAAAATTAACATGGGTTTCTCAAAAAAACAAATCATGCCCCATTAATACCCTCTGCTCTCATTCTCTCTTTTTCTCTCTTTTGATAGAATTACAAGTATAGCAGACGATGGAAATGAAATAGATGTAGCATAACTTGATTACAGTAAGATCTTTGGCCATTTCCACACTAGACTGTTATAGTGCTATTATTCCACTTTCAATATGCTATAGAATCCTGGAATTCGCAGTTTAGGGAGGGAACTTTGAGATCCCCATGGGACACTGCAAGGATCTGGTAAGCTGCAGAAAGGGCCTTAATCATAACTTGAATGGAATATTGAATCAACAGGATTTTCTTACATGTTTACTCACTGTTTTGCAACTGATTGAATGATTCTGCTCTGATTTGGTCTAATCCACAGAATTTTACTCAGTCCTTGATGTTCTACATTGGCTACTTGGTTATCTATGTGTAAGTCACTAATGTCTGCTGGCTCAACACACTCAGCCCACCTTAGTTGCCAGAAGCAGAACTAGGTGAAGAAGGTCTGTTCAGCTGTTGATTGGGTTGCAAGCAGGACATCCTCTCCCACCTACAAGTGAGGCTGTGACAAGGAATTGTGACTTGGTTTCTCCTTCTGATTGTTGTGGCTTCACTCATTGGTGAGAAAGAACTGGAAGCATCATCCTTCTCATTCCCCAATCAGCAGCTGAACAGACCTCATTTGCCCAGTTCAGATGCTGGCTGTTAAAAATGTGTGTGTAAGGGGGGTTACATAATCTTAAGTAAGACCACACAGTTTGACTGAATACAGAGCAACTCTGGATCCTTAATTCTAGGTTCCACATCTATAATTGCAATACAGCCAGCCAGCACAAAACACACTGTTTTCTATGGGTCTTTCCACACTACACTCTTATAGTGCTATTTTTCCACTTTCAACCTCCTGTGGAATTCTGGGGTTTGTAGTTTACTGAGGCCAAAGAGCTCTCTGGCTGGGAATTCTAAATTCCCATCCACAAACTGCAAACCTCAGGATTCCATAGGATATTGAAAGTGGAATAATAGCACTATAACAGTATAGAGCAGAAAGGCCCTATGTTTTTTCCCACAAAAACCCAAGGTTTTTGTATGAACCTTTCTTCACAAAAATAGTCCCCATATATGAAAAATGGACCTGTTTCTCAACAGGGTGTCTTAGTGTGTTAAGACACAATTTCCCCTCAAAGATGAGAAAATTTGTCAGCATTCTTCATATCCTAGTAATGATGCACACTAAAGGCCCTTTAATGGCTTTTTTATGGCCCTTGTGGCTTTTGCTTTTATGTCCTATGAACCTTTTTAGTTCCTGCTCTCCGTTCCTGGCATTGTGGTCCCATGGTATACTGCACCTGGCCTGTGATTGCTGGAGCGCTATCAAGCAATAAATAAATAAAACAGTACATTGACACATTCTACAGTGACATGGGAAAAGAACAAGAACCCTATGATATATAGGTATAGGTGCAGTCCTACAAAGTAAAAATCCTATGTAGTACAGAATTCAGTGCCCATTTTAGAGCATTTATAGGCCCTTTCCACACGAGGGTAATAAAATGTGGTAGCGTGCCCTCTGACGGAGGTCTTCCATACCTTGGAGTGCGCTGCATCGTCTTTAATTTTTCATTTCCACACCTCAACCCACGCAGAGATGCCTCCAACTGTCATTGGGCGTGCTTTTTAAAAACCAGGAAAAATGTGGTCTTTTTTTTTCCTGAGGCGCGCTATCGCGTACATGCTCACTTGTGTAAAGCGCAGATACGCGCTGATTCACCCATGAGATCAACGGAGGGGGAGCCGTGGGCGTGGACAGCTTCAGTAGTTGGTCCACCCCACAAAGAACAGGACAGCACCATTTTTTAAACCTCAGAAAGCTGTTAAGAGCTACAGCAGGAAAAAGAAAAAGGATTGCAGGTATGTAGTTTGGGTTTTTTTCTTTATTTTTCACTTAAAAATGCATACTGCATGTGTGCGCGGGGCTGTTGGCGGTTCAGGAGGCTGGGGATATGCGGTTGGGGGGCCCATGGCTTGGGGGGGTCGCCTTGGGCAAGTCTCCTCCTGAATAATCTGGCCATTAAAACCCCAGGAAAGGCCGCTGGATGTGGGAACCAGGGGGGCCACGGCAGGGGTGAGGGGGGCCCTTCGCTGCCCAGCCTTGAGGGCACAGGACAGAAAGGCCAGTGTGGGGGCTGGCCAGGGGATCCCGTGCGAAGCCTCGCCGTTAAATTATTAATTGTTACTGGCGCTTTCGCTCGGGAAAAGCGCTGTGGGGCTCTCATGCCTCTCGCCCTGAAATGCCCAGATCATGGGGGTAAACGGGGCAGAGGGGCCTTTGCGGCAGGGGGAAGAATGTGTGTGGTGGAGGGGGAGGAGGAACGGGGTCAGTTTTAAAAGGGGGTCAGCCTGGCTTTGTGCTGCGGCTGTCCTTCCCTCCGCCCCAATTTGCTGGGGGGGGGGAATGAGAGGGAGGGGGAAACATGAGACATGGAGTACTTCCTGGCCAGACAGTGTTCCTCCCTGGTCTCTGCAGCCCCAGAAAAGGTGCTGCAAACGTTTTCTGCTGCACACTGGAGGGTGCTAAGTCAGAGCAAAAGCAGGGCCTGGCCACTGACAAACACCCCCTCCCCACAGGGAAGCATGGGGCATGGAGTACTTCCCAGCCAGACAGGGTTCCACACCTTGCCAAATTAATCCTTCCCTGCAGTGGCAGAAAACCTTCTGCAACCGTCCTGAAATATCACACTGGCTGTGGATAAACCTTGGGATTGGGGAAGAATCACGGGAATGCCATTCAACGCTGCTCTCTCTCCACAGGTGCACAATGGGATGTGTAGTCCTCCCTGTGGTGACAGCTTTCCTGAACTTTGATGAAATTGAAAAGTGTCCCCGTCCCTGCGGTGGCACAAAAACTTCTGCAACCGTCCTCAAATATCACACTGGCTGTGGATAAACCTTGGGACTGGGGAAGAATCACGGGAATGCCATTTAACTCTGCCCTCTCTCCACAGGTGCACAATGGAATGTGTAGTCCTCCCTGTGGTGACAGCTTTCCTGAACTTTGGCGAAATTGAAAAGCCCACGTCCCTGCGGTAAGTAGGGGCAAAAGCAGGGCCTGGCCACTGACAAACACCCCCTCCCTGCAGGGAAGCATGGGGCATGGAGTACTTCCCGGCCAGACAGGGTTCCTCCCTGGTCTCTGCAGCCCCAGAAAAGGTGCTGCAAACGTCTTCTGCTGCACACTGGTGAGGATGGAAGGTGGTTAGTGCATAGGGGAAGTGAGGCTTGCTATTAAGGGTGGAACATTAAATAAATATATTTATTTCCTCTTTATTGTCATGGCTTTTGGTTTCCAATTAGGTTGTTTTTACTTCAAACAGCCCTGAGATCTTGGGACCAGAGTGAAACAGAAAAATTTTAAATTATTATTTATTAAAAATAAAAAGAAAGACTACAGCAAAACCAGTAACAAGTAAAGATAGCCATTGACTACCTGACTCTCTGTACAAGACAAATTGTACACATTTAAAAATATAAATATAAAATCTTAATATACAGCAATATTACTATTTACATTAGGTGCCCAATCCTACTAATTTCTTTCTTCATTACAGTAATTTCTTGTCTTATCCTCGTATATGATTGGTCGAGGCCCATGGAAACCTCTGTCAGGCGTCTCTGGGCAGTCTCGTCTGTGGGTAGAAAAGCAGCTGTTACAATACCATGGCCGCACCATCACAGACAGCCCTTGACTCACCCTGACTTCCTAATTATGCTAATTGCTCACTTACAGAGATTTATTGTCTTTCTTTCCAGCTCCATCATTCTTGCCATCATCGCCCGCGCAAAGTTCGAACGCTCCAGATGGGATGGACCTAGGGCAAATCACAGTAACAAGCATTGGCCACCGCTCACTGCGGGTGGATTGGCGCCCATAAAATAACATCTGCGGCAGAATTCGGAAAAACTTGCCAGCTGTGGATGGTCCTGGTATTTCCTTGGTCCTTTCCTCTTCCCCTTTGTATTCCGGGGCCACGGTGGCCCCTGAAAAAAAAAGGTACACTGCACATTTGTCCTTTCTATTAAGCAATACATCAGTAAACCATTCTGCGTTTGGAAATTGGTGTACCTCCCACATCTGGTGCTTGTTCCTCCGGCATATCAATAACGAGCCTGCCGGAGCTGGACCTGGAGGAAGAACGCGTGGGAGTCTCCGACCGCGTCCGTTGCTTTAAAAAAAGGGGGGGCACGACTGTCAGGTGAAAAACAAAGCTTGATTTTGCTTATTAATAATTTTTTTATGTCAACGGTTTGACACATATTTCTGGTAATATGTTACCTTGAACATCAGCAGCACCTCCAGCATCTGTCTCCTTGCCAGCCCCCGAGGTGTTGCCAATAAGCATGGTTTCTTACTCTGAACAAAGAGGTGAACAGAAAACCACAAAACCATAAACATTGCCAGAACATGGCGCCGCACCTTTCCTTTGCCATAGCAAAAGTACACCTGTTCCCCAGGTTTTGACAGTGCAGAGGAACAGAGATGACCAAGCCATAAGTAACCCACTGAAAATAATAAACTCCAATTAAGGAAATTGCGTCAACCTTCCCTCTCCGATGCACTGGCCACATCTACCTCTCGACGGCGGCCACTCTCACGGTGTCTTGCACCTGTGCAAATGGCACATAGGATTTTAAATGTCTAATTAAATTCCCCCAGCTAATGGCCCCGTTTGATTTTTGCTTAATTTTTGTATTTGTTTACTGTTTTTTCTTCTTTTTCCTTGCAAATGTGAAGTAACATTTGTCAAGGTTTTTTTTATAAAAGCCAAAATTTTTTACGCTGTTGATATTGTTGTTAAGCCTGTTAGTTGAATAAAAGTAAAACATGTTCTGAAGTCAAGAAAAAGTTTGAAACATTTATTTACAAAACTGGTAGTATTTCTAAAGGGGGAGGGCGTAGAACAAGGAACAACTTCAAACTGTAACAACAAACAAGCAAACTTTATCAAATGTTTAAAGGCACAGACCACTTCATCCAGTGATTCCCAGTGGGAGGGGAGCACACAGCTGCCACTAACCACTGTCTCCCTCAATGAGGCCCGCAATTGCGCTCCTCACACTTTCCCCTTCCCGGAGCCTCCTCACAGAGGCCTAGGGATAAAAGTCCTCTGAGGTAGGTGGAAGACTCAGGGGAGTGGGGGAGCTAGTTCAGGGTGCAGTATGTGGCCCTTGGTCTCACAAATGTTATGAAGGACCACACAAGCTGTAACCACAGGGAGGTAATTCTTTTTGGAGACAGTCAGAGGAGCGGAAAGACAGCCCCACTGTGCCTTGAGCCTTCCAAAGGCCCACTCCACAACGTTCTGGCAGCGGTTGAACACCCTGTTGCATGCCATCTTTCTTTGGTCCAGTGGTCCTCCATATGACTTCATCAGCCACTGGGAAAAGGGGTAGGCAGCATCACCCAGGATCACAGGGCCAATGGCAACACCCCCAATGGTGATGGTTGGGTTCCCAGGAACAAACCGTCCTGCCTCCATGGCGTGCCACAGGGAAAAGTGCCGGAAAATGAATGCATCATGCGTTCTCCCAGTGTAGCCGAGCACAATGTCCAGGAATTTCCCCTCATGGTTCACCATCCCCTGAAGGAGTATGGAGAAGGAGCTCTTCCTGTTCACGAACTCTTCCCCTCTTCCTTTGGATGGCCACACTGGAATGTGTGTCCCATCAATTGCGCCGATGCATTGGAGGAAACCCATCCAGTGGAAACCATCCATGATCTGTAATTGATGGGATACAAAAAAGAATAGTTAATGTTCAGAGGAATTGCACATGAACTGCAATACAAGTCTGGGTACAGTGTGGGACCACATAGGAATGAATTTTCCGTGTTTCCTTGGTGGGGTTTGGGGTTCTCATGCGTGTTGTCATGTGTCTTTGTCCTGAGAGACAAGCACAGAATGCTGGCCTTTTTTATATTTATCTAATATATATATATGCATTTATAACGGCTGTGCTATAAGGGAGGGAGTGTAGCTGTGGGACCAGGTGTAGTTCCCACCACGGCTGTGTTCTATAACTGATAATTATTGAGATCTTGCCAGTTCATGTAAAATGATGATTGTGACAGAACTGTTTTGGGCTGAGAGAGTGCCACCAGGAGAAAGAGGCTAGCGGTGTGCTGTCTGGCCAGGAAATACTGCAGTTTCCATGTGTTCCTGGGGGATGAGGGAAGGGATTGCTTGGGAATGGGCGGCCAGAGAGCATCCCATAGTGCTCCTGTGTTAGCACAGGAGTGAGTGCAAAGCTATGTGTTTTTGGGGACATTGGGTCCTAGAGTACTCACCCTCCGATAGTCTCCAAGGCAAACGGTGGATGACAGAAGCACATGCTCTATCGCAAGGCATACCTCGATGACGATCACCACAACTGTGGAGATCCCCAAGCCAAAAGTATTCACTGTCTAGCGATAGATGAGAGGGGTTGTCAGCCACCACACAGTAATGGCCACTCTCTCCTCCACAGAGATGGGTTGGCGCATCTCTGTGGCTCTTCTCTCCATGGGGGGAGGCAGCTATTTCGAACAGGATGGCTTTGGTCATCCAGAAATGGTAGAGCCACTGATTGTCGTCCCATTTGGCCAGAACCTCTTCGGCCCACCATGTCCTGCGCATCCTCTCCCGAATCTACCATCTTCTTGGGCATGGCACACGCCGCGAGGAGCCTCTCAGCAGGGGTGCATAGAAACTGTTGTCAGACTCATGGTCCCAATACAGCCTGGACCGCCTCGCTCTATCTCTGGCCCATTGACCTTGCATTGTGGCCAGCACAACACCCAGAACCATCATAACCGGCCCCAAGACCCTGGCAACGTCAGTCATAACCCCGTCCTCCATTGCAAAGCCAGAAAGCAGGAAAAAGAACGGGTGGGAAAAACCAATGCAAATAGATAAAACTCAAGCCGAAAAGGAGGGAGGGGCGGGGGGAGGCGTTGTGGGAGGACCTAGGTGGCTGTGCGTACATGCACAGAGGCATAAAAAAACCAACCAATCACAGCTGAAGGGGGCGAGGTAATGAGAATAACGGGAGTGGCCATGACGAGAATGTGTGGATCTATTAACACACGCTAGATTGGTTCACGCTAGAGAAGTATGGAACATCGTAAATTAAAGCACACGTTAGCGCAGATACAGAAAAAAATGTCCGGAAGCGTTGCAGCACGATTTCCTTGCTTCATGTGAAAAGGGCCATATTTGCATACATTGTACTTGTAAGATACAACATGCTTCATTTGTAAGGTACCCATATCCTTTCTCTCTCGTCAGCCCCAAAAGAAGTCACAACAAATGAATCATAGAAATTTGTCCATAAAGCTGAAGGTTGTCTCTGACATCCCTACTCCCTAATAAGTTTATCACTCAAATTTGTACATTTGGATCTTTCCCTTCTTATATAAAGAATCTAAACAGTGAGACCTCAAAATGACAATGATTCATTTCTTCCACACATTATTTATGGTAAAGTACATGTTGACATTTAAAAGACCATAAAACCAAATCTCTGGCAGCTCTGATAACATGTGGCTATCCTTAGATATGCTCCTTGCACAAGATGGTGGCAGTTGCTTCTTCTCCATTTCCCTTGGATGGGCGGTGAGGGTGGAAGTGCTCAGGAAAAGGAGAAGACCAGCTGGGGCTGGAAGGGGCAACAAAGGAGATGGTATCCACCTCCCTGAGCAAGCCAACATGAGCTGCTACATGGTGAACTCGGACGCTCTGAGGGAAGCAGCTTATTACAGGTCAATGTCCTCATTCATCTCCATCCTTCCTAAATTACATTGGAAAAAATTAAATTGCATTTAAAGATTGCTTTTTAAAATGCAATTTAGGTCTATTCTGGTGTGCACCTTCATAAATTCCACCCCCCCCACACACACACCATCTGGAATTCCCCTTATTTGTCCTCCAAATCGATTTTCTTCCCCTTCCTCATAAATAATGCTTTTTTTCTGCCATCTAAATTGTTCCTGTCCCCTCTGGTCTTTTGCAAATCTTTTGCAAATTACACACTGCTACATTTCTTAAGGCATAGCTCTCTTGTCTTCCCAATAATCCTATTTACTGGTTTTGTGTAATCACAACTTGCCACATCTACATTATCTCAGTTGTCCTAACAACAGGTCAAAAGGGTAAGACAGTGGCCATTTCTGCCCTATACTGTTACAGTGCTCTTACTCCACTTTCAACACTCTATGGATACCTGGGGTTTGCAGTTGAGGGAGGGGCATTTAGAATTCTCAGCCAGAGAGCTGTTGGCCTCAGGAAACTACAATATTGAAAGTGGAGTAATAGCATTATAACAGTGTAGTGTGGAAAGGTCCTAGGACATGGAGGAGGCTTCAAACTGCAGGAAAAGAAGTTCCAGCTAAACATTAGAAAAAACTTCCTTAATTTCCCTTTTTTATAATATGGTTTATTTTATTTGCAAAATAGTTTAATAATTAATTATACTATAATTTATTTTACAAATAAAAAACATTTACACAATTATTATAATTTTACTTGAAAAGTGAGGTGCTACCTCTTCATACATTTTGCTTTCTGTATGAGGAAGGTAATGGTGAAAGGGATAGGGTTAGGTGCTAACCAGCTTATGTGTCAAAAAAAGGAAGGTCAGGTTTGGGACTACCTGACTTTCAGATATATTACAAGTCAGCAGTTTTTACATGGATAAAAGATTGGGTAGATCTACAAGATATGAGAATGTTGGCACTTGAGGGAGCAGATCTAAGGATGGGTTGGCATGCATATATGTTCTATGACAAAGTAAAAGCAGACAAAGATTTCACAAATCATTACATCAAGAAATCGTTATTGAAAATTTGGGACAAATATAAGGCTAGAAACATTAGGCAGCTGCCCACTGGGTCTCCCCTCAAGAGGTTTTCTTTGGTAGATGGACTGAATCTGAGAAATGGCTTCGATATGATGACATAATATTGTCAGATTCAAATAATCTTCAGATTAAAACAAGAGGAAAATTAGAGCAAGAAGGAATAGTTTTAAATTGGTTTCCTTATAGGCAACTAACTGAAAGGTTTCAGATGGATGTAAAGACATACAGTATAGAAAGAAAGGAAAAAACTGGAGTGATTAAATGGCTGTTTGAAAACTCTCTTCATCTATTAGCTCATATTAGCCAAGAACTTTTGCAGCAGGAGAAGCAAGAAGAAACAGTTAAAGAGGCTATGGTCACATGGGCACAGAATATTGGACATACAATCCAGTTAGATTTCTGGGAAAAGAGTTGGGAAAAGACAAATAAATTTACAGTGGCAGAGAATCTGAAAGAGAACTATTATACGGTGTTATATAGATGGTATCTAACTCCAGATAAACTAAAAAAGATTTATAACACAGGTACTGGACTATGTTGGAAATGTCAGAAAGACGTGGGTACCATGTACCACATGTGGTGGATGTGTTCAAAGGTCAAGAAATACTGGACAGGAATACACAATAAAATTTGTGAAATACTGAAGGTACAGTTTGCTATGAGGCCTGAAATGTACTTGTTGAATATGACAGATATAGCTAATGGAACTAATATCAAGAAATATTGGAGAATATTATTATATATGATAACTTCAGCACGCATTGAATATGCAAAGGAATGGAAATCACAGCAAATACCTACAATACAATGGTGAGGAACTTTTATTGAAAATAAAACTGCTGATATGGTCTCTCAAAGACTAAAAGGGAAATCAGATGATGAAATTCAGAAAGAATGGCAAATTGTGGGTAGTTGCTGGGTGACTTTTGATAGAAGTCTGTAATTCATGGTACTATGTGTTTAAAAGATTGAGATGATTGCGGTTGTTATCATGAAGCTGGTAAATGGTGAATGTAATACAAGTTCTAACATTTGATGTAGCTGTAAAATGCAGTACAATGATAAAGCTAGGATATGAGATATTGAAAATGAAATCCAGATCAGATTGGAAGTATCAAGAATATGTCAGCAGAAATAACAACGACAATAAATTGTTTTATTTGTGAATTTTTAATAAAATGATTATAAAGAAAAAAAGGAAGGTCAGTAGTACTGAATCCGTGAAATTCATATGCTGTGGTCACAGTCACCTCTCCCCCCACCAACAGTATATGTTTCTGATGTGCATGAGAAATCACCAAACAAACACAAATGGCCAAACTGAAGGAAAAGGGAAAAAAAAAATCATCTCAAGCTACTTGTTACGCAAATAAAAGTATGATTTGTCAACGAGCAATGAACAAACAAACTCACAAACTCACAAAATGGTGGTATGTATTTTAATGCAAAGGAAAAAAAACAGTTGGCAAAAATATGTGGCATGGAGGCAGGGAAATGGCTGTCCTTAAGGACAAGTAAAATGCTATTTCATTTAAGCTTATGTGTAATGACCAGAGAACAAAGAATTGTACTAGTATTTCTGTGTACTTATTTTGCATGCTGTGAAGAACCTGGTGGGAGGGGGTCTTGACAACAGAGCTTCCTTGGCAACTGAGAATATTTAAACTGATTGGCTGGTGAAATGGAATCTTGCATGGGCTATAGAGGAAAATAACGGTTTTAAACTGTCTGGACTGTGTTAGAAGGAGAGTGTGATCTAGGAGTCTTGGGATCTAGGAGTCTTGGTAGATCACAAGCTGAACATGAGTCAGTAGTGTGATGCGGCAGCCAAGAAAGCCAATGCAATTCTTGGTTGCATCAATAGGAGTATGGTGTCTAGATCAATGGAGGTAATGGTACCACTCTACTCTGTATTGGTTAGGCCTCATTTGGAATACTGTGTCCAGTTCTGGGCACCTCAATTCAATTCAAGAAGGATGTCGACAAGCTGGAACATCCAGAAGAGGGCGACCAAAATGGTGAAAGGGCTGGAAGCCATGCCCTATGAAGAATGGCTTAGGGAGCTGGGTATGTTTAGTCTGCAGAGGAGAAGGTTAAGAGGGGACATGATAGTCCTGTTTAAATATTTGAAGGGATGTCATGTTGAGGAGGGAGCACACTTGCTCTCTGCCGCTCCAGAGACTAGGACAAAGAGCAATGGATTCAAGCTGCACGAAAGGAGATTCTACCTGAACCTCAGGAAGCACTTCCTGATGGTCAGAGCTGTCCGGCAGTGGAATATGCTGCCTCAGAGTGTGGTGGAGTCTCCTTCTTTGGAGGTTTTTAAGCAGAGGCTGGATGGCCATCTGTTGGGAATGCTTTGATGGGTGTTCCTGCATAGCGGGGGGTTGGACTCGATGGCCCCTGGGGTCTCTTCCAACTCTATGACTCAATGACCCTTTCTGCACCAGGCTATTAAAACGGTGCAGAGCAACCTCCAACGGAGGTCTTCTGCACTGTGGAGTGGACTGGGGCGGACTACTTTTTGTAGTTCCGCACCTCAGTCCAGTTTGGAGTGACCGGAACTGGTCGTGCAGCGTGCTTTTTAAAAACCTCTTTTAAGAGGTTTTTAAAAAACACAGAGCACGCAAATCTGTGTTGCTCCATTGCTGCGCTCCAGTGCAGATTTGCAGGTGCGCACCACTTGCTGCCTGCAGATCTGCCAGAGGCGGGCTTTAGGCTGGCGAGCTTCTCCGGTTGGTGGAGAGCCTCCACCAACCGGAAGCTGCCATTTTGGACACCGGAGCAGTGTGGAGCGACGAGCTCACACTGCTCCTCATCCCGACGGACTCGCCTGGACGCTGAAGAAATCTGATGAGTCCCATTTTTGCATGGTTCCTTTCCCACATGCGGAAAGGGCCTATGACTCTATGATTTTATGATTCTATGATTTGTGGTGTGTTTGAGAGAGGTTGGAGATTTGAAGAGCTCTGTGGGAGACAGAACTGAGAAATTGGGTGTGTGAAAGATAGTGAAGGAATTGATTTAGAGAGGGAGAGAGAGAAGAATGGGGTGCTGTTTATAAACATTTAGATACAAAACACATTTAAAGCAACAGTGTTACAATAAATGTTTGAAGTTCTGTGTTCCTTGAAACAGTGTCACAGAGTCTTATTTTGTATCGTGGAATATACACACTACCAATAATATCATCTTGACCTTAGTGCCAACAGTACCACAGTCTTGGAAAATATAAATCACTGCTGACCCTTACATCTGGGAGAAGGGCAGATTTAGGGAAGGCAGTAAAGGAGGGCAGAGTCCTGAAAGGAAGAAGCCAAGAGGGGACAAGAGCGAGGAAGGGACTGCGTTTACAGAAAGGGAGAACTGAGGCAGACTCGTTTGTCCTGGCACTGGCTTGATGCAGAGATCTCCCTGGCTGTTCAGTTCTGATCACAAAGAGGTGTCAGGCTGGGCAGGCCTTGAGTGTGAGGTTTGGCTGTGCCTTTCACACTTGGCACTGGCAGTGTCCCCCCCCCACACAAACTTAACAAAAAGTGGTGTCAAAGCAGTGGGATCTGAACAAAAAAATTGGTGGAATCTGACCAAAAAAAATTTGGTTGGATCTGAGTGAAATAATCCAGTCAGATTTGGTAGGCAAGATTCCCTGAGGGAACAGTTTGAAGGTACATAGTAAGCGAATCTGGGGAACACCCAAAAGAAACTTTCTCACTTCTAAGAATAAAAGGCACACACTGTGTAATCTCTGTCTAAGAAACTATCAATGTGGTTTAAGCAAAAGAATAAAGTAGTATATCCTGAAGTAACTGTGTGGGTGATTAGTAGGGAAATACTACAATTTTGATGCCATGTAAAAAGACAAAAACCAGAATGGAAAGCCCTGAGAAAGAACAGTCTTTGGATGAAATGGCTACACTTGAGTCTGCAGGGAGTGTTGAGAGTTTTAAGAGATGCCTATTTAGATGCACCTGGAAAACTGATTGCAAAACCGGTGGCAATGTTCTAAACAGCTTGCTATGAAAAGACATGGAGATTAGTACCTGAGGAAAAAAGTCTCACTGGACTCTAAAAACCCCTAGCTATACATAGCACTCCTTTGAATATCTTCCATTCTAACAGAAAACAACTGGCCAATTTCAGTACTTGTGATGTATTGTCATTTGTGTGTTCTTTATTCATGAATACATGGCCTGAATCCAATTGCTAGTCCCAACTAGCAAAGCCTCACAGAATCAACAGCAATATACTAGGTCAACAGTTATATAAATTTCATTGATTCAGTGAGTCTACTTTAGTTAGGACAACTGGATTTAGGTCATTCTTTGCATGGATTTTTTAAAAAACAATTTCTAAATCCCTGTACAAATCTAAGACCCTTACTTATTTTCTTAGTGTCTTCCATAGAAATAGTCAAATCTCAGATTAATTCAGGTTTAACTATGTACTAGGAATCTTGCACTGTCCAGAGTCCAAGAAACAGTCCTTTCTGGTTAGCACCATCAAAATGTTCCCTTTCTAGGAATAGGTGTGGCAGTAGGAACCACTTCATGATCCCTGGATCGTACCGTATCTAGATTCCAAATACATCTAAAGGTTGCCAGTGGTCAGCCGCCTGACAGTTTGAGAAGTGAAATCCACCACATGCTTTTGGCTTCATTCAATCCCAAGTGTTTGCCATTAATCAGAACTAGTTGTTGAGCAGCACAATGTTGTAGAGGAATGTAACTGTATAAAAAAGAAGTTCACATTCCTTCATAGGCACAGTTGCTTTAGAATAAAGGTAATTCCATGTTATTTTAATGTTATTTTGACTCTAAAGTCTGTTAAACCACTGAAGAAATAAATACATACATTTGTTGTTGTGTGCCTTATGTCATTTCTGACTAATGGCAACCCTAAGGCGATTCTGTCACAGGGTTATATTGCCGGAGTCTATTCAGAGGGATTTTCCCTTGCCCTTCTTTAAGGCTGAGATAGTATGTCTTGACCAAGGTTAACCACTGTGTTTCCAACTCTGGGTGGGGATTCAAATCCTGATCTTCAGAGTCAAAGCCAATGCACAGACTATTATATCATGTTTGGTCTCCTATGTATACATACATACATTTACAGAAAATAAGTACATTTGCTGGTGTGTGTTTATGTGTGTATCAACATTTTGAAAACTCGCCAAAAAGCGGTTGTGAGGATGTTTTGGAACAACTAAGGGACAGGTAGAGAAAGGATTAAGTATTCCTTCTGATAGTGTCTTTTTAGTTTTCAAATAGGCAATTAACATTTCCTAGCAGGATTACATTTTCAGTAGATATAGGCTACAGTCCAAAAGGGGAGGAGGGCTGTGTTGAAACTTTGTATGGAATATCTTACCCCACCCTTGTTGGACAACAAGTCACTCACATAATGTGTACTTTGACAGTGATGTGGTGGAGATGTGATTGAGCACATCTTGTAGAGACTATACTAAAAGAAAAGGAAAGAAAAGAATGCTTCATATCTCACTATAGCATTTGTCTTTCCCAATTATATTGTCTTGTCCTGCCAATTCACAGCCTCAGATCTGTAACAGCTCCCTGGAACTCACCTAATACAAAGGAGCAACATTACTTTCATGATCTATTATCATATCTTCGGTTTCGTCCTCAGCTTTTTTGAAGTGAAGATGAAAACATCTTACAGATCATTGTTACTGCACATTAAAACCTAAATTAACCCTATTTTGTTAAACCATTGTGCAAATGATTTGTCAAAAGTCCTTTGTCCTTCTATTCTATTAGTGCAGCATATTTTTGTTTCAGATCTCATTTGTTCCTGGCCAATCAGCAATAATTCAGTTAACGTTACAGACGCCTAAAAACCACTGCCATCATCTAACGTGGCTGTGTCTTGGCACTGCACATTGTTTAAACACTCTGCCGTAATCTGCTGATGGAAGTGATTTGCTAGACACCAGTACACCAAGCAGGTGGCTCAGCTCTTAATTAAATGAAGTGTAGCTTCCCTTAGGGGGATGGGATCAATTAGATCAACCAGTCCCTTATAACTGCACTTGCTGTTTTCCTTCTTTCCTTCATTCTTCTTCCTCTCTTCCCCCCTTTTTTTTTTTTTTTTGAATTTCAAACCACTGGAAGAAATACAGCATGTTCCAGATTGTCAGGTATTTTCAAAATGTCATTGTTGTGTGTGTGTGTGTGTGTGTGAGAGAGAGAGAGAGAGAGAGACAGACAGAGAGAGAGAGATCCAGATCCAGATCCATATTCAGTTTGAAGAAAAGAAATGCTATGCTTGTGTCTTATAATGCCACACTAATCAAGCAAATGGAAGGAAATAGATCATCACCAGGGTCTTTCAGGTCTTCTCAGTATCAATATTTAAGAAAAAGATTTCTTAAAAAAAATTGTCATTTTAAGCATCCTATCCACAACAGTTTTGTAGCAATCCAAATATTAAAAAGAAAAGCAGCAACAACAACATCAAAAAGTCTTGGCTGCCCAGCTTTTAAGCTTCACAGGGCGATTGACACTAAAATTTACATTGGCACTAACAATGGTGTCACACTCTGGTGAAGCAGGCAATCATGGACGTCTCTAAATCATAGCAATACGATGGTCAGGATGACAATGCCTGGACTTGTTTTTATAGAAACACAGATGGTAGCACTGAACTGCTTGCCATTTCCACCGCTTGCCATTGATTGAATATAAGTTGCTTTCCACAGGTTTTTCAATATGTTAATTGCTTTCCAATCAAGCCTCTATTTAGCTGTCAGGCAGGATGGTCTGGAAATTACTTGTAACAAATAAAAGCAAACTTTTCTGATCTCTATGGGTTTATGTGGGCTAGATTTGGATATTAAGCACAATTTAGTGGTAAATGTTATGGCAGGAAACAATTATATTGTCAAAGTGCTAGTAAGTGGTGGAGATGCAACTTCAGAAACATGTTTAGCACTGTGCTGTTGGAGAGAACATAGTTTTCAAAAATGCTTTTCAACAATGTTGCTGTTGCTCACCAGAGTACATTGTCCTGCTAAGATCAAAGGATCCTTGAATTGTTCTATGAAAACCTGAAGGTATTCTCCTTTTAAAAAATGAAGGATTTTTTTTTAAAATAGGTTTAGAGTCTGCAATAAATACCCAAGGGGAAAGCACACGATTCCCATCTCTGTTATAAGGCACTATATCTGATTTACTCTTCAGCTGTTCATCTCAGACAGAATGGACATATATGGGCTGAGATAGTGGCTTGGTTTCTCTGTCTCAGATCCTATATTGTTTCACCATAGCATAAATATTGCCCAGTAGAGTTCTGTTATGCAGCCCTTACACTGAATGCCAACATAGCACAATGTACGTGGATCAAGGGTGACTGTACATGGCTGACAATTGATTGTGAAGTTACAATGTGAAATACACAAAGGCAATGAGCATTTACACACCACTCAGTGTGCTTTAAAGTGCTACTGAACATTCAACAATTCCACACATGCCAATTTCTTTCTGCCACTGTCAGCTAGATATAACCATTGCACAGTGCCCAAAAGAATCACTCCCCATGCAGAGTGTATGTATCTCTAAAAAGATGCTGGCCTATATGTAAATAAATTGTATGTACTGAGCTTTTGGTTAGGGCTTTAAATGGAATAGGTAAGCTGATCCACTCCTACAGTGACTGGGGCCTACTGGTGAGAAGGAGGACAAGGTCACCATAGGTAGAAAGCTTTAGCATACTAGGGTTGCAGGTTTACTACATCACCAGAGGGGTATATTACAGTTGCATGGTCTTGAGGCCAGGATACTGTTTTCCATGTATATTAGTCAAAGTTGGTGAGTTTGCCTGTGTCAGGCAAAGACTTGACCTCATACGATTGGTTGTATCAGGGGAAGGCCTCATATGATTGGCTGCCTAAGAAGATTCTATGGAATCCTGGGGTTTGCAGTTTTGAATTCTCAGCCAGAGAGCTCTAGGACCTGGCTGGTTGCTATGGAGACAAGGCCTAGCAGCAAGGAGGAAGACAGTGTATTCTCTCAGGAATCCAACCTCTGTATGTTAATAACTGAATACAGATTGGATTGGGAATATGGGGAAAAATTACAGGAACTGGACAAGACAGTTTGGGGAATTAGAGACACAGGATCTCAAATCTTTCTAACAAGTATTATCTATGAGAAAATAAAATTCTGGGCAATGTGAGGTATACATGCTAGTGTGTATGTGTGTGTGTGTGTGTGTAAATACACACACACCTATACACACACACACAAACACACAAACGTATATGTCATCTGTGAGACTTAGTGGATTTCATTTGAATAGAATACTAAACTGATGCTCAATGAGTCACGCTTCATACATCATCAGAGTGTGCCCCTTGAAACATCACCCTTGTAACATCTGCAGGGCCTCCAGTGGTATCCCTTCATACCACAAATGGTAGCCTTAGGTTTTGATCTGAAATATCAGAGCCTGGGGATAGTCCTGACCTAGCAACCCTATGCTGCATGAAGGCCAAGTGACCCAGCAGTGTCCCATTGTAAAAGGAGCACTGAGAGATCATTCCTGCAAGCTGTGTATAGTACTTAGAGGTAGGACCCTACTCTGCTGCTACTACTACATCCTCCATATTTCTCTAAAATCCACTGCATAGGAGATGAGAACTAATGTAAATACCAGGGCCAAAGGATTCTTTGGCAAATTTAACAAAATACAACTTCCAGAACCTAAAAGAGTGGTTATATTATAGAAGAAAAGGTAAAACAGCCCTCCATGGCATCTTATAAAAGGATTATTAATTGAAATAAATTGTTGTTGTGTGCCTTCAAGTTGTTTCTGACTTACGGTGACCCTAAGGTGAACCTATCGCAGGGTTTTCTTGGAAACATTTGTTTAGAGGAGCTTTGCCTTTGCCTTCCTCTGAAACTGAGTGTGACTTCCTCAAAGTAACCAGTAAGCTTCCATGGCCCAGAAGGGATTCAAACGCTTGTCTCCAGAGTCATAGGTCAAATGCTCAAACCACTACACAACACTGGCTCTCTGAAATAGATTACAAATGCCCAAAATACGGCAGAATCTAGCTTTCTCTTGTGTCTGGTTTCAGTTCAGTGAACTCTTCTCCCTCCTTCCCTCCCTCCCTCCCTCCCTCAGAGCCAGTGCAGTGATTTGAGTGTTGTACTTGGACTATGACCCTGGAGACCAGGATTCAGATCTCTGCTTAGCCATGGAAACTCACTGGGTCAGCTTGGGTGTTTCACACATTCTCAGCCCTAGAAAAATCCCATGATAGGTTCACCTTAGGTGTGCTGTAAGCTGGAAACAACTTGAATGTACACAACAACAACAACACACACACCCACACTCTCACACACATACACATAATAACTTTGATTCACAAATATACATATGGGGCAGAAGTAAGAAAGACACTGCACGCTGTGAACTACTGATGCAACAACAGAGTGCACCTTTTCCATTGGTTTGCTTCTGGAAATCACTGAATCTGCATCCTTGTACACTGGTAGAGCACAAGCTCCTTGGTTTTCTGAGGAACTCAGTGCAATGAAGTGCTTGGGAGAGGACTAGAGCAATGGTGGAGAAACACTCAGGATGAATCTGACAGGATTATGGCCCATTTCAGAACCTACTTTGCAGCATGAACAATTCTTTGCTTCCTTTATTATATGAGAATCTCTTCCAGTCTAGCTGTTCTGGCTAGTTAAAGGACTATTACATTCTAGACTTCCGACTGCTGAGGAGGAGCCCTCAGAAAAGTATCATGATGAATTTGCTAAATACTTTGCAGAGATGTTACTGCAGCTTCTAGGCCACCTTGACGATAGCATAAATATATCCGTTTGATATCAATAATTTGGCTTTCTCCCACCACCCCTCTTCACGCATTTGTGAGGCCCCCAGACAAGCACAAAACTAGGCTCGGTGGTTGATTACTGCAATATTCCTAAACAATACAGGCAAGCCAGAAATAGCCAGATCGCAGCTTCAGGAGACCTCCCGGCAAACACCCTATTATGTATGTGCACCACCTACAAAGGACTCCCTGCCCTGAGCAGGTAACTTGACTAGCTGAACTATCAACTGTCAAGCATTGCGCATTTGCATACTGGCTGTTCCTTTGTCAATTCAGACCTAACTCAATCATGTTAAAGTTTGACCTTTCCGAGGCTTTGTCTTGCACCCGAAATCCATTGTGCTCACGAAGTACGGCATAGCCTGCAGTCATGTTTCTCCCTATAAAAACCCCTGATTCCGAGACCCTCCCCAGATTGCCTTGTTGCCTCTTTGCTTGGTGAGCTTCCCCTCAGCTCCATGTGCTGAGCCACATCAAACCCCAGCATCGCTCTCTATTCTTCTGGACTTCAGGACAGGTTTCGCATCACCCAAACCAACTATCCTTCTGAAAAATCCCTCTATCCCACTCCCACCTTTGTTTTCTATAGTTATCTGAGTGAGTGAGTTGCATACACTGTTTGGCTGTATTTTAATAAAGATCCCATTTATTCTTTCAAAACGGTTTGCTTCTTGACTGGCCTGACCCCGTAGACATAGGGTTCGAGATCCTGCTAAGTTACCCTGCCTCTCGTAACGCTAAAGCAGTGCTCAGAGCTAATTTTCATCACCTATAGTTGAGCACATTTTGGTGTCCCTCACGGGACCCCCAGTAAACAGGGTAACAGAGAAAATTAGTTGGATTTTTTCTGATTAGGACTCCACACCAAAGGCAGAGTCTGAGGCATGTGGCATGTGCTTGCACAGTTTTGATTGATGAGTTTCAGGCTATTCAACATGATGATGTGGAGAAGTTGCTTGTGGACAAGTTGTGGAAAAGAGAGGTGTGGCCAACTAGTTCTCTGTTAGACCCATGTCCATCTGGCTCATTAAAACTGCCAGAAGAGTAATGGCCAACAGGGTGGGGTAGGTTGTTAATGTTTCTTTGAAAAAGAGCTATGTTCCAGTCTCTAATCACCCCTTTCTAAATAAGGTTTGAGAGTTAGTGGTGGTAACACACCTCCAGGATTTTTGGATGAAACTGATTACCTGGACATATTCCAATTTGGCTTCAGGCCTGGTTATGGGACAGAAACAGTGCTGATCTCCTCCTGGATCTTTCAGAACCATTTGATATCATCAGTCATGGTATTCTTTTAGGTCTTCTGGCTGATATGGACCTTGGAGGCACTGCTTTGTGGTGTTTCTGGTCTTTCTTGGCTGAATGGTGGTACAGGGGGTGGTGGTGTAGGGGGACTGTTATTCAGCCCTTTGGCCATCAGCCTAAGGGGTTCCACAGGAGTCAATACTGTCCCCTATGCTTTTCTAATCTAAATGAAGTTGATGAGAAAGATCAGAGCTTTGCAGTTGAATGCTATCAGTATGCAGCTAATACTCAACTGTAGGTCTTTATAACTGATGCCATGAAGGCTGAAGTAGTATTGGAGTCTTGTCTGGATGTAGTACAGAACTGGATGTGGGTGAATAGACTCAGGCTTAATTTGGTAAAGACAGAAGTGTTGCTAGTGAGTAGAAAAACCAGCCTGGGATTGGGTTCACAGCCTGCTGTGGGTGAGGCTGTTCTCCTCTGAAAGATCAAGCTCATAGCTTGGGGGTACTCTTGGACCCAGCTCTGTTCCTGGATAGCCAGGAGTGCCTTTGACTAGTTTAACTGGTATGCCAGCTGTGAACTATATTGGCTTGCAATTTGCTTCCGAGTTCAATTCAAGGTGCTGGGGTTGACCTAACAAAGTCCTAATCAACTTGGATTCAAGATATCTGAAAGATCACCTCCTCTCATATGAGCTGCCAGAAATTTGAGATCTCCCTGTTGCATGTCCCAAGACTTTTTTTGTAGCAGTGCCTCAACTGTGGAATGCTCTACCCAAGGAAGTTAGGCTAGCCCCATATGTTTGGCAGCAGCCAGCCAAAACAGTGCTGTTCCACATGGCATTCAGTATTTGAAACTATTGTTTTAACTGTTTCAAAACTGGATTTGAGGATTCCTTTTAGACTGCCTTTAGGAGTTTTTAATGGATATTTTAATGTGTTTTTTAATGTTTTTATCTTTACATGTTTTAATTGTTTTTGTTCGTTTATTGCCTTAGGAGCCCTTTTGGGCTGGGGGGCAATATATAAAAGAAATAGATTGATAGACAGAAAGAGAGAGAGACTGGGGGGGGGGATGAATGAATATTAAATCTCCTGTTCCACTTCTCTAGTTATTAATACATTACCTGCAAATTCCTTGCTTGAAAGCTTAATGTGGAGGGAAAAAAACTTTTTTTGAGAATTAAAATTTGGTACTAACAGAGAGATGTGAGCCAGCATGATGGAGTATTGGATTAGTACTCTGGAATACCACAGTTCAAGTCCCCACTTGGGCATTGAAACCCACTAGGTGACCTTGGGCAAATCACACTCTCTTAGCCTCAAAGAAAGGCAAAGATGAAGCCTCCTCTGAACAAATCGTGTCAAGAAAACCTTATGACAGAATTGCCATAAGGCAGAGTCAACTTGAAGGCACATAACAACAAGGTAGAAAGAATGGCAAGGAACAGCTTTTATAATTCAGCACAGTGGTAGAATGCCACCACAACCCCATGACAACTGTGCAGGCATCTTGTATTTGTGAGGATAACCTTTGGTTTTTGAAATCAGTGACTTCAGAGAGAGTGACTGCTGACTTCCTTTATATTAAAAGTCTTTTGCCAGGTGCTGAAATATCAGTCCTCCTTCACAATTTTCCTGATCTGATTTGGTCACCACAGCTGCTATTAGATCCACTAGGTGAAAATATATACCTAATTCATGATGAACCCAAGCCAGTAGATCTCCTCTGATTGTGACTTATGTTGGATTGGACTCAATGCCTTTAAGAGGCCATACAACTCTGATGTTTTTCATAAGAGCACAGCTATCACTTTGAAAGCAGTTGCCCTGGTGTTTTTTGCCCTGTACCTGTCACTTTTCATCTGCAAACACACACACAACAACAACAACAAAAACAACCCTCAAAAAGAATGTGTCATAGTATCTTAATAAATTGTTAATAGCAAAACAGGCAAAATTGCCTGTGAAGATGTGATTTTAACAGTGAGATTGTCACTTTAAATGTGTATTAAACAAATAAATGGCTTGCAGTTTTTCTATGGTGTACAACAAGGCAACGTGAACATAAATAAATATATATTATAATAGCTCAGATAGAGGGAGAATCAGACAGATGCTCTCCTGGAGCTCATTCATTGCTTATTCAATATACAGGCAGATGCTGGGATTTGGCACATCTTTATTCAGAAAGATGGGCTGATTGCTGACAACTTTGATGCAATAAAAACTGTAGCAGCACTACTGAAAGAAAGTTATTTGATAAATGTATATTTTTCCATTTTGCTTAAAAGGAATCTATTATAAGCACAGCTGCTTTCTGAATGGAATTAATGCCAAAGTGAAGCTTCATATTACAAAGTAAAATGGGACTTGCTCTCTAATATTGGGCTGAAAGGCATTGTAATGCAGCAGGAGGATTGAACTTTGACTTCTCCAAGAACACTGATTCATATAATAAAAAGGGGGAAAGGCTTTAAAAATGCTAACATCCCTCTTCTCAAAGCCTCGCCAAGCCGCTGTCTGGAAAACAGAATAGCAAATACAGCTAGATATCGCTCCAAAGCAGATATATCCCAGGGAATGGCCATGGTAAATTCCAAAAATTGTTTTAGAGTTACTTTTGTGTTATTTTTTAAAAGGGAAAATATACAGGTTTGAAAGATGAAAGTGAAATGTTTCTAGGAACAAAATGATTAAATTCATTACTGACTTTGAGGGTATTGTTTATTTTGTTGTAAGCACAGCCATTTCAAATAATTTAGGGGCAACTCTAAAGGAAAAAAAAAATAACTAAGCATTACATGAAAACATTACTTGGTTTTCACAGGGCTGAAGGCCAGACAGAAGCTTAACCAAACTTAAAAGAGAAAGGTAAGGGTGGAAAAAATGCAGAACACTAATACAGTCTGTTCAAAACTAAGTGTTCTGAAGAGACTTCATTAGTTTTTTTAGTTTTCAGACATTTTTCTGTCTTTCAGTGGATACATTTTCTTAGTATGACCTTAAGATGGAGCCTTGAAAGTATTAAACACGTACATTCAAAAATGACAAGGCTATGTGCGATCTTTATTTATATTGCTTATGAGTTTGAATAACAGGACACTACTAAGTATTGTGCATATTTGATATGAGTTCTGCTATTAGTCATCTATCTAAAGCTAGATAAACTGTAAGAACAATAAAAGAATAGAGAAGGGAAGAGAGAAGTTAGGATCTCTGGTTCCTTTTTGATAAAAAAAAAACTTGTTTAAAATTTGCCATTTCCTTCAAAACCTCAATGAGAAGAAATTGAAGGTTATGTTTTTTTTTTTTAAAATGAAACATTTGTCCATCTCAATAAAGGGATTTGAGTGCTTTGGTCTTAGAAATCTGGCTTTGAGCTGCTATATATTCAGCCATGCTTGTAATATTGCATTAGGCTTGCCACATTTTTAATCGGACAGTTTTCCTGCTTAAGTGTGGTTAAGATTACACCTTAACATAGCCTTTCCACACCTTTCAAGTAGAATTACTGAATTTGGTTAGGATAGATGATTGAGAAATTTGTTCAGATTCCTTTCCTAATGTCACAAATTTTCTCATAAGTTTGTACTTTATCAAATCCACAAATTTCTTCATAGATTTAATGGGAATAGCTTGAGTTTTGTTTATTTTGTAAGCAAAACTGGAGGGTTTACTCATCCCTAATTCCTTCCTATTTTAGGTTTCAGAGTTGAATGATCAAAGAAGGAGATCAGTCCAATCATATGCTTTTGTTGTCTGTTATTAATTTATTCTTGTTACAAAGGGGAGGGGGAACTCTGTTACAGACCCACAGTCTGAAAAATATATGTACACCTCAGCTAAATTTTGCTCAGCCCCTGTGCATTTCAGCATCCTGTTCTGAGGCCAACTCTTCTGGAAAGTCAGTAGTCTGGACCTTGGTAGAACAAAGAGTGAGGCATAATAGGAAATATTCCCTCTTCCCTAGCACAGTTTAACTAAACTGACCCAGTCATTCTCCTTTTGGAAGGCCTTATAATAGATAGAACCATAGAGCTATTAGAAAAAAAATCAAACCAGAAATGGTTCAAAGGTAATCTAGTATGACCACTTGCCAAAGCAGTGAATCCACTACTACATCAGCCCTTAAACACTGAGTAATAGTTTTCTGGAGTGCATGAAGGCTGGAACAATGGGAAGGATATTTGATAATATTTGAAATTTTAAATAAATGTTAGAAAACATGTTACTTATTTGTGTTACTTGAATTTTGGAAAACTCTGATGAGAAGAATTCTGGACTGATAAGGGTCTTAGCAGTTTGGAAGCAGTATGAAAAATCTGCAGGTTTTTTTCTTTTTCTTTGCAGGAAACATTTTCTGCGCAGGCCATAATACTTATGTATTGAAATATATTTTTTAGGTAGAAAATACTATTTGTTGTACAGAAATGCTGTCTCCTGCGCAAAATAATGAAAATATATTTTTTCTCTGTGCAGGGAAAAAAATGTTCAGAAAGTGCTTTTTTCTGTGTAAAACAAATACATGCAAATTTTGTACATGGTTTTCTGTTGAGATAACTGCATTTATATTTTCTGCACAGAAGATGCTGATTTTTATGGGAAAAAATACGTGCACATTTTTGCACTAAATAAGTCCTGAATTGCTTTTGAAGACTTTCCTGCAGCAGGAAGAAAATTGTTCAGATTGCTTATTGCTTCCTTCAAGGACAAAATTAACAAAGAATTGCATCCCTAATCCCAAGTAAGTATATTGAGATTGGTGTTTTCCTCAGTGAGGTTTACATATTAACACTGTGGTAAAAGCCCAGGATAAAAATTCTAAACTGATTAAAATCCTAAGTGGCAATATTCTCATCCTTTCCTGCTGGTTTTTCTGTGCCCCAAACTTCCCTTCCCTTCTCATATCTGTGAAGAAAAAGTTCCTTGTGAATTTGTGAAATGAAATGAAGGAGGATTATGTTATGGGTGACCAGGAAGTCCAGGAGCAACTCTCAGAGTGCTATGAATGAAATCCCATTCTTTCCATCTCCTTCCCCACTGCAAAAAACAAAACAAAAAACAAAAAACAAAGACACTCAGGTCATTTCTAAATTACACTGAGAAGGATTTTGGATATCTTGGTCTCTTTAGAATTTGTACAACACTGAAAGACTCCAGTTTGAACTAGAATAGTTCCCAATGGGATTTAAATAGCTGTTGACTCTTCTCATTTGATTCAGTGGATCCACTGCACCTAGGACTTCCAATAGGGCAGTGTCTTATCATGACTTAAATTTGATCATATGTCTTCTTTTTAACTTGTTCATATAAAATGTCTTTGATTCAATATGTTCTTCCCCTTTCATGAATGTAATAGCATACATTCCTGTTGTGCAAATGAAAGTCCATTCATAGTTGGAAGTGTATTTACTCTTCAGTGACACCACCTACATCTGCAAAGTAGGGAAGATGCTCAACATGAGAAAGAGAAGGTGAGAAGAAGGGGAAATAGGAGCTAGCATATTTGAGCCTTCTCCTCCTTTCAAAGGCCGGAACAACACTCAAATGTACTTCTGATTCAGGACTTTCTTCAATGATAGTCACATTTTCTTCAAAAGCCTTCCTCACCACTGCGAAAAAAAAAAAAAACTTCCCTGTGGTACTACACTCATAAACCAGGGTTGAGAAAAGCGCGACCCCCTAGAATGTTTTTGCAGACCCCAGACTACCTTTTTCTAGAAGCTTTTTGGATAGATTGAAACCAAAACAGGTCAAAACCATTTTTGTCAAACCAGAGTGGACATCCACTTCCATTTTGCTTTTGTTTTGTTGTATTTTCATTTTGGGCCATTGGAGGTTGTTTGTGTTTCTCCTAGACTGCCTTAGGGGAAGAAAATGGCAAAATACCCACACCCAACCAAGTTGCCTACTCCTGTCCTAAATAGTACATTTTTGTTTCAATGAAACCCTTTGCTTCTCCTAGAGCCTGAACTCACATACGTGGCTAGCAACATCTTTACCAGTTGTACTATCTTTTAGAAGTTTAGTTTTCATGACAAACTCAGTACAGTCACTATATGCAGGGAGGGATGAATAGCAAGCCCTACCAGACAAAGGGCAAGACATTCATAATCCTTAGGAAGATTATTTACTGGAGGAACAATGTTATCTAGCAAGTGCATTCTCAAAATGTGTTACTTCTATTCCTCTTTCCAATCACCATTCCTGTTGTTGGGTCAAGGGGTGATCAGCATGTAAAAATGTGAGACCTTTACTGACACAGTCCAGATTTTAAGTAGTGACCTTGAAATGGGGACAGGGTAGTAAGGGAAACATTTTTATTCTACTATACAGCTACAGCCATACATGCATTTTGCCACATTCTTTTCTTTTTTTAAAAAAAAAGCATTATTTTCCTCCTCTGAGGTTTCGATTGCATCTGAAGGGGATGACTAAGGAAACAAGACTTAAAAGCAATGGCCAAGGATAAAGCAATAATTTCAATCAGTACATATCTAATTCCCTGCCAATTTCTTTTCATCCCCCTCCCTATCTCCCATTGGTAAGACACACCCATTGCTGGAAGCAGGCCTGTTTTGTGGATAGCATTTAAAAACAGGCAAACAAACAAAAGGTCAATTGCTTCTGTTTTAAAAAAAAGTGCTAAAGACTTTCATTCAATATGATACAAAGCTTGGATTAATCCAACAATTTTCAACCTCTATCTTGTCAAGTCATTCAAATTTAATTATGTTTTTGTTTGTTTTTTGTTTGTTTGTTTCAGAAGAGTTTTCTGATTATGCAAAAACAATTATAGTGTTTTAAGCCACCAAAGTTCATTTAAGATTTATTAACAAATGTTTAAATTCAAAATGTATGCATTCTTGCACCAATACTGCAAAGTAAAATTGTACACACACACTTTGCTGTGCTTTGGGCTAATATGGACTTTACTTTAAAATTCTACCTGTGTATGCCAGGCACTTCTCCCTGTCCCATGGATAATAGCCCCTCATAAGGTACTGCTTTGCAGAATTGAAAATATTCAAAGGGGATAACTTAAAAATCATGGTGTACCTGAAAATGGGATACTAAACATGACATTTCAAGTGCCAGGGGCTGAACAGTCAGAGAGAGCCAAATTTGGTTATATCTCTTTTAGCCATAGCATTTTGTTGGAAGCAAAGAGGCATCAACACTTATATAGAGTGGTTAGTGAAAGTGAGCTCTAGAGAGTATGCCTGCCTTTTCTTTCTTTCTTTCTTTCTTTCTTTCTTTCTTTCTTTCTTTCTTTCTTTCTTTCTTTCTTTCTTTCTTTGATCTATGCACTTTTTTTGCTTCCTGACTGCCAGTGGGGGTCACTTCCATCTTCTTCCAAAAGTTAGCTATTCTTTTGTCTCCCTTTCTCTGGGAAGGGACCATCCATGAGACTTCTGTTTCAGGATGCCTTACACTCACTCATGAGAGCCAGACCTTTTCTGCACAATGCATCCAACCTAGCAGGGGGACGGGAGAAGCATGGGGGCAGGGCGATCCTTATGCATGATGTCATCCTGGTAGTGTCTTCTTCCCATTCCCTGGCAGTGTGATTGCGATGCAAATCATTGACAGGTTTTCCCTGTCAATGACCAGCAATCACGCTGCCCTCCCACCAGAGGCCTGCACTTACCTTGTTGAAGGGGGTCCTGGAAGTGCAATGGCTACATTTCCTGCCCCAGCACAGCGTGGGACAGTACCTTGCTGCACAGCAGTAGTAAGAGGTGTGGCCATCGTGCTTCCTGGTTCCCGGAGACAGCTAGTATGGAGGGGAGTGCTCCATTGTGCTCCCCTCCTGGGAGAGCCACTGCTGGCATCACCACTGGACACCACCAGGACAGAGGTAAGCTGCAGAAAGGGCCTCAGTTTTTGGGAGTTTTTCTACTGAAATTTGCGTAATCTTTTGTCTGTCTCCTTTCCTATCCAAGATGAATTTCTTGAAACAATAAATACAAGTTTTTCCCCTCTCCACTCCCTCCATTTACTACCAAAAGCTCATATTGCACTGGCTATGCTGCAGTCTGCTTGATTTAGATATCAAATACTCCTACAGTATCAACCTTTCAGAAGGCAACAACTGGCTTTTAACAATATTCATGTGGATAGAAAGACACACAGCTCAGTGGTAGAACTGCTAGTCAGTTTCAGCCATGTGGTTGTACTCTGGTATTAAAATGGAACTGATAAAATGACAAAATGGTAGGCTGGAGGAACTAATTGCCTGACTCAGAGAATGGAAACACTTTTTTAAAAAAATGCATCAATAGAGACAATTAAAATTTTCTCACATTTTTGAAAAACATAATTCCTTTCAGGAAGGAACATAAATACAATTCCCAAAGTAATGGAAACCACACAAATGGCAAACAAGTATCTAAATAAGTTATTGCCCTAGGGAAGGAGGAAAATCAGTCTAAGGTGGTCTCTCCCCCATCACTACTTCTTAACATACTACTGCTTTGCATTTGGAGCTGTCACAAGAGAGTTAACAAGGGAAGGGAGAGTGGAGAGTGGGGAGGAGAAAAGAGAGAACAGTCAAGATCATATCAAGTCCTGTGTATGAGTCCCTGTGATGAGTGCAAGTCTACCAGAAAGTGCTGGGTTTTTCTTTTCCTTCTATTCTTGAGCAATGCCAGGCACTTTCAACTACAGTCCTCTGCCAGTCTGACTCCTTCCCTATGGTGATTATTTACATTCCTCAACAGCGAGTAGTCCCTGCAGTGAGTGAATGCTGTGAGGTTATTTGAAACGCTAGGAGGTTGCTTTTCTTTCTGTTCCCCAGCAAAGCCAGATGCTTATTGCAGGATATTGACTTTTGAAGCTCTTAACCCTGGGACTTTCACTGGGAATCAGAAAACGACAACGAGGACAAGAACAACAACAACGAGAGGAAATAAGAAGCAGGACAGTGAGGAGAGTCAAAGCAAGAGAAGAGTCTTTGATGTGGTGGGTGGGAAATGGCATTGCAAAAATGAAGATAACTGTTTCCTTCTGTCCGAACCTCAAAATAGGGATGGGGATAGGGATAAATCATAGACAATGTTTTTTTCACCTTCACTCTGGTAAGGGTTTCAGTGGAGGTATCTAACTAGAATTTAAATGACAGAAATAACCAAATTCTTCTTTCTCACATAGATGTAATTGAGATAGCTTTTTTAAAAAAATTACTATTAGCTAAATGCATTAACCTTCCTGCCTCTAGACTATCTCAGTATAAGGTAGCCTTATATCATTTTTGTTTCTTGATGTTTGTTGAGGTAAAGGTGAAACACTGCTAAACCCAGTTCTTTCTTCTGGATACAATTTTACTGGTCATCTGCACTCAAATATTTAGGTTAAGCCATGATCTTTCAGGATTGGCTATGATAACTAGAATTTCCATGCAATCTTTCAATCTTTCATTTGTTGCCTGAGAAGTGGAAAAGAAAGGGGAAAGCTTAGAACTGTTTGAAAGATAAGTGAGAAGAAGTCTAATATCTGAAGAAAATTGACTAGGCAAAACCAAACATGAAAAACTGATATGATTTAGAAAAACAACAACACAAAAATGGTTCCCTGGGGCAATAATACTGGAATTGTCTTTTAAACAACATTTATTGTTGGGAAATGCCAGAAGTATTTCAGCAATAAAGGGAAGTATATTTGACTTTTATTTAGCACATGAGAATAACCTCATAGGAATTTATGCACAGCTCTGACTTGAGCCAATGTGAGTGTGTTAAAATGTTCCATGAACAAAAGATGCATCATTTCTGAGAGGAGGTAGAAGTTGTAATAACCAACATTTGTCTTGATCGTTTCTGACATTTTACCTCTTATACAAGACCCTCTTTAGGGAATGGAAATAAATAGCTTTTTGCCTGAAGAATAGTTGGTGAACTGAATGTATTTGGTTTTGTCCTAATTCCATTGTATACTTAGAAAGAAATATTTTAGCATGATGCAATCAAAGTCTAGAATGATGTGATTAAAAATGACATCAAGCAGCAGCTGCATCAAGTCATTCTTGTATGAACAGAACATTAGGAATCATAAAAGAAATTGCCAGTTGCAAACTCCAGTTGGCATGTTTTGCCCCCTCTGTGGGAGTTGTATCTTGCAGGGGGCTTTTTTTTTTTTTTTTTTGGCAACAAAAGGAGCAGTCTATAAGCCAGTTGAATTGCAGTACTTAGATTTAAGCTGACAATGGGCCAGAATTGGCTTAAATCCAATTACTCCAGCTTAACTACTTCATCCATTGAACATGTTTGCAGATCTTTTTGTCAAAATGAGGTCTGACAAAGGGAGGTTTAGGTTCAAGCTCACATTTCATATCACATTTTCACAGCCATTACTTTCTAAAAAGAGAGGTGCTGAGGATCAAAATTGTTTATAACACATGATCTCTGACCTGGAAACTCTGCCCAGTGGTTGGAATCCCCAATGAGCAGGAAATGTTTTTGATTATTCTGTCATGAGATTTGCATAAACAGAACTCTCTTTCTTCTCTGTAACTATTCTATATGTTCCAAATCTGTTTCCTAGGATTCAGAATAGCAATGGTGAATCCATGCTTACTATTAAAGTCTGGATTACAGTTCTAAGAGAAAGATGTCCCCCTCCTCAAAAAAGCAGTGTTTTCCATATTAATATTCTGCAAGAATTTGAATTTGTTAGGGCTTTGGGGGTGCCCTACTCTTCTCAGCTGTCTCTTTTCTCTGTTTTCCACATTACTTAATCCCAATGAGAATTGTCCATTTGGATTTGAAAACCTCAACAAAAACAGCTATTTTGCGCTTCTCAGGGTTCATTGCAAGATGAAACACACATCAGCCTTGAGAGTCTGCCCATTTGCAAGGCTTAAAGGTTGTTTTGGAGTAAAAGTGGAACTGGGCATATTTTTAATATGTGAACAGTTAAAATGAACACAACTACATAAATATATAAAAAAGAGCCAATATCATTTGGTCAATCAAAGAAAATGTACAAATTAGGTAAAATGTACAACATGTGCCCACATAGAAGCAGCCACAATGCTAAATTCCTGCATCTACTGGATGTTTGTTTGAATAATTAACAACATCTGTTACAAGGGCCCAGGTGATAGTATATACTAGTCCAGAAACTTAGTATCTTAGAATTCTCTATTTTAAGCAAAGGCTAGGCTAAAGTTGAATGAGACTGGACAGACTGACAGTGGTGATTCTAGAAAGGGGAAGAATGGTGGTGGTGGTGGTGAAGAGATGTGATTGTTTTAGTAGTAGAAAGTCGTGAAGAATAAATTCAATAGCTGCTAACCTTGTTCTGCTTTCTGCTTGTTATTCCTATGTAGCCCAGCTTCTCAATTAGTGTAGTTGACACATCATTATAACGTAAAATCCTGCCAGGATTGGGTGCTAGGTGTTAGGCACTGACAACATAATACAGCCATCCTCTTTGATTTGTGCTGGTTAATTCTCTGGCTCATTTCAAGGTAGATCTTTCCTTTAAAGCTCTTAATAGGAAGGTATCCCTTAAGCGTCATCTCCTTTCATATGTTTCTCCCTTTATGCTCTGTTAAACAGCTACACTGTTATAGTGCTATTATTCCACATTCAATTTCCCATGAAATCCTGGGGTTTGCAGTTTAGGGAGGGACATTTAGAATTCTTAGCAAGAGAACACTTTGGCCTTAGTAAACTGCAAACCCCAGAATTCCATAGGATGTTGAAAGTGGAATAATAGCACTATAACAGTGTAGGGTGGGAAGGTCCCTAGTTTCAGATTTATTTATTTATTTAGGTAATATGAGATATGATGGGACTTGAAGATTTTCTATGGTGGCTCCCACATCCTATGGGATGGACTGTCAGCTGTTGATGTCCATTATGCACATTTAGATATTTGGTCAGAGCATAGCTGCTTAAGAAACCATTTGGCTTCCTCAATACCACCTAGGGCTTTCACTGCAAGAGAAAAGCTAGTAGGTCACAATCAGCATGCTCTAGTGGCAATTAGTCATTACTCAGGCCCTTTCTGCATGAGGAAGTTAAAACGGGCCAAGGCATCCTCTCACGGAGGTCGTCCGCACCTTGGATCAGACTAGGTTTGGACTATTTACCTTAGTTCCGCACCTTAGTCTGATCCAAAATGCCCCCAAGTGGTCCTCCAGTACGCTAAGTGAAGGCCGGAAAAATCCTGTCTTTCAGTCTTCTGGAGCGTGCCATTTTGTACCTGCTCACTTGTGCAGATGCGCAGGCTTGCACCAATGCGAGCCTGTGATCAGTGGAGGGCAGACCGTGGGCGTGGTCAGTGTCAGCATTTGGTCTGAACCCACGAAGAACAGGAAGCTGCCATTTTCAGTTTCAGCAGTGCACATCTACGGACCTCGCACTGCTCCGATTCACCCCACAACAAGAGAGGAGCCCTGCAGAAGGGCTTAAGGGAAAGTCTGCATTGCTTCGAAGAGAGAAGAACCGGCAAGTAATGGCACGGAGCGATTCACTCACCTCGTGCAGAAAGGGCCTTAGTTATAGCTTATGATAGGTGGTTGGAATTGGCTAGTCCTTTCTGTTCTCTTATGAGAATAATGAAAAATTCAACATTATAATTCTACAACTTGGGATCATAAAGGCCTCATTCACAGTGCTCTGTTAAAAAACTTTGATGCCACTTCGGTTGCAATGGTCCTACAATTTATAGTTTGGTGAGGTATTTAGAATTCTCTGGCTGAGATTTTAAAATATCTCACAAAATATAGGATAGAACCAGGTTAGTTACAGTGGTATCTGCATGCTATACTTTTCTAGTTGAAAAAAGACACATGATAGTTTATGAACGGTGTTTCTTCTCTAGACTTTGCCTATATCCCATTATCAGGAAAGCACATCACAAGGAGTCTTCATGTGGCTTCATGGGTAAAGCAAAGAAATAAGGGGAAAAAAGGAGTGAAACATAAAAAAATTAAAACAAAACATTGCCAGAGGGCCATTTTCTCCTCAAGGAAGTGTAGTAAAAGTCCCCATAATTGTATAGGTTGAAAAATGTTTATGCCTGATCTCACTTATAAACCAATAATTTGATAACTTCTTGCTACTTATAGCTTCATTTTCTGGGCTCACTGCTTCCCCAAACCTTTCCTTGCCCCCTTTAGGCAATAAAAACTGCTATGCTGTAAGGATTTTATATAACAATAAACCAGTTCTTTCAGTTTCATTTCATCATTTCTACCTTTATTTTAATTTTGTTTGTGTGAGGTGATAGTGTTATTCAGTTTAAAATACTAAGTGGGAAGGAGAGGCAATTTAACCAAGACTGTAAAATGCCTTATGATGCCCCTACACTTCTATGTTCTTCTTTTTTAATATGCTTTTACAGAAAGCATATTGATGGGACTCTAATTTGTTTTGGGATGTTGTGATCAACTTAATTTTACAACTTTAAAGCAGCAGGAAATTTTTGCCTTGTTTCATTTCAGACTTTTCAGGACCACTTCTTCCATTAATAAGGTGGAAGAGAGATAGCATTGCAACAAAATAACCTCTACAGTAATTTTGTTATGTGGGCACAATGTCCATGGGGAACTAGACACCAGTGGGGGAATGAATCTCAACAACAATTGTAAACAATGCCTCAGCAATTCTGAATTTATGCTGATTTACTAAAACTAAGCAAACATATGATATCTGTAGTTGTCTGCACTTAAATGTACATCATAGTGCTTTTTACTTAAAAAAAATGACATTTCTAAGAAATGGGATGTTCTTACTTTGCTTGCTACATCATCTCATTCCCAACCCCAAACTTATGCACAAAACTATTTACTAATATATAAAGTCTCTCTTAACTTGCCTTTATGGTGTAGTCTGCTTCCATGAGCAGGGAGGAAGCATCCATTATTAAAGAAGTCAGTGGGGTCATCCACTGCTACATACTTGAGCAAAATTTTAAATGAAGAGAAAAGAATGCTTAATTCACTTGATGCAAACCAACCAGAAGGAAAAGAAACAGAAGTAGAAGATTTTTTGATGAGCGTCCTTACAAAACAAAGACAAAATTCCACCATATAGTGTATCTATTTCACATACTGTAATAATTATCCATGTTGTGTGGGATTGGGTGTGTACGAACATATATCTATACACAAAAATCAAGTGATGAGACATGGTCTGTCCATAACTCCTTATGTTCAAAACACTTAAAGGAAAATTCTGTTGTGGGCACAGGGAATATTGTATATTATTATACTTTATTGAGAATTATTATTAATAGCTTAGATCCAAGATACTTTTATACAAATAGAAAGCTCTTATCATTTAGAGAAGGGATTTCAATCCAGTATAGATTTGTGCTGCTTACATTGGATTTGTTGATTTGAGCCAATTCCTCCTGCAGTTTCCAGCATTACCTGGTCTAGGGCCATTTCCACACAGGCATATTGCCCATGCTAGAGCGACCTCTCCTGGAGGTCTTCTTCACCGGGGTCTGCGCTAGAGCAGTTAAAAAAAGTGAGGTTCTAGACCTCAAAATGCTCTAGCGCAGCCGTGGGGGTGGCGCTGTGAGTTTTATAAAAACCACCTTCAAAAGTGGTTTTTATAAAACTTACCCGCACTGCCACGTAGGAGCCCCCGGTGAAGAACTGCAGAGACACGGTAGCGCATCCCTGCAGATCTGCCTGGGGGTGGGCTTCTGGTTGGTGCGCTGTCCTAATTGGCGGAGAGCCACTGGAAGCCGCTGGCCACCATTTTGGGCACCACCGAGCGCTGCTGAGCACCACCAAAATTTGGCGGCGTTTGGAACGGTGGATCCGCGCTCTCTGCAGAGACGGAGCAACCTGCTTGCGGGTAAGTTCTGCCCCTGCTTCCGCAGCCCCGTTTCGGCCCCCCCCCGTGAGGAAAGGGCCTAGAAGTTTACATTTTCAGGGTATACATAGAGCTTTGGGAGGAATCAACAACAACAACAACAACAACAACAACAACAACAACAACAAAATGCTTCCTGTCTGGAATTCTTTTCATGGAAATGTATACCTGAAATAACTATAATTGTTACCAATTTACAAAGAAATATTCACAAGGAGGATCACAAAATAAAAAGATAGTTAAAAATGCAAGAATGTAATAAAAAGCACACTCTACTGGTCGTATGATGGGAGTGGTTTTGCCCTCCCCAAGTCATTGCTCAAATGCCACACAAGGGTGTACTGTGGTGCTGGGATCAGGCAGGGCTGCAGTAGTTTTTTTTCAGATGTCAAGGTCCTATTTCAAGTGTCTTCAGTGTTTTACGCTCCCACTAGTTTAACTCTATGTAGCACAGGAATTTTCCAGTCACCTTTTTGGGACTAAGAAATTTTTTTTGCTTGTTTTGCTGAGGCACGTGTATGAGAAATAGGAAAGCCTGAAAGGAACAATGGAAAGAGCTGTTTTAAAAAGAAATAGTGGATAAAATATCAGTTAAAACTCTTGGCAAAACAAGTAGCTTTTTCCATGATGCCAAAACAGTATCAGGAGGAACAATTTTATTTAGGGTTTCATTGACTCAATGAGTTTCACATCCTGTCACTATTGTAAAAACAATACAAACTATAACTAGAATCAAATATTTTAAGATGCCCTTTTGTTTTGTTTTTTTAAAGGGTATCTTTCTTTCTTGCTTGCTTGCTTGCTTGCTCGCTTGCTGATTGATTGATTGATTGATTGTTTTTCAGTATTGCTTCCCAGCCCACAATGGCCTCCCAAGGCAATGCACAAATAAAAATTAATTAAAACAGTGCAAAGGTAAAAAACATGTTTAAAACTATTTGCAGTCCAAAAAGAATCCCTGAATCTAGCTTTAAAACAGTTAGAACAGCAATTTCAAACACTGAATGCCATGCAGGACTGTTTTGGCTGCCTGTCAGAAACTTAAAATAGATGGGGCTAGCCTAACTTCCTTAGGTAGAGAGTGACTTCACATGGACATCTGGGCCATCCATGCCTATGACAGACCAGGCCTCCCTCCCTGGAGAAGCAGCTCCCTTTTATGTGATTACCACCCCCGACTCCCTCTCCACACTTATATCCCCCTTCTGCTTTCCCTAAGGCCACAACCTTGTGGATATAGGGCAAAGCGTTTTCAGGTTTATCCTAAATGAATGTGTCACTTGTAGTAGCATGTGTAGCTGAGCTCAAATTAAAGAAACACTGTATGGAGGCTTCTCTTAAAAAATAGAATACAATTTGTATTGAACTAACAAGAGAAAGATATTGGGTAACTCAATATGTCAAACAGAAAAGAATGTCCAGTAATTCACAGACATATACTTTCCTGTGTTAACAAGCCTTTAACTTTTCTAGCACTCTCTCTCTCTCTCTCTCTCTCTCTCTCTCACACACACACACACACACACACACTCTGAAGGAACCCCCTTTTCCAGACCCTCTTTTGGTTATTTATCTGTTCCGCTGATTCACCCACCTAGCACCTCTCTCTGGCTAATCTGGGTTCTTTAGTCAAAGAACCAAACAAATTAAATCCCCTCTGTTGCTAGGGTGGCTCTGCTGGCTATGCTCCTCAAGGATTTGTCACAGAAAGTTCCACAGTTAAGGTGCTGCCACAGAAAAAACACTGTTACCCATCAACCTAACTTTACAAGATGTTGCAACATGAAAAAAGACCTATACTGGGATCCCTCTTAGTTCAGTTACCTGTGATCTCAAAATATTAAATAGAAAAGACTGGCATCCAGGCAATTTCCAGAGGTGCTAGAGCTGTTTCTATCTTTGCAGGGATCATAGCGAACATTCATACATAGTATGAACATTCTCTATGGTTCCTGCAAAGCTAGAGGTCTATGTCCAGTGGCGCTAGTGATGCCAGAGCCATTTTCAGCTTTGCAGGGACCATAGGGAAGACTGATGTTATCTGGTAGAATGAAGTCTCTCTATGGTCTCCATAAAGCTAAATGAATACCTCCAGTGATACCAGAGCTGCTTCACAGGGACCATAGAGAAACTTCATACTCTCCAATAGTATGAAACCTCTCTGTGATCTCTCCAAAGCTAAAGAGTTTGATACTATATATGGTTTCAGGTATCCACAAGGGGTCTTGACATGTATCCCATGTGGATAAGGGGGATTACTGCATGTGCACCAACAACAACAGTGTATTGCTAATTTGATATTTGACATTATAGAAAAAAACTAAGCTGTATGTGCAACGTTTTCTCTTGATAACCATAGCTGATATTCAACACTTTTCTTAACATATCACCAATTCAGTCTTATGATGAAATAATTGGTTTTGTTCTAGAAATGATTATATTTGTTTTTTGTTTTTGTTTTTTTAGAGTTAAAATGATTAAATGAAATCATATAGTAAAAACAACAGGAATGTTATTCTGAATGATCTTTTGTTGTGTATTTGTGTGTGTGTGTTTTGTGATCAACAGAGTTAACATCAAGTTCATCATGATGGTCACTACAAACAATTTTCTTCAAAAATATAATGTTGCACTAATGAAATGACAGCCCAAGGACTTTTCAAAAAACCCTAGAAAACCTGAATCTTGAATAACATATTTGGCTTTGTCCAAGTCACTGAAAATTAGAGTGATTTTTTTTAAGACATGAGAAGTCCCAAATGAGTTTTTTGTTGTCATTTTATCCACAGCAGTTGTCACATGGACTTTTACCATAGAAGCTTTGCAAAATCATGTGCAGAGTAATCAGGATACTTTTGAACAGCTCTTCCTGCTTTCCTGTAAGAAAAGACCATTTCTTCCTCTTGCTTAATTTCTCTCTGAGGTAAAACTGTATCAGCACAAACACTGGTGTGCCCTGCAGGCCTTAGAATGCAGTGCTAGCAGGGATGCAATTCCTCACTAACTTCAGGGAGGAAGCAAAGAATAATTTTATCAGTATTCTTTCCTTTCCAAGTAACTGTCTGAAAAACCATAGTTTTTTATCCAGTTTGTAATTCATGAATTGTTGTTGTTGTCATTGCTGTCGTCTGCCTTCAAGTCATTTCTAACTTTATGGTGACCCTAAGGTGAACCTATCACAGAGTTTTCTTGGCCACATTTGTTCAGAGGGGGTTTGCCCCTGCCTTCCTCAGAGGCTGGGAGACTGTGACTTGCTCAGTTGATTTGCACAGAAAAGAGAATTTTCTGCACAAAAAATAATGCAGAAATATTATTTTTGGCTCAGAAAATGCTGTTTCCTGAGCAGATACTGCTCAGGAAATCAATCATATGTGATTACTGTGTAAAATAAGTCCCCAATTACAACATTTTCTGTTCATAAAATAACATTTTCTGGACAGAAAAGGCTACTCCTGCACAGAAAATGTTATTTCTTCACTAAGCATATGCAAATTTTACACAGCACAAGAACTGCAAAAATTTCATCGGTCTTGAATTCTTCTCATCAGGTTTTCTTGATGCTTGAAATACATTTTTTCAACGTTTTTCAAACATTTTAAAAATATTCTTTCCAACCTGTAGTGCTAGCTACTGATGCTGACCTTACACTGTCATCTTTTTTGCCTGCTGATGTTTTGGTGGGATCCTTGTACGTTTCTATGGGCACAGCTGGAATTCAATGCCTCATCTATTCAAATGTTGCCTTGTCATAGCAGGAAGGCACTTTGGAAAGTAATTTTACTCTCATTGAGGATGCCCATGAAAGCAACTGATAGAAAAACTATTCTGGTATTTGGATGTCTTTTAGGTGTGTTAGGGCAAAAACAGAAACACCCTTGGGAAAGAAGTAGCTTGATATCATTTACCATGTATTCCCATGAATTCTACTTTCACCAATGTATTCATATTTTGTTTCAGGGAAGATATATCTAGCTTTGTTTTAATGATTATCCTACCCTGTAAATGCTCTGCATGTAAAACCAGCAGACAGAACATCATGAAACTGAATAGGGATCAAGGAGATGAAATTCTACCCTATAGAACTCGATCTCAGCAGCTTTATAATAATTACAAAACTCTTATGGCTTCTCAATAATGTAAAAGGAAGGACATTTGATGTAACAAAAACCTCCTCAGTGGAGTCTTACATAAGCCTTATACATCATTTTTACTTCTTTGAGCAAGATGCCTGAACAGGACACAAAATTAATTCTGATTTTATGAAGACACTAACCCCTCCCTTCTTGAGTTGTATCTCTTGGTAGATAAATCTCTAGACATTTGAATTCAAGGGAGGGAAAAACTGTCAACCTCTATACATCCCAGATTTCTGAAGGATGTCTTTGTATGTAAGTCAGCTTTCTCTATGCTAACGGACTCCTGTGAAAATTAATGCTCTTAATTCTAGATATATCTAGAATCGTATGTGTATGGTTTCTTTCACTGAACATCCAGCCATGATAAATGAGACCCATGGCCTGATCTCCTAGAAAAACTAGAACATTCTATGCCACTTGGAGGGACACTACTTTTTTCAGGTTTCTGAAGGGGGGAAGCTACTTCCCCATGACTGTCCTAGATACTGTCCCAAATGTTATGCAGGGCTTTTGAGAATATGGTCCTATTATTGAAACAGGGACATGAAATGGCATCCTTGAACAAGCAAAAGCAGCCTCAGACTAATTTGGAGTCCCATTGGAGTGTGGCTAAAGTAAAATATTTTGGAAGAATGTAGACAGAGGAAGTGGTCGATGGCATGCTAGCAGTGATGAATGATTGAATGAGAAAAGAGAACTTTCTTTTCTGTTCTGATAAAAAGAGTAAAGGGGATGTGCAAGAAGAAAAAAATGCAGTTGCTGCCAAAAGAGCTCAGACAACCACTGCTACTGTTGCTTTGATTGTCACTGTTTCATTCTCATATTTCTTTCTGTGAAATGATATCCCTACTGTTTAAGCTTGATGTAGAGGTGTCTCTTACGGCTACGCTGGAAGAAAGGTGTTTCAAAATTAATTATTCAAGAGAATGATGTAATGAATATTTGTCTTTAGGAGCTAAAGTGTTTGGTTGAATGAACACAAATAGTTCATTCTGACTCAAACTATTGGACTATTAGCTCAGCACTATCTGCTCTAAATAGGAGAGGCTCTCCAAGGCATCAGGAACATGGAGATAATTGTTGTCAGCCCTGCTATCAAGGACCGCTTAACTGGGGAGTCTTGTGACTGGACCTGGCACGTGTGGTTCTCTTCTCTCTTTCTCTTTCTCTCTTGTACCTCTGATGGTAAACAATGTATATTTTGAAAATGAAACTAAGCACTGAACATTCCATGTATTCAGAAAAATGATGAATGAGTGTCTTTTGCTCTTAGCAGCAGCAGTAAGATATATAGTGCATTTGTCTTATGGTGGGTATTGACTGTGCTATTTGCACCTCAGAAACATCAACAGAATCTTTTTGATGTTCCTCTTCTGTGCTGTGCTCCCGAGGACCTCTTAAGTACATTACTTTAGTATACATTTGCTTACACAATCCTTTAAACCTAAATCAATGATGGATCTTACCCATGCCTCTGGCCAGTAGGAATTAACCAAGCACTGAAACAGAAATACACCTAGACTTCCCAGGTGTATGTCTTCAGTTATGTGTTAGATAGAACAAAAAGAACATTTGGATTTCCTTTTTTTTTTTTGCTTCCTTTTGTTTAGTAAAATAAGATTTTTAAAAAATGACATAACATATGAGACAAAGGGTATTATTATTATTATTATTATTATTATTATTATTATTATTATTATTATGGAATAATACATTTTAAATTGTCATGTAGTTAAAAGTCTTTTGCTGGATGGTTCTATTAATTTTATACTAACACAAGGATGGGTGTCAATAAACCTTTGAAAAGTTTACAGTAGCTGAAGCTCTTTTTCTTACGATGACTAACAGAGGAGGGGGAGAAGAGGGGATTGTATATCAGATTTCTTCAGCCAAGGAAATCTAATAAGCTTCTCAGAAAGGATAGCCTCTGAGCTCTCTGCTACTCTTTGAGACTGATGGCCTGTTTGAGGTCACAGTTGCAGGTTTTACAGGCATTATCCAGACATCCTTGGCAGAAGTCAAAATGAGAAAAGCATTAATACTGATTAATCCATGTCACTGACTACCTCCTGCTTTTGGGTGAGGAAATGTGACATTAAGACACAAACCAATTCTAGCTTATAGTGGAATGTGTGTGATTTCTCACTGACTTAAATAGTACTACTTATGTCCTTACAGTCTAAGTCAAGCCTAAGCAAACAAAGGCTAGAAAGAACCCACATACAGAGCAGGATGGAAAACTTAATCTTTTGTCTATCTGTCTATCATCCATCTTCCTCTGTATGTTTATGGAAATGTGTGAGAGTGTCATAACCTCTACTCATGCATTTAAAAATGTCAGTGAAAATACCCTGCTAAGTTTGAGGTCAAGCTTGCTATCCTATCTCCATGCCAGTGCTGTTCTTATTCACCTATACAATTTCTTTTCTCATTTTGTTCACTTGTACAGTTTTTCACTCCCTAAAGCTAGTAAGTCATGGTGGTATATTATTTGTTTATTATGCAAATAGTCATGACAGGATTGGCATCCCCCTTCTCTACTCAGAAATATTATACAATGGAAACAGATGACTGGGTTTTCTTAGTGATTTTGCATGTAATTCATAGAATTATAGAACCACAGAGTTGGAAGAGAGCCCAAGGGCCATCGAGTCCAACCCCCTGCTATGCAGGAACACCCATCAAAGCATTCCCAACAGATGGCCATCCAGCCTCTCCTTAAAAACCTCCAAAGAAGGAGATTCAACCACACTCCGAGGCAGCATATTCCACTGCCGGATAGCTCTGACCATCAGGAAGTTCTTCCTGAGGTTCAAGTGGAATCTCCTTTCCTGTAGCTTGAATCCATTGCGCCTTGTCCTAGTCTCTGGAGTGGCAGAAAACAAGTCCGCTCCCTCCTCAACATGACATCCCTTTAAATATTTAAACATGGCTGTCATGTCCCCTCTTAACCTTCTCTTCTGCAGACTAAACTTACCCAGCTCCCTAAGGCGTTCTTCATAGGGCATGGTGTTACCACGGCATTCTGGTCTGGTCTTTGGTGAACTAAGATATCATTTTGATATGATAATTCGGCCCTTTTTCCTGCCACCAGCTAAGTGTTTGTAAGGCTCCACCGGACAAGCGCGAAGCTAGGCATGGGCAATGGTTGTAAAGTACCAGATATAGCCAGTTCCGCTTCGGGGGAAGCCACCCTACGCAAACACCTTGATTGCCTGTGAAAACACCCTGGCAAGCCAGGCACTTAATGGCCGAGCTAACCACATCTACATCTCAGCCATACTATTGTCAATTCGGTTCATAACTCAATCATGCAAATTCTGACCTTTCGGAGCCTTTTTCCCCAGACCAAAACTCATTGTTCTCTTGCAAAGACCAGACTAGCCTGCAGTCGTTCTGTCTCTATAAAAGTTGCCCCGTTTTTGAGAGCTCTTTGGAACTCTCGCTGGACCTTGCTAAAATCACTTAAACTCTTGCTGAATCACTGGAACTCTCGTTGGACCTAGCTGAATCACTAGCTGAAATCACTTGAAGCTCCTTTGGATCTTCCTCGCCTCACTGCCGCTTGGTTCCACAGATTCCCCTCGGTCTCCACACTAGGTTTCCTTCCTTCTCCCCAATTGGTGTCTTCAGGACTTCAGACAGGTGATGTATTGCTTATTTCTCCACAAAATTCTCTTTCTTTCCTCACTAGTTAGGTGTGCTTGAGTTTTATTATTTTTCTTGCTTAATAAAACTGTTAGTATTTTAAACTGCTTGACTCCTCACTGACCTGAGCCGGTATACATAGGATAAAAGATCTTGCTGCATTGCCCTGCCTCTTGTTAGCCAAGAGAGTGCTCCAGCTAATTTTCCCCATTTTGCTTGTTTGGTTTGGTTATTTGGGCATCCCTCCTGGGACCCCCAGTTTACAGGGTAACAATGGCTTCTAGACCCTTCTGGACATGTTCCAGCTTGTCGACATCCCTCTTGAATTGAGGTGCCCAGAACTGAGGAGGAGGAGCATACAGCCTACAAAGTATACTTTTTACATGCAACATTTTCTCTACATAGATGTTCTGTGACTTTAAAGAAGATACAAATATTCAACAGATATAAGTTTCCTAGGAATAAGAATTCGTGAAGTTTGGCATACTCCTTGAAGCACCCTAGATTAGTAACTGTACCTATCCTCAGTTTCCTCCTCACGTCCCATTTTATTTAGGATTACTTGCAAGGAATGCTGAGCTGGTATAGGAAAATTGTGATCGTAAAGCTTGCAGAGTTTTTGATATCAACTCTTGGAATCCCCAAGTAAGCCTGGTCACTGTGGCACAGCAATCAATGGCTCACTCTACATGTTTATTTACCTCCTAGAGGCCCCAGAATGTGATAGGAATCACAACATTTGTTTCACTGGTTAAACACATTGGAAGACAGTAGCAGATTTACTTCTTGAAGGGCAATTGGACAGAATAACAATTACAAATTTTGCTTCTTATCTCTCTTTCTCTGCAAATCCCCACTAAAGAGCACTAGTGCATTCCTGTGACTGACAGTTCCCAAGATACTCGGTGTGCTGTCTTCATTGAACTGGTTTAATCCTCAGTCCTTCTTTTCAGTATATCTTGAAAAAGTCCAAGATTTCTAAGGATGGAGGTATAGCGAGTAAAGTGGCATGAAACTGATATAGTTGTGTAGTACAGATATACTTTTATTCTCTTTTCTAATGATATCTGGAATCCAGGCCAGCTAATGGGATAAACAGGCACCAAGAGATATACCTATAATGAAAGTGAAATCCAGTCAGCTTGGCAATGTTACATCTGTCCCTTCCACTCCTTTCCTCTTCATTCTTTCTTTTTTTAAATTTCTTGCACCTCTCCCATTCATTTAGCCCCTCTCTTTCCCACTGCTCCTTCCCCCCATATTGGGCAATAGGAATTGTCTTCTTCAGCAGAAGACAGTTACTGCTATCCTTCCAGTACCAAGAAAGGCAAAAGATTTAAATTAGGGATGGGACAAATCCAGAATTTTCTGAATCCAGATCTGAATCCACGAATCTCACGAATCTCGAATCTTTTGAATCCTTTTTTTAAAAAAGGGTTTAAAAAGCAAGGGAAAGAAGGATAATCTTGGGCAGGAGACACTCTCTCAGCCTTAGCAAAAGTCTAGGTAAAGGCAAACCTCCCTCTGAAGAAATGTGGCCAAGACAATTGTCCTAGATTTGCCTCAGGATCTTCTCAGATTGAAAATGACATGAAGGCCCTTTCTGCACAGGCAGGAAAATGTGGATTAATCCCCCATTTTCCTGCCTGTGTAAACAGGGCCACATACTAGAGTACAGAGATAATCCAGGTCAAAACTGGATTTTCTTTGCATAGCTCCTCATGGCATCCTGGGGTTTGTAGCACACTTTGGCAGAGAAGGCTGTGACCCCTTGTAAAACTACAAACCCCGGAACTGTGTATGAAAGAGGTTTGCAAGGGAGCTCTGCAAAGGAATCTTTCAGCTGTCCTTGAAATCTCAAGAAGACTGTCCCTTCCAGTCAAGTGCTGAACTTAAATCTTAAATGTTTAATTTAAATATCTTAGAATGCAACCCCAGATGTAATTTCTGAAATTGTTAGCAAAGGCCATTTTTACTCCAAGGAAAAAATTCACCTACTTGCCATCTCCCCTTGTGTGTCTAATCTCCCAAGTTTTCAGGCATCCTGGTCTCCCAGGTTTTCAGGCACCCCAGTCTCCAACAAACTATTTGGGTGCTGGATTCGAAAGATTTGGTTTGCCTATTTTGGCACAGGGATTCAGATTCGCGAATTTCGAATCCTTGGTGAGGATTCGGTTGGCCCATCCCTAATTTAAATAGCCTGTTGCCTGAGTATCCCACTCAATGACAGCTGCAAGTATTTGCATCTAACTGGAAGTGTCCTGCTCTTACACTTGAGAAAAATAGTTTGCCACCTAGTGTCTGGATATCACCTAGTGACTAAGTGTGTTACTTCAGGCGACATATTTTAATTAAATAAAATAATTCTAAAAGCAAAATTACTGAACATAGACACCCTTAAGGTACATTTTGTTTGCATTTCAAATTTCAGTGTCTAAGCTTGATGATCTCAGAGAAAGATGGTCTAAATGGAGAAAGGTATACTGATGGACATGCTCATGGATTCTTATGAAGTTCTCACATCCATCTGCAGTTATTCCCCATCTGCCAATGGTTATCTTGACAGAGTTTGGACAGTAGCTCTATTTAAAAAATTGACTTATCGTGTCAGTCTTCACAGGAGAGAATTAAAAGATAATTTTGAATTGCAGTGGTCACCTTTTCATCCTTCATATTGTTGATCTCATGTCAGCTCTAGGTCCACCAGAACACAACTTTGGATGTCATGTCAAACATTATATTGCCTTGTAACAATACAGGGTTTGAGGTATAATCAGCTTTCCTTTTAGTCTATGAGCTCTGTTTTTAAAATAGTAATGGCTTATTGTGTAGGGGTGTAGTGGAATTGGCCGGGCAGGGGAGGTTTCCTTAATGAATTCCTACATTATATATTTTATAAAATTGATAAAGAAAAAAGAATTGAAAGAGAAAAATATTTCAAAGGAAGTTGAAAAACAATTGTAGAAATATTAGGATAAATAAATAGGTTTGGGAATCTGTTTAGAGGAGAGATAACAAAGATGTGAAAAATATGTCCAAATTTTCTCTTTTGCAGTGGGAGAGGCTATTGTGACAAATTGGGTTACCCTGCTGAAAAAAAAATATTGTCTGACACATTTGTGTGTGTGCAAGGACGTACATGCACGTGGAAAGCACTAACACGCTAGCTGATTGATCAATAAGACTCAAAAGGCCCATCTGATTTTCATTTTTTAGAAGTCCATGCAACAAAGCAGTAGCTACCATAGAGCATCTACACAAGTTGCAGCATGTATACAATTTACCCAAGTCATTCAGTTTATGCACAGAAAATCTCACAAATCTGAAGCTCTCTTAAGACTGACATAAAATATTTTATCTGACTTATAAACAAGGAGAACAAAATGCTGTTTCTTACTCTTACACATGAGAATAAGACTAGTGAGAATTTGCCTCCAACGTGCTTTGCATGAAGAAAGTTCCAGGTTCAATCCCTGGAAGTAGCAGGCATGGGCTGGAAGAGAGAAAAAAATCTTCTTTAAAACTTGGAGAGCTATTACTAGTTATAAATGACAATACTCAGCTGATTGGGCCAGTGCTCTGACTCTGAATAAAGTATCTCCAAATGTTCCTTACTTTACCAACAGTGGTATCATGCAATTGCACAATCTTGATTGTCTTGGGCAATGAGAAGTTTCAGGGCAGCTCAGCGCAGATTTCAGTTTGATTTTGATAAGAAAGCATGGAAGACTTCCAATGTTTTTGAAACAATTGGTTACATGCAAAGTACAACTAGTGGCAGACTACATGCATTCTTACAAGGTAGCAGATCAGCTAGCATACATCAGGACTGCACAGACAAGTTCTGCATTTCACTTCCAAAATGCCTTTAGCTAGTGTGCAAATTGTCAAATTAATTTGTTAAATACTTAATTCATCAGATTTTTCACAACATGGTTGATCACTATAAATTGCCTCTTTAACACCGGAGTTATTGCTACACTTAAAATTAATGTAGTGATTTCTACACTTCTGCACTTAACATCATTGAATTGATTGTTTTAGTTCATTAGAATTGTTAGGGGATGGGGTGCTTTTCTTTCTTTCTACCTCACCAAAAAGAGCAGAAGCAGCAGGAAGAGGAGGATTAGGACTGGAAGAAAAGCATTACACTGGATTGCTGTTCTGCTGTGTGGGCTAATCTGCCTGCCTGGCCTTTCTTCGGGAGAAGGGTGAGAGACAGAGAAGTTGCCATTAAACCTCAGTTTAATGGCAGTTACCACTTCTACCAAAAGGCAGAAAAAAGTCTCCAGGGCTGAAGATTGGTATCCTGCCAATTTAATGGTCTGTATGAAAATTGATGGAACTTTTCTAGGTTGGAGAGAGGCTCTGTGACCTTGGTCAATTTTCTCTAATTTTTAGTAATATTTTATTTTATTTATTCTATTATTTTTTTTTGCTTTCTCCTGCATATTAATATTTGTTGAGTTGAATGAACCTGTTCATTCTCTTTTTGTGTCTTTGTAGCCCCCACAAAGTGCTGGGTAATTAAGTGAAATATTTTTTCTTACCCACTTCCCCATTTTGTCCTTTCTTGGCTTTTCTTTCCCCCTTCCCATTCTACATTTCACCTACCCCAGCTCCAGTGGATCCCATGCCTTCAGGGATCTGGTAAAAGATGAGTGATTAGTTTAAATCAAGAGACACTGTTAGATAAACATGTCTCCCCACTGCTAATGTATCCCATCAAATTCAGAGAAGTTTATCCTCAGGTAATTAAGTATAGGTTCACTGCATATACTTAGTACTTCATGTTTTCTAGATGACAAGAGGGAGGAGTCAGTATGTTTTAAAGCTGGCCACTGGAGACCAAGTTTTGGTGGTCATACATTTACCATTCCACCTGGAAACTTTAACAAGAAACATTTCACATGTGTCATGTAAAAACAGACAACAGAAAAAATGAGCTCAGACCACTGTATTTATTTAGCCTTCAGTACAACGTTAAAAGACTTAAATAAGAGTTACAGTAAGAAGATAACTGTTAGATAACCAATGCTTTAAACTAGAGATACTATACACCAAACTTGAATCCTTTTATCTCAAAAGCAAAACAAAGGTTGTAGCAGCTATTTAATAGACAATTGCCAGAATCTTGTATTCTTCCATAATATAACTTTAGTTATACATAGTAGCAGAGGTGCTAAGAAACCCTGTTAGTGAATTGTGAAGATGGGTATCAGAACACCCTCAAGCGTGTCCAGTGCACATCACTGCATAACGCTCATTGGTCCACTACATGCATTATGCACTTGAAAGATGAGTGAACAGTATACTCAATGTTGGGGGTGGGTGGAAGATGGGGACGAGACATTAAGATCAGTAATGAGACAAAACTGAACAGGTTGTAAAATGAGATCCTGTGCTTAGGACAACTTTTCCCAACACAAGTTTCCAGAACTCTTAGACTCCCACTAATCATAGTATGAGATTTATAATCAACCTAAGAAAAAAAAAAGTGCCAAGTCTCAGGAAGACAACTGTAAAACAACAAAAAAGAGCACTTTTGAAGGAGCCAATTGTAAAATGTGCCCCAGGTGTTATCGCTGCCAACACCTATGCCATTTTCTGTAAATCCAATGGTCTGTTTTGAAAACCAGCATTTGAAGTAATGAATTAGTTAATGTAATTTGGTGTATTAAAGGATTTCCATTATCAGTGTTAAGGACAACAAATTAATCTCTACATTTCAAGCACTCAGGATTAACAAATTAATTTTCAAATCCGATGTTCCAGGCTCTCAACTTGTAGCTCTTTCTCTGCCTCTGTTCCCAAACTGCAAACTGTTGTTACTCATCCTGTGCGCAGAGAAATGCTCATATTGTTCTCCTCCCTTTTTTTGAGGGGTGAGGGTCATTTTCTATGACTTGGGGGAAAAACCCTTTAAACCATGCAGAAAATAACATAACCAAACATCTGGGAAACAACTCCACATAGAAGGAGACACTCTCTAATGACTAGTTCCCTTCAGAAAACAACCATGTATACTGAGATGCATTTTTCATATTTTATTTTATTATTTTATTCTATCATATTTTATTTATATCCGGTCCTTTCCCCCTAAACAGGATCCAAAGTGACTCACAAACATTTTAAAAACAGGGTCTAGTTTTTTTTTTTAATTCAGACAGAAGTTTAAAAACAATGAAATGACAGTTCAGTAAGAAAATACAAGGCTAAAACAAGGTAATACACAATTAAAACAGAGTAAAAAGGATAAAAGCAAAGTGTTACCACCGTGTTCTGGCCTGACCTTTGCTGAACCAAAGATATCATTTTGATATCATAATTTGGCCCTACTCTGCCACCAGCCAAGTGTTTGTGAGGCCCGCTGAACAAGCGCGAAGCTAGGCATGGCTACTACTTGCTGCTCTCACCAAACCAAGCCAGACATTGCCAGATCTGCTTTAGGGGACCTCCCGAAACAAACACCTTCATTACGAATGCACGCTACCACAAAGAGATCCTCTGCCCTGAGAGGACACCCTGGTGCGCTAGGTACTTAACTGCCGAGCTAGCTGCATCTACATACTGGCCATACTATTGTCAATTCGGACTCTAACTCAATCATGCAAATTCTGACTTTTCAGAGGCTTTGTCTCCAAACCAAAACTTATTGTTTTCACCTGAGACCAGACTAGTCTGCGGTTGTTCTTTCCCCTATAAAAATCCCCCGCTCTGAGAGCACTTTGGAACTCTCGCCGGATTGTCTGAACTTCACTTTACCTTTCTGTCGCTCAGTTCAGCAGATTCCCCTCGGCTGCCACGCCGGGTTTCTTCCTCTGCAATTGGCTTCCCCAGGACTACAGGACAGGTGGCGTATCACCCATTCCCCTTGAAACTCTATTTCCTTTTCTAGTTAGGAGTGTGTTTGTGCTTTTCTTTAATAACTGTTTAATAAATCTTAATTATTGTTTGAACCATTTGCCTCCTCACTGACCTGACGCTGTAGACATAGGGTAAAAGATCCTGCTGCGTTGCCCTGCCTCTCGTTAGCCAAGAGAGTGCTCCAGCTAATTTTCCCCATCTAGTTTGTTGTTGTTTGGGCGCCCCTCCCAGGACCCCCAATTCACAGGGTAACAAAAGGAACCTGCCCTGGTTGAAAACCTGGCCACAGCATTTTGTTGCTGCTGTTGTTGTGTGCCTTCAAGTCATTTCTGATGTATGACAACCCTAAGATGAACCTATCAGTTTTCCTGGGGGCTGAGAGTGTGAGACACACCCAAGGTCACTCATAGGTTTCCATGGGTGAAAGGGGCATTGAACACCATGCTGGGCCTCTTTATCCACTTAATTTTCTGAACAGTTTCCAAAGGCAGTCTTGCATACAGTATGTTTCAACAATTCAACTGGGATGTAACCAAGGCATGTATTACAATGCCTAGATCTGACACCTCCAGAAAAGGGTGCATCTGGCACACTAGTTTTTACTGTGCAAACACACTCCTGCTCATTTCCAAATCCTGGCATCCAGACTCAGATCTGAGTCCAGGAGACAGACGAGATCGGGCATGTTCAGGGTGGTATGGCCGTAGGCGAGTCCAGGAGTATACTCAGGCTTTTGTCTGGGTTTTTCAACGTCTTCCCATCCAGTACTGAAAACAGACACTGCTTTATCACAGAAACATCTTCTTTAGGGTTAGATGGAAAGGAAAGATAGATTTGAGCATCAGTATATTGGTGGCACTGAACTCTGAAATGCCAGATGACATCTCTCAGAGGTTTCAGGTAGATGTTAAACAGCATGGAGAAACAAAACTTAAGCCTGAGGTACCCCACAGCCCATGACTGGGGGTAGAATAAGAATCTCCCAGTACCATCTTCTCAATTTATTCCTCCAAGAAGAAATGGATGCACTGTAGAAAAGTTCCCCCAAGTCCCATCCCAGAGAGGTGGTCCAGAAGGATATCATGGCTGATAGTACTGAAAGCTACTGAGTGGTCCAGTAAAACCAACAGGATACATTTCCTTTTCCAGTTCTCTGCATAGGTCACCCACCAAAGCCACTAAAATAGTCTTAATTCCATAGCTAGGGCTGAAGCTAGATTCAAATAGATCTAGACAGTCCATTTCATCCAGGAACCCCTGCAGTGGGAGACCACTACACACTCCAGGACTATGCTCAAAAAAAGAGATGTTGGAGAATGGCCCTGATTATCTAGTTCATTCCTCCAATAAAGACTTTTCCACTGCCTCTTTGGAAAACTGGCTTGCTACAGTGAAACATTCAACACTCCTCTTACTCATTCAAAGCATTAATATCTCCAGCAAAGAAATCCTTTACCACCAACCATAATAATGCTGAACACTGTATAATATTGTTTTGGCAACTGTGTGCTCATACCTTATGTGAAACGGTGAAATAACTGCATATTGTAGTCTTTTTGGTGGTGTTCTCCAGTGATGTAGACTTCAGTTGACTGACTCAGACTCAAGTCAGACTTAAGTCACTTCAGTGACTTGACTCAGACTCGACTCAGCAATAAGTGAGACTTGAGACTTGTATATTTTTAGTGACTGACTTGCTGCTCTTGGTTCAGTAACATAACACATCCAGAAACCACATGACTTTGAACAACACTACTATCTCTTTTTGCCTACTGGTCACATGACAGTCTGTTTCAAGCCTGAAGTGTGGGTGCATTTCTCAGAGGGGAACAGCAAATGGGGTAGGTTTGAAGTCTGCTCAGCAGCCTGTCCCTGCTGCATATCAGAGCATCCTTCTAAAACTTTTCCTAAGAGAAGACAAGACTCACATCTCAGAATGTAGAATGCATTTCTCAGAGGGCAACAGCAAATGTGTTGGACAACAGGTTTGAGGAGGAATGATCTTTCCCTCTAAAGCTTTTGAAGCTTTAGTAATGGGGAGTAAGAAGGATCCTATTGCCCACTTCCAAAGCTGCAGATGGCAAAATTGCAAATGTGGAGGGCCAACTCTACTTAAATTGTTAAAAATGATTTTATTTGACCCTTACCAGAAATTCTGAAGTATAGATTGGGGTATAAAGTTGGCTCCCAGACTTGACTTGAGACTTGACTTGAAAGTATCTTCAAGGACTTGAGCCTTGATTTAAGACTTGAAGGTAGGGACTTGAGACTTGACTTGAGACTTGGAGTAAAAGCCTTAAATACATCATTGGTATCCTCAAAGCAGAACTGTGGAACTTAAGGCACATTCAACCTTTTTCTCCAATTAACAAGACCATTTAAAGCTTTTCTAATGCTTCAGAAACTGTTTTTTTTTATAAAAAGAAAACATACTGGTTCAGTTCCATGCAAAGATTCCTGCTGTCCTAGATCAATATACTTATAGATCAGTTTCTTAAAAAGTGACATCTTCAGACCGTTCACACAAAGGCTATTTCTGCCTTACATTGTTATAGTGCTATTATTCTACTTTTAACATCCTGTAGAATTCAAGGGTTTGTAGTTTACTGAGGCCAAAGAGTTCTCTGGCTGAGGACTCTAACTGCCCCTCCCTAAACTGCAAATCCCAGAATTCTACAGGATGTTGAAAGTGGAATAATAGCACTACAGCAGTGTAAGGTAGAAATGGCCATAGTGCCATTATTGTCAGTGGCTGTCCAATAAGGTGCCATGATGACAACTGGATTCTGGGATTATAGTCTTAAAGGTGATATCAGCTAGCTCTCTCAGTGAAAAGGAGAGTATTCTATGAAGTCAAGGGCATTAGTAAGTATTAAACTTATACAAACTGACCAGAAAGCAAAAATCAAATAAATGTATTGTGAATAGTGGCATTGTTACTGATCAGATCTTCCCCTTAATCAAGAGCAGCTTAGCTTTCACATTTTACTTTGCAGAAAACTATTGCAGACAATTTGCTTGCTATGCACTCCCACAGATGCACACACATTGCCTGCAACTTATTGTAACATGGCCAGAAATGATTATCTCTGCCAAGACAAGAATACAGTAACTTGGCAGTATATATTGTTATTACTGGGATGATAAGTCAAGATCCTCCTGTTTTCAGCACTGAGGAGGTTGTAGGCAAGGTATGGAACCATTTAATATTCAGCACTGGAGGGTGGGGGGTGGGGCGGATATTATTCAGACATTTCTTAGTAGTTTGGCATGTATCAACAATACTTTACTATCCAAATGGAAAGGAGAATTGCAGAAAGCAAGATGCTTCAGTTTGACAAGACTTTCTCATTTAACAAATTTAGGCCTTCTGAATGGGGCAGTGGTTACAGATACAAGGACAGAACAAAAGTACTGGTCCAATAAATACTGCAGATGAATTACAGTGATACATAAATACATCACTAAGGGTTAAAAATGCCATCTGTAATGTATAAGGATCACTGAGCTCCTCAGATGCTGTTGGACTGCATCAGCATTAACCTTCTATAGGCAGCTAGTGCTGATAAGAAGTGCAGTCCAAATACACCTGAAGGACAGCATCTGCCCACTCCTGATCTACATTAAAACTACAGCAACAGCAACAACAGCTCCCGGGCTAGTATACCCTAGAGCAGTGGTTCTCAACCTTTGGGTCCCCAGATGTTTGTGGACTTCAGCTCCCAGAAGCCCTGAGCATTGACCATAGTGGCTGGGGCATCTGGGAGCAGAAGTCCACAAACATCTGGGGACCCACAGGTTGAGAACCACTAAGAGTGAATCCAGCTCACATCTTGCCTCAGCTGTAGGATGAACCAAGGCTATCCATCGTCAGTTCCATCTCTCATCTGAAATGGGTGTGTAATCATACTCAGTGTGTCTCTTGGTTTCAACATCAAAGTGGTGGTAAATCTAGTCTGGATTTTAATCTGAACTTTGAAGGAGTTATCTAAGATGATGAATGCTATTCCCTAAATGTAGCCAAATTGATCCTTTCTGATCATGGAACCTAAGCAGGGTTAGTTCTAGTTATTGGATTGGGAGACCACCAAGGAATACCAGGTGCTGTAAGCTATATTTCAGAGGAAGGATCTGATAAAACCACCTTTGATAATTCCTTGTGTATGAAACCCTATGAAATTCATGGTGGCACCATGAGTTGACAGGCCACATGATGTCACATATATATGCACACAAAGAGATGATACTTAACCAAGGGCAAATTAAATACTCCACTAGCATGGAATCCACCACTCAGCACTTATAATACTTATAAGATGTTTATAAGACTATTACTGAAAAAAGGTATCACTCATTCTTTGAACAGTTTCAATTACATGACAATAAAGAGAAAGGAGGAGAGGGAAGCAGAAGAGAAGAGGAATAAGAGACCTACCAAGTGTTACAGAGGTGCTTCAGTTATACTGACTCTAAACAAATAGGACATCACCCAAGAGTGCTTCTTCAATTATGTATCAAGCTTGAATTCCATTACTAGACTTCCACTTCTCCCCCACCATGAACTTGGCTCACAAAGAGAGCTTTACATTGACTCATGAGAAGTGCTGATAGGGAAAAATGTGCCAAACAGGTACCTAGCCATCAAGTCAGCCATGTCATGACATGAGACAACATCTATAATCACTCTTTATGTCCTTCTTTGCTTTAAAGTACTGAACTGTGTTGACCTGAATAAATAATATAATATAAAATATAACTCAATCAGGAGTTATTGGTGGCTATGGCCAGTCTTTTGTATCTTTTGTTCTGACACATCTTGGGCTAACCTCTGAGCAATCAAGACAACACCCTATAACTGACATGAGGTCAGCCAGCAATTCATCCAATGAATCTGCTATGTCCCTGTCTTTCTTTCCTTGTGAAACCAATCCAGTGTTACTCTAAAAGGTGGGAGACTTTGAGTTCCACCAGCAGTGCCAGTACCTCCTTAGAAATTAGTGGAATTACAGCTCAAAGGATGGGGGTAACGGCAGGGTCTTTTCACCTGTGCATGCCAGTACTAACTGTAAGACTCCAGTTAAAGGTTTAAACAGGGTATTTTATTGGAAATCAGCAGACACACACACATGAAATCAAGCAGTGTTATAGCATACAATGCTAGTGAAGGGAGAAGTGAGAACAGTTGGCTAGGGAGAAATTTCGGGTGTAGAGTGTGATAGTTACTTCTCCTGGAGCAGAGGATTGAAGAGGAGCGGCTCAACCAAGAGTTTGAGGGCAGCAAGAAGGAATGGGAATCTGGGGTGCAGTGTGATGCCCAAAGTGCTAGCAAATTATCTGGGCTAGAGCTGGGGTTTTTATACTCCATTTCCCACCCTGAAGGGGTGTCTGTTAATGGTTTCCTTGCAGACCAAACAAAAGGGGTCCGGAACAGGCTGGTTGTCTTACTTTGGGTGACAAAACATCAGTGGGAGTCCTGACAGCCTCTTAATGTCTTGGTTGGGTATGGTGAATGGAGAGGGTCTCTGTAAGAAATGCACACAGCAAGGGAGCTTGTGTCATACCTGAGCTGTTTCATTTACTATTGTCTTGCACTATTGAAAGGACTATTGGAAAGCCATTAATGCTGAGTTTTCCTGCTTAATCTTCTTGAACTCATACCTGGGCAAGCTGAGGTCATCCTGACTTAGCCCACACTTACAGCCAGTGTCCTGCTTTTGCATGCTTTTACACTAATAAGAGTCTAGTTTTTATATGAAAATGATATTTCTTGCCAATTTTGCTATCCTGCAGGTTGAGGGAGGTATAAGGTGTGGTAACACCAGACTTGGAAAAGTATTGAGGAACTCTGTCAAGAAGAATGCTGGACTAATAAGAATCTTTTCTGCACAAAATTTCCATGTGGTTGTTTAGCATAGGAAACAGCTTTTTCTGTGGAAAAAAAATATTTACACACAAAAATATTATTTTCTTTTAAGCAGAAAATGCTGTTTTCTGTGCAAAACAACCAAATGTGAATTTTGTGTAGAATAATCCCAATTTGTGAACAGGCTTCAGAAATGGTGTGGTTTTTGAATTCTTTCTTGGAGTGAAAAGAAAGTTGTTAAAATTTTTACTCATTGCTTGATTCAAGAAGAAAATTGGTGATGAGTGTTGGTGCAACGAACTGCATTGTTCCCCTTCTTCTGGAGTACTTCTGTTGCTTGTTGTTGCTGCTGTGGCTCCTTCATTGTCCTCCTAATTTGCCCTACCCCCATTCTTCCCCTTCCCTGGATTTTCTTCATGCCTCTTGAAAACTCTTCTTTTTTGTTCTTTTCTTTTGGTGCCTGCATCTCCTACACCAGTGGTTCTCAACCTGTGGGTCCCCAGATGTTCGTGAACTTCAGCTCCCAGAAGCCCCAGCCACTATGGTCAATGCTCAGGGCTTCTGGGAGCTGAAGTCCATGAACATCTGGGGACCCACAGGTTGAGAACCACTGTCCTACACTCTTCCCTGCTTAGCCTACCCAGTGACATCACATCTCCCTTCCTTACACCCTTGCCCCTCTGTTGCTCCCACAACATGACACTGCACTTCTCTCCCTCCAGTCCCTCCTTTCCCTTCCTTTCCTCAGCTGACTCTCTCTTTTTCCTATTAACTGTCTTGCTTTTCATTGCATATTCCTCCCTTGATTTTTGAGCTACGTCCCTCACAGCACTCACACTGCTTATTCTCCTTTCTCTTCTACTCCATCTCTTCTCCCTCTTTCCTAATAATGTACATCTCCTTTGCATCCCTCCTTTCTGCTTGCGCTCTACCACTTGTTCTGCTTTCTCTCCCATCTCTACCTCTCCTAACCTTTCTATATATTCCCCTTCCTTCCTTTTAGCCCTCCGCCACTCATCTGGCTCATCACCTCATATCTTTGCAATGTTACTCTCCCTTGCCTCTTATATTCTATCAATCACACCACTTACTCTCCTCCTTTCTCATCTCACTTTGCATCTTTTTAATGTTCCTCTTATATGGGAAATTACTGGAAGACCATTGTGATTTCAAGGAGGTGTAAGGTGTGGCCTGTCTTCAATTTGTTTCTCTATGCTGCTGCTAAGAAAGGCCTTCTGGTTTCTTAAGCACACTGTATTTTTCTATGACTCTGAAAACCATGTACTCTGTAGGCCGGCCAGCTTAAAATATATAAAAGATAGGTTGCAGGTGGTACCAGCTAATAGGAACCTGCCTTTGGTTCAGGATAACTAACTAATTGGTACCAGACAGCAGGTGCTGAGAGGAACCCAAAGATAACTACTTAATTACCTTGGCAGTTGTAGTGAGCATGGAGCTCACTCCAGATGTGTAAACAAACACAAAGTTTCTATGAAACCTATCCAACTCCTCCCAGACAAAGGGATATAAGAACCCCTAGGGAGCTTGGGCATGGGCTTACAGCTGAAATGCCATGCTGCTGCTGGTAGCTACACAGAAGGGTCTCCTTCACTGCTTCATGTTGGGTTCCTGGGTAGCTGAACGAAAGAGTCTTGCTTGGTGAGAAATCTATTCCTATGTTATTGGGTATTGTAGACTTAAGTGGGTTTCATCTGCATGTTAATATTGCTTGTATGCTTATGTTGTTTAAATCATTTGCTGTTCAATAAATGTTAATCATAGAATCATAGAATCATAGAGTTGGAAGAGACCTCAGGGGCCATTGAGTCCAACCCCCTGCTATGCACGAACACACATCAAAGCATTCCCAACAGATGGCCATCCAGCCTCTCCTTAAAAACCTCCAAAGAAGGAGATTCAACCACACTCCGAGGCAGCATATTCCACTGCCGGACAGCTCTGACTGTCAGGAAGTTCTTCCTGAGGTTCAAGTGGAATCTCCTTTCTTGCAGCTTAAATCCATTGCTGCTTATCCTAGTCTCTGGAGTGGTAGAGAACAAGCCCACTCCCTCTTGAACATGACATCCCTTCAAATATTTAAACATGGCTATCATGTCCCTTCTTAACCATCTCTTCTGCTGACTAAACTTACCCAGCTCCCTAAGGCATTCTTCACAGGGCATGGCTTCCAGACCCTTCACCATTTTGGCTGCCCTCCTCTGGACATGTTCCAGCTTGTCGACATCCTTCTTGAATTGAGGTGCCCAGAAATGGACACAGTATTCCAAATGAGGCCTAACCAATGCAGAATAGAGTGGTACCATTACCTCCCTCGATCTAGACACTGTACTCCTATTGATGCAACCATGAATTGTGTTGGCTTTCTTGGCTGCCACGTCACACTGCTGACTCATGTTCAGCTTGTGATCTACCAAGACTCCTAGATCCTTGTCACACGTACTGCTATCCAGCCACATGTCCCCCATCATATACTTGTGACTTTCATTTTTTCTGCCCAAGTGCAGGACTCTACATTTCTCTCTGTTGAAATTCATTTTGTTAGCTTTGGCCCAGCTCTCCAATCTGTCAAGGTTGTATTGAAATTTGATCCTACCCTCTGGTGTGTTAGCAATCCCTCCCAGTTTGGTATCATCTGCAAATTTGATCAGCATGCCCCCCACTCCTTCATCCAAATCATTGATGAAGATGTTGAATAGTACTGGGCCCAGGACAGATCCCTGAGGCACCCCACTAGTCACTTCTCTCCAGGATGAAAAGCAGCCATTGGTGATCACCCTTTGGGTACGGTCAGTCAGCCAATTACAAATCCAACTAACAGTAGCCCTGTCCAGCCCCTGGACAAGCATGCAAACAGGCTCAGTCGCTAATTGCCAGAATATTCACAACAATACAGGCAGGCCAGAAATAGCCAAACTGCCACTTCAAGAGACCTCATGGCAAGTACCCTTATTATGTATGCACGCTACTTACAAAGAACTCCCTGCCCTGAGCAGGCAGCTTGACGAGCCGAATACTCAACTGTCAAGCACTCTGCGTTTGCATACTGGCTACCCTATTGACAATTCAGACCTAACTGAATCATGCTAAATTCCAACCTTTCGGAGGCTTTGTCTCCAGCCCAAACCTCATTGTTTTCCCCAAGTATGGACTAGCTTACAGCCACAATTTCCCCTATAAGAACCCCTGACTTTGAGCACTTCTTTGGATTGCTTGAATTACTGGACCACCTTGCTGCCGCTTTGCTTGGTGAGCCTTCCCCTCAGTCCCACGTACTTAGAACCTCCATATCAACGAACTCTGTCTTCTGACTACCCGGGCTTCAGGACAGGTGCAGTATTTCCTGAACCAAACCTTCTCTTAAAATCCCTCTATCCCACTCCAACCTTTATTTCTATAGTTATCTGTTTGAGTGTGTTGCATACATGTGTTTGACTGTATTTTAATAAAAACCACAATTATTATTTCACATGTGTTTGCTCCTTGACTTGGCCTGACCCTGTAGACGCTGGGTTCAAGATCTCGCTATGTTACCCTGCCTCTTGCATTGCTAACTTGTGTTCTTTGACTAATTTCCCCAACTTGTACAATTTGGAAAGCATTTAGGTGTCCTTCGCAGTACCCCCAGAAATCAGGGTAACATGTATATGTTTCTTTTAACACTTAGGTCAGCTGAGAGTTCTTCAGTAAAACATTCCGGTTTCTTTAGACACCTGCCATTTTTCCTTCTTACTGGCACAGTTTTCAATTGTGCCTTCAGTATCTCACTTTTAAGAAACTCTCATCCATCATGAACTCCTTTCTCTTTTAGTGTTCTTGTCCATGGGAGTTCAGCAAGTAACTCCCTAAGTTTAGAGAAATCAGCTTTCTTAAAGTTTAGGATGTGTGTCTGGCTATATTTGGCTTCTCCTTCCCACTGGATGGCAAACTCCAAGAGAGCATGGTCACTCCCTCCTAAGGATCTCACCACCTCCACCTCATCAACTAGGTCATCCCTGTTGGTCAGGATCAGATCTAAAATAGCCAATCCCCTTGTTGCCTCTTCTACCTTCTGGACCATGAAATTGTCTGCAAGACAAGCAAGAAACCTGTTGGACCTTGCGGTCTTTGCAGAATTTGACTGCCAACAAATATCAGGATAATTGAAATCTCCCATTAACAAGGCATCTCTCCTTTTTGATTGTGTGGTCATCTGCTCCAGGAACGCCTCAGCCAAGTCCTCAGGCTGGCCCAGAGGCCAGTAGCAAATCCCCACAATCACATCCCTATTGTTTCTTGCTCCCTTAGTTCTTACCCAGATGCTCTCAACTTGGCTTCCCAGATTTAAGTCATGGATTTTTTCATAGGTGAAAACATCCTTGACATCTAAGGCTATTCCTCCTCCTTTCTTGTTTGGTCTGTTTCTGCAAAATAAGTTATACTCCCTTATTCCTACATTCCAATCATGAGATTCATCCCATCAGGTTTCAGTGATGCCTATTACATCATTTTTTGTTGTTGTTGTTGTACTAAGAGTTGGAGTTCATCTTGCTTATTGCCAATGCTCTGTGCATTAGTGTAGAGCAGTGGTTCTCAACCTGTGGGTCCCCAGATGTTTGTGGACTTCAGCTCCCAGAAGCCCTGAGTATTGACCATAGTGGCTGGGGCTTCTGGGAGCTGAAGTCCACAAACATCTGGGGACCCACAGGTTGAGAACCACTGGTGTAGAGACACTTGAGATGATGTGCCCTTCATGGAATTCCTGTACTAAAGTTACTTTCCCTCTCCCTGTTGGTCTCTAGTTCTATTTGGCCTTCCCTATCTATATTATTTGGGCTATTTTTTTGCAGCACTCACTGAATCCTTTCCCAGAATACTACTGTCCCCCTTCCCAGTTAAGTTTTTTTCAACTACAACCAGTATCTGTTATTGCCCCCAGATCCTATAGAATTAAATCCCTTGCCTTTGGCAAGACACCCATCCTTTGCTTCTGGCACCCTGCCATTCACATCATTCTTCCTCCCATCTCTTCTACTCCCTTGCCACACCTTCTACTCTTGTAGTGTGCCCCTCCTTTACTTCCCCATTGTTGACATAATTTGCTGCCACTTTCCTCACATCTGAAATTACCATGTGAACTTGATTCTTACAGAATAACTTGACAGAAGAGTGCCTCCACATTTTGTCTGATATCTCAGCTTCTACAAAGACTATAGGATTACTTTTTGTAAACAAATAAAATCTTGGAATCTGAGCCAAATAATGGTAACATGGGTACAATGTGGTGTGCTTAGAATCCAGATAAAACTCAACTATCCAGGTGTCATGGCAAAGCAAGACATGTGGAAACACCCACCAAATTACATACTTGTCATACATGAGGTACGATCTAGCCTAATCTAAGCACTTTAAACTCCCAGAGATTTACCTGAAGTGTACAAATCTTTACGTTTCCCACTGAAGTCACTACAACTTATGCTTAATTTTGGATGAAGCATTCTATGGAGATTGGCAAAAATATCAGAAAAAATGATGCATGAAACAATCTCAAAGTTGCTATGGTTTCAGAACCTCCTAAAAACAACCCAAAGTTAGTAAATCATGCAAGCCTATTCATACTTAATGAATTAATATTCTGCTGGTTTGGTGTTGTGTGTTTGTGGATGTGTGTGTTTAATGTGGGCTCTGTGGCATAGAGACATCAACACACAGCTCTAATTAACACCAATCACACACATTAATGGTATAACCTACTGTTTAAGTAAATGAACAGCCATGCTCCTGCTGTTTCTAACGGGCTGATAGGCATGCACTATAATGACAAAGTAAGCTAATTTACAGAGTGATTGTCCAAGTGGGAACTGCTGTTTATTTGCAGAGTGTTCCCCATTTAACACAAGGGGCAAATAATGCTCTTAATGTTAATTAAAATATCAACAGCTAAAGGTAAATATTGCAAACTCAGCAAGGAGAATGGTACATACTCGTTAGTGTTCACCACTGTTATCTAGCTCTTATTGTTTACTGGAGGGTAAAGGTGGTTTTAGAAAAAAAAACTGGACTTCACTTTGAATTTCTGTTCTCAAACGATTAAGAAGGGCTATATCTGGAAATATAAAAGATCGGTAAAATGTTGCAGCTCAATATAGGGGTACTCAGTTCATGTCTGTATGTTAAAAATGAAGGATGCATAGGTTTGGCTGTTAGGTCTGTCCTGATTTTGCATGTGACTATATTTTTCCCTCCCACTTCAAGTCTCATAGATTTCCTTTTGAAAAAAAAAATCTCTAAAATGGTTGAAGAAGAATTAAATCAAACTGGAGGAGGAGGAAGAGGAGGCAGTCATTTGATCCAGCACTTGTTACTTGGCTTGAAATGGAGCTAGAAATCTGTGAGGACAATATATCACCATGTACCATTTCTCAGAGAGAACTTGTTTAACGACAGGTGGCTCCTACATCCGGCCATTTTTAACATACAGTGGGGCACTCCTTGTTCTGCTTCCATAGGCAAGTGAAGACTTTGTGGTTTGTTGTTTCTAATGGAGATGTTTTTACTGCTTTCAGTTTGATGGTTTATATTTTAAACCTGTGTTTTAAACTTTTGTAGGATGTATCTGTTTTTAACCTTTGTAAGCTGCCTTGAGACTGGGGAAAATGGAAGATATAAATATAACAATAACAACACCAGCAGCAACAGCCACAACAAAAACAGCCCATTTGGATGTTGCTTTTTTATCATTGTTAAATGAATGCTTTAAATTGTATCAATATTGTTAATAATTTAATTCTATTTTAACATTGATATTTTGTATATTTTAACTATATTGAACTCATTTTGATTTATAAGCTACCTTGAATCCAATTCTGGGAAAAAATGAGAGATATAAATAAAGATCATTATCATCATATAAAATATTGTACCTATCAGGGTGACAAGAACAGAAGCTTAAACCGCCATAGATTTCTGATCAAAGAAAATTCTGGATTTAAATGTTAACAATATGGAATAGACATTATTACTGTACTATTTATATAGAAAGGTTTTGTTTGCTTGCCACTTGAGATAGCTATGTGAGATTGTTTTGAGCTGACTCTTGACTTATATTCTAGAGATGCATTTTGTACAAGCCAAGAAAAAGAAGCACAATTGCTTTGCTAAGCTATCAAAAAAGTGGAAGAGGAAGATTATCAAATTTTATATTCACCTCCATTTCCATCAATGAGATGTTGGAAGGAAAGCTTCTCCATCACTTTTCATGCTTGAAGAAGTTGCCAAGGACATGGATTAAATTAATCTAATTCCATACTAATGCTGCATATACTAAATCCCATACTAAACTGCATGTCTAATTCCATATTAAAGCACAAGCCAACCAAACCCATAGCCATCTTGTGTAGATCTAAATCTGGCCAAGACTCATACCTAGCCTCTTGAAGTATGTTGGCATGTTCAGTTTTCCCAGTCGCTGACAAGGTACACTTACTTCCTTTACACAACCATGTTAAAGGCACAGGCTCTTTCTGTGGAATGGGGAAAAAATCATTTAGTGATGCCAGGTGGTGCAGAATTTAAGACTAACTTTCAGTGGTTATATCATTCAGTTGCCATTTCTGTACTACACTGTTATTCTACTTTCAACATCCTATTTTATCCTGGGGTTTGCAGTTTAGAATTCTCAGCCAGAGACTCTTTGGCTTCAGTAAACTACAAACAGGATGTTGAAAATGGAATAACAGCACTATTACAGTGTGGTACAGAAATGGCCAATGACTCCAAATGGATGTCTTGCTAATAATTTATGGGAATATATACACATTTCAGATTGTTCTACATTTAATTTGTGAGTGTTACAAATAGCAAGGGACTTTATTTATTTATTTATAAAGCTCATACCTTTGATAGTTGAATAGCAGGTTACTGATTTGCACTGTAGCAACCAAAGCTCATAGTATACAACAGACTGCATTTATTGAATAAATATTAAATGACACCAGCATCTTCTTCGTTCCTCTTGCTTATGAACATAGAGCAGTGGTTCTCAACCTGTGGGTCCCCAGATGTTTGTGGTCTTCAGCTCCCAGAAGCCCCAGCCACTATGGTCAATGCTCAGGGCTTCTGGGAGCTGAAGTCCTAAAACATCTGGGGACCCACAGGTTGAGAACTACTGACATAGAGGAACATTTTTTGTACTTCTGAAATTGTTCAACAGCCATTGCGTTCAACCCATATGGCACATATACTTCTGCAAACATATGCGGGGGGACTGGGAGTGCCACAGGAATCAAGACTGACAAATATATAAAGCTGCCTGATATTAAATGGGGAACAATGATTAGTCTAGGCAGATATTGTCTATTTTGAATGGCAGCACCACTGACAGATTTCAGAAGTACACATTATGAATGGATGAAGATTTTACTTTGTTCATTTCTGATAGATTAAAAAATTGCCCAAATTAGTATTTTTTCCATATTCAGAATGGAAAAGAAATTGAGGGGTTTTTGTTAATAAATGATTTAGATTCTTTAGACCTTTGGTTTGAAATAAACTGTACTTTTGTATGTTTGTATGTTTAGTGTTATGCCTGTCTTATGTGTTTTATGTTCTATGTTATAGTTGTTTTTGTATGTTTTATTTCAATAATTTTTTTTTTAAATGAATGTGGGAGAAACCAGCACTCTGAAATATGTCCATGTGGACAAAGAACCTTAAGTGTTTACTCTTATGACTCAGAGATCCAGTGGTAATCTGGAAAAGAAGTGTGAAGCTGAGGAACAAGAGGTACCAGTAAGTGAAGTATCAGGCCCAGTCACCACTGAAGATACTCAGTCTGAAAGACTAGAGATCCAAAAGCTTGAGAATTCTGAGCCTGGGCTCTTGTGCGCAGATTTATATTTGTGGCCTCTGAGTCTAGCACTACCACTGGGATAACATGCTAAGTGCTCCACAGTAGCCAAATAAGTTGTGTCTGCAAGTGCTCCACAGTTCCTGAAGCCTGTATGCCAGTGTTAACTGTGCACCTCTCAGAAGCTTTTGGAGACACAAAGGAATGCCAGACTTCAAGCCAAAGGCTTACCCCTTTAAGACATGGATAGGTGGCTTTGGTGGATTGAGAGGCCTTTTTTTTTTTGCCATCAGATTTCCCCCCTCCCTTCCTCCTCTCTCTCTCTCTCAAACACACACACACAAAATTGCATCCTCCTCGTTCATCCTTTATTGTCAGCAAAAAAGCAGTCTTGGGTAAGGTTGCCATAGTCCTGGTTTTGCTGGGTTTTACTTGAATTATTTTAAAGTAAATTTTTAGCCCTTTGGGAGCTGGCATATGGGGCAAAATGTGGACATACCTTTCTCTGAAATTGTTCCATGAGAAACAAGTTTGCCCCTCCTTTCACATGTAAGGAAAGAGAGAGTGAACAGCTTGGAAGGGTCTATTGCATTAGCACAATATGAGTTAAGAAAGGGAATAAGAGGGGAGGGGGGTGAGCAGTGTGAATGGCAGCACTGAAAGACATGAGGAGCAGGGAAGAGCAGAGTAGGAGAGAAGGGAGCCAGTTTATAGTGATCTGTATATTTCCCTGTTCCTTTCTGTATGTGTTTGTCATGCAGTCACATAACTGTAATCTTTATTCACTGTGTGTATAATTCATTACTGGTTCATTGCTTTTGTCACTCCCATTTGTTTCCATTTTCATCTATTTCTTAGTTGTTCATCAACTGCTTGTAATTTCAATATTTTCTGTCCAAATAGCACTGAATTGTCAGACATTCTCGGTGGTACCTGGTGGATCCCAGGTCAGTGGAATGATGAATCTCAGTTTTAGTCTGAATATCTGAAGTGCTGAACGCTCTCCCCAAATAGGTTCATCACCTTGGGTAGCTCATTTAAATCCAAATTAATTCATCACTTCACTGACAGAAGCCACTAATTGCCATTGGGTATCCTGTTAGAAATCCAAGTTATAACTATCAAATTTTGGAGTCACAGGAAAAAGTGTTCTTATTTTGTAGAGCAATTGAATAATGTATTGAATAAAGAACATAGATATACAACCTATTGCTGAACTTTTGATAAACACAGTAGGGGAAAAAAAGATGACTATTAAAGCACAAAAAGAATGAAAAGGTGAGGGTGGGACACTATTTAATGTTTTTTTTAAAAAAACTTAAAGGATAGGGAAGGTTATTTAAAATTCAAGTTATTTTCTGTACAAAGGCAAAGAACAGAGGAAAGAACCTCTATCCAGAATCAACACAGTCACATTTTAAGTTCTTAGACAAGGAACGGAAAACTTCTGAGGGTCAGAGACCTACATTTGGACCTCTGCCTGTCTACCATTATCCACACCATGCCAGCTCTACTGACTGTCTGAATTCGCCACTAAATTTTGATGGAGTGGTGATGAGAAAGTTTTTGGAATCATGATGGGGAAAAAAAAAAAGCAATTTCCTTCCTAAACAAAGTGAATGGAAAATATGCACCTTCTTTTAAAGCTAATTTGTGCTTCTAATAGCATGATTCTTATTTAAAAGAACGCATTCTTGTTTCAAAAGAAAATTCCAGCTTTTTGTGTTGCTCTGGCTATGTCATTGAAATTAGCTTTTTCATAGTGTGCTTATTAGAAATGGAAACAGTATTCCAAATCAAAATGCATAAGACATTTGAATAAATGGAACATCATCATGGGAAGTTTTATATTTGATGAAATTACATGAGATGCAACTGCACAAGAAATATAAATAAATGCAAGTAATCACAGAGAACCAGCATGATGTAATGATTTGGGTGTTGGGCTAGAACTCCAGGAGATGAGGATTGAAATCCTCATTCAGCCTTGGAAACCCACTTGGTGACCTTGGGCACATCACACTCTTTCAGTTTCAGAGGATGGTGATGGCAAACAGTCTCTTAGCTAATCTTGCCAAGAAAATGCTGTGATTTCACCAAAAGTCAGAAATGACTTGAAGACACCCAGTGAAGTGCAGCATGAGTGGTTTTGTATCTGATCCTTTTCCTGATGATCTCTAGCTTGAAATTCATTTTTTTTCTACTGCAGACACACTTGAGGTCAACACTTTCCTTGAAATATTCACTGTTACCCCAAGATATCTTTCTAAGTTTATCACTGCAAACTGCAACCTCATCATTATATATGTACATATATGTATATGTGAAGTGAATTGAGACTTTGTCAGTCCCACTCTCTTCTCTCTCCCTGGAAGCTGACCTTTTCTGGCTGCTGGAAAAGTGAGTAAAATAAATTCATACTGTAAATAGCCATTTGAAACTCATTCTCATCTATTACATTAACTTGGTAATGAACAACGTATTAAAGAAATAGAACCTTGTCTACGGGAAACAATCAGAGCTGAGCCAGTATACAGGAACTGGAGCTATGGGACATAATCAATAGTTAGAATGGAAGAACATATCATGACCAAAGGACAAATCAGGAAACACAATTGTAAAACAAGCCAGAAGGACTAAAGAACATCCAGAAGGTACAGGAAAATATCAGACATTAGGAAGACCTTGTTGCTTGAGACAGATTTAACATGGTTAAGAAATCCTTTGTAATGGTTTTGGTTCCTCCCTCTAACCTTGGAGTGTGAGAGAGGTAATCCATATGTTTAAATAATTTTTCATCTGTCCCCTCCATCCTTCTGTCTTGTGGAATACTCCTTTAATGAGGAGCCAGGCTGGATGTCACCAAGAGGTATCCCCTTCCTCCTATAGGAGATGGGAACTATACACACACACATACACACAATGAATACCAGGTGTTGTAGGCTATAGTTCAGTGGAAAGAGCTAGCAAAAACACCTCTGAGGATTTCTTGCCTAATAAAACTTTATGAAATTCATCAGGTCACCAAGCAACTTGAAGGCAGCTGCACACACACACATACACACTCCTCCATTAGTTCAAAAGTCCTCCTTATGCCGCCAGGTGCTGTTCTCATATAAGTGCTCTCCAAAAGGATCTCAAAATTCCCATACTTTCTCTTAAAGTTTTTCATTGGATGGTTGTCTTTTGTGATCCTCTGAAGCCCTGATATACACCATTTTCGCACAACGAGGCTCTTGCACTAATAGGTTGAAATGTTCAATATCTGAGCCCCCCCCCACCTCAATATATTCGGTGGCTACTGAAGGTCTGTGTGCCCTCGAAGAAGTCAGAAGCACGAGAGTTCATGCCTTCAGCTCCTGAAGAAACTATTAGTCAGCCTAAGAGAACTTTGTTGTTCCATATTTTGTTCTGTTTGTTTATTTCAAAGGTGTAAACCAGCTTGGGTAGCTTGGCAGAAAGGCTGAATATAAAATGCATTAAATGAATAAATAATGTAACAGTTTCTACTTGTTATAGAATAGATGCAGCTGAAACACATTCAGTAACATTAGGAAAGAACTGAAAGAAAGAATTGCCCTGACATTTTGTGGCTATGAAAATATTTGCATGAAGGAAATACACTGAGGTCATGATACATTTGCAGTTTCCCCACTCCCATCAGAGATTTGATTTCTGAAGACCAGATAAATGGTAACTCTAACAAGGCATCATAACTCAAATTGTGTTAGAGGAAATTATTTACCAGGAACACAAAAAGCTTGTTGTATCATTCTAGCTCTCTGTGTGGCCAAAACATACAAAGAGATGGAGTCCTGCTACACTCCATCTCTTTCTGCAGCTCTTCTCATGAAGAAAGAAACTAAAGGAAGATGAGAACCTCTTCTATGATCTATGCTATTTAAAGCCCTATATGGCTTGGGAACTTCATGCTTGAATGAACAAAGCTTTATAACCTATCTGTGACAAAGTTGTTTTGGAGGTTAGCTATTTGGAAGGCAAGTGCAACTTGATGGTGGATTGCTAGGCAACAGGAATAGCACCTTCAGAATGAAACCCAACACAATAGTGTGTGTGGGAAATGGTTATGGATGACAGGAATTCCATACAAGGCAAAATTTCTCTGTGTGTGTGTGTTTAGCCTTCAGTGAGAACTAGCCAGAAAGGGTGGCTTGGATGCATTTAAACAGCCAAGGAAAAGACACAGAGGATTGATGTCTAAGACAGCGACTTATTGTCAGAATCTGTTAGAAGTTTGACTGTTTAATGTATCAACACTGTATTATACATGAGCTTTAACAAGACATTTTATTTCCAATGTTACTGTAATAAATGGTACAGTTTGTTTTATAACTATTGAGTTGGCCTGAGTGATCTAAAGTTACTGGTAATAAAGATAACATGCTACCTTAAATAAAGTTATTTCATTCTGAGTGAACAATGAAGACTCTAGCCCTGTTTCACAAAGGTTGTCATAAAATGGTGGAATCAGTCTAAGAGATATTGACAGGGCACCTTATTGGACTGGAACTGCCAAACCAATCTGAGGGAGACAGAGATCTGCTGGAGGGAACATTGTGGGAAAATACCATCTTAGTCTGAAGTCCAAAGAGTGGTATGCCCTCTGCTTATAGCCCTAATTGGTATTGCTGCTCTGTTTGGAGCACCAACTTAAAACCTGACTTTATCCAAGCTTTTGGGGCCTAATTGATTTATTTCAAAATGTCTATGTACGTAGTTTTAAACTGTTTTAACATTTGAACGTCTTGTAACTTATTCAACAAGTTTTTTAGCTAGTTTAAACCATTCTTCCCTGTATTAAGTTCTAAATTGTTTGAAACTGTTTAAATTAGTTTGACTCGTAGATTATCTTGACATCCCATGATATGGGATGAGATATAAATTTTTCAATAAATAAATAATAAATGAAGATTCAAGTATGCTGTCTAGGTGATCCAGAACATGGAAAACCATGGATTTGTCCCTTAAGGGATAAAATGCTGCAGTAAAAGGGACATATGGTGTGTACTATAATTGAATCCTGCAGAGACTAAGGTGGTGCTGCAAAATCTGTTGCATACTTAGGCAATAAAGGGAGATTTTTTTTTAATCACAGGTTTTTATTAATCACTTGTCACAGATGCAAATATAGCAGCTATTAATCTTTTACGTATGGCAGGCAGCACTTCCGCTGGTCTAGTAGTCCTGCTGTAAATTATCATGTCACGGATTAACTCATTTTGTTTCACTAATACTGTGCTTGATTCCTTTCTCTTTTGTTCAGATGTCCCTCTTGAATTGTCCTTTTGGTCAATTGGAATTGGAATGATTAATCCTGAGGACAGGGAGCTGACTGAGAGGGTCAACCACTAACGAATAAAAACAAAAGACATGGGTTAATTCTAGGTCACACTCATTCCACCTGAAAGCTAACAAGAAAAAACAGCAGAGTTATTTTCAATGGGAATTATCACCCAAGACAACAGCCTGAATGCACTCTTTGTACCACAGTTTCCACTTCCTCTTCTTCTCAGAAACAATTGAAAATAAAAGCTTTTTTTCCTTTTCTTTTCAAAAATAACCACAGTCGGTGAACAGGCCACCCAATCCTATGAAGCACATTGCTGCATTTAATTCTGGTTGAAATGATTAATGTGTCTAGCATGTTGTTTATAGTCAGTACAGGACCAAGTTTGATCTGTTGGTGTAACTATGCAGACATAGGTGATAAGAACAACATAGGTGGCAACATTGTGGTGAAGTACAATGACCATAGACATGGTAGAGAAAAGAAGAGAAGAGGGATAGCATAGGAAGTTGTCTCTACCAAGAGAAAAAGCTGCCCTGCTGGCTTCTGACGTCCTGCTCAGGAGCTGACAGGTCAGCTTTCTCTGCCAGCAGAGATAGCTTTATTTTCTAACGTTCTACTCCTGCTTTGCTTTGTTCTGCTCTAAAAATGCTTTAAACTGGCATAATGGAGCATTAAATTGACATAAGTTCCCAAGAAAGTAGCAAGCAGTGTAAAAAAAAATCTGTGATGGCATTAATTTTATTCAGCAATAACAAAAACCCATATAGGTTGTAAAAACTTCCTAAAAGGTATGTTGTGTTGAGTGTAAAGGCTGAACCGGTAATAAAGGATGGAAGCAAAATGAGATTTTAGCTTTTCCTGATGTTTGGCAAATTCAACTGTTTTGACATAATTAAGATTTCTCACACTACTCCTTCTTTCTCTACTAATAGTACTACCAGTAGGCTACCATCCTTTCAGCAATTGCAATATTGTAGCGTGGACTTATGACATTGTTATTCATATTTATGGTCATGAACGACTGAACATGATCCCCAAAATCTACCTTTGCAGCATGTCAGCACTCCAGCCAAAGTGTTTCCAAGGTGCTAAGGGCTGAAGCTCTGGACAATGAAAGTACACACCTGGTCTCAGAGTGGCTTGGGACAAGCAGTTGTAGCAGAACCCTGAGGAGTCTCTCCAGCTGCCTGTTCTCAAGTTACCCCATGACTGACAAGACATGGCAGACATCAGTTCCCAGTACTCCAATCTCCAGTGCCTTGGAAATGCTTTGGTCAGGGCACTGCCAGGTAATAAAAGTAGGCTGAAAAGGGCATTGTGATCCATAACAACAATTATAGAACTCTATCATCACAGTTATGATGACAATGCAGGATCATATCATAGCCATTTTCTTTATTTATTCCCAGCCTTTTTGGCATAAATAGGGATTCAAGGCAGCTATGTTTTAATTTACCCTTTATGTAATGAAATGTACCCTGATCAGCATGGATAATTAATGATGCAGCAATGCATCATTATAATTTACTTTAACAACCATAAAAATTACATTGCAACTTAAAAAAAAAAGCTTGTAATTTCATTACATTTGCTTTACTTTAAACACCTTTTTTGGAATTTCTTTTTTGCTGCTGGAGTTTCAGCAACTGCTGTGTTAAGTCTTAGAGGACAATGTGGTTTACTAATAATTGCAGTAAAAACTTATTGCATTATCTTCAAGTATCCAAAATAACCTTTTTGTTTTCTTCCTGTGGATAAATGCAGTTTTATGCAGAGACATTTTTGGCAACTGATCTGGTATTTGGCTTCTGACTAGTTATGTGTTATCCTTCCCTTAGTGATATATTTTTTAAAGTGTGTTTTAAATTATATTTTATTGATAGTTTCTTTGTTTTAACTTTTGGATGGTGTAAAATGTTTAGCTGTCTCTGTTTTAATTTTTATGAGCTGTCTTGTGTCCCAGAATGTGAAAAAACAGGTGGAGATACAAAGTTGATGATGATGATGATCGTGATGATGACAATGATATCATTATGATCATGTTTTAGTGTTTGAGCCTGCTTTGTGTTTTAATTTAATTTTTTTTTCTTCTATATTACTTAGAGCTGCCTCGTGTTTTGTTTTAGGGAGAAAGGCAGGGTAGGAAAGCCAAGAAATAAAATAAACAATACAAAAAACATCAGATATATGACCTTTTTAATCTTGAATAAACATGAAGAAAGTTGGAACAATCCTAGATTACAAAATATAGCCTATAGCCCAAAATATAGTCCTATCAGGAGACAAAACTGTCATGCTTCTTTAAAGCAGTGGGACTTGAGAATGGAATAACACACATCCCATGTGGTTCATGGCTATCCTGCCCTTCTGCTAACATCGTCTTCAGCCCCTGCCCAAGAACTCTTCAGGATAGGTAGTATATTAAATTTGGAGAATGGTCACTGCCACCACCTGTGCATCTTACATAAGGTTAGACAATTTTAGTGGGTCTACCTTTAGGGAGCCAGGTTCTATGCCCTGGAGCCCATGTTGGGTGGTTCTGTTCCCTGCTACCGAAACCAGATGTGATGGGAAAATATAGGTTTTTTTTTTGTTTCTTTGCTTTTGTTTTTGTTTTTTATGGGAGACAAAAAAAGTGGAATCAGTACACCTTATTTGAAGGAAGGAGTGCAGCAAGATAATTTGGCTGATTCCGCCCCCGACCCCGAAGGGAAGGGAAGGTCCAAACTATGCTTCTGGTTGTGTTTTTGCTTTTTCACAAGCACAATTCCAGTAGGGTCATGTACCCAAATCCAGATCAGATGGTCAACTGTACTTCTATTTTGTCTCAGTTAGGTATCAGTTTGCACTGTCCATTGACGACTGACTGGCAGTAGTTCAGCATTTCTGTTGCCAGATAAATAAATTTCAGTGACCTTGAGAAGTAAAGATGGGAACCTCCACTAAATTGTAAGATGAGAATTAAAAATTCTGAAGTCGGGCATGGGCTGTTTATGAGAGGAACCAGAAGGGGTATGTGTCTGGTTGTGATGAAAAATTTCAATCTTTGGAAGTTTCCATGAGTGGACATTTTTGGCTGATCCTTCTCCTTCTCCTTCTCCTTCTCCTTCTCCTTCTCCTTCTCCTTCTCCTTCTCCTTCTCCTGCTCCTGCTCCTGCTCCTGCTCCTGCTCCTGCTCCTGCTCCTCCTCTTCCTCCCGGTGGAAGACATCAAGGTGTTTAGGAGATGCCTAGTATGTGCAAAAAAATGTTCTGTCGGGGCATATGAGATCCATAGGTCAGACTCTGCTCACTCCACCTTAAAACATCTGTAAAGAATGAGAAAATCTATTCCATTTGTTTTCTCCCACGTTTCATCATCATCATCATCATCACCATCATCATTTCATTGAGTGTCAAAAGAGATTTGCAGATTTTGGAATGTGCTTATCAAAAATTGGCTTACTTAAATTCTCAGTGACCTTGACCATTCAAACATATTAGGTACGGCTGTTCCTATTATTAAGAAGATTGAGTTCTGTCTGCTTGCTATGTAGTTGTTAAAGATGAGGAGTTTGTCAGAAGAAAGAGGTGACAAGCCTAATTCAGCAGCACAAACGTGACTGGATGCAAGCATTCAGTCTCAGATTTAAAAAGATAGCCACTCATAGTCTTCTGCCTGGATGAGCAAATCTATCTGTTCACATTATCCCAGTCTGAATTTGTTTTAACTTAGTGTTCTTCTCTTTATACAAACATCTACAGATTTTAGAAAATTCTTCCTAAGAAAACTGACCAGCAAAATGGTCACTCATCTCTGAATAACTTTTTTTTTAATCCTCTCCAGAAATATTAGATGGTGCTGAGCATTGTCTGGAATCACACATTATAAATCACACAAGGAGGTGTGGGAGAGCCTTGAAATTCCTGAGAAATGTGTACATTTGTTCAGATTGTTCAGCTTAAGTGATTCATGTATTTTTCTTTTTGTTATATCATAAAATGGCTATGTTTTTCTCTAAGGAAAACATGTTTTTAACAGCTCCAAATTCCTTGGTAATTTTATCAGGAAAGTAAGAGTTGTATGTATGTGTGTTGGGGGTGGGGGAGATAGAACATCTTGAAAATCTTGCTCTTAAACTAATCAAAACAGGATGCCATGTATTGCTGAATGAAGGTTTAAGCTAATTCCCACCTGAATAACTCACCCTGCACTTTTAAGATGAAAGCAATAAAGCATACAATTTCATCCAACAGACTCTCTCTCATCTCTCCCTACCTCCTTTGCTGTTATTTTTTTCCACAGTTTTCAGTGTCACTAAAATCTTGATTTATAAACTGCAAGTGTTAGTTTATAATCAGCTTCTGGCTGGGAATGAATGTGTTCACACATTCATAAAGGAAAAGCATAAGAAGCAGTGACAGATTTTAGGCTATCCCTGGATAGACATAAAACTTTCATTTTGGGCTGGGATCATCAAAGAAGGTAAAGCATCATGAAAAGAGCTTAATCCCTCTAGGATGCTTGGCAAAGGAAAGAGGCAATCTCATCAGTAAGGAGTACTCTGAGAAATACGGTTGAAATGTTGCAGTCCCAAAATGTCCCCTTTATCCTTTATTTTCCTCTGTATTGAGAGAGATGGCAGGGTGTGTCCTCTGCACACATACTATTGTCTGTGTGTTTCTTTTTGCCTGCAGTAGCACAAGAAACTCTCAAGTCACACGGAAGAAAGCATCACACTGAAGGCAGGTGAAGGGGAAAATGATTAAGGAAAGACGGTTTGGAAAATTCACTTGTGCCTCTCTTTCTAATCACGTGGATATTTTAAAGGTGTTGGGAGGAATCTCTAATATTGCCATGGCAAGTGATCCCATCAAAGGCCTTTTTGATTTCTGGAATGGACAAGTTGCTAAGGCAGTGGACACAGTTGTCTCTGAATATCCCTTCCATGGAACGGAGCTAAGTGAACCTTCTGTTTTGCTAGAGAACTAACAACAATGAAATGAATGAGATGGAGAATAGAATGTCAGTGGTAGAAAACTCAAAGCAGATCTGACCAAACAGGGGCTAGAAACCATAGGAAGGCCTACTCCATGGTGATGGATGCAGTGAAGAAATAATACATCTGTGCCACTTTTGCATCTGCAAATCATCCAGAAAAACTATCTTGAGCAGTTGGGAGCTTTTTGCACTCTGCTGGACAGGAACAGAATCCAGATTAGAATGGCAGAATGGGTAAGAGGAGTTGTGAATGCCCTGCTGTAGAAAGAGCTCCATCTTGCCTAAAAAAAAAAAAAAAAAAAAAGACTGTAGTGAAGTCTTTATCCCCTGAAAACCACATTAACAAAGAATTACTGAACAGGCTCCTATCTTTATTGTCAAGATTTTGGAGCATGTCATGACCTCCCAGTTCCAGGGGTTCTTGTATAAAACAGATTCTCTAGAAACATTTCACTCTGCCTTCAGACATGGCTATGGGAAAGAAACATCTTTGGTCACATTGATGGATGATGTAAACCAGGAATTAGATAGGGAAGTTTGTTCCTGTTGTCTCTTCTGAACCTCTCAGTGGTTTTTGATACTTCCAACCATGGTATCCTTCTGGGCTTCTGCTCTTGGATGGGACTTCAAGGCATTGTTCTACAGTGGTGGTGGGGGTCACACTCATAAGGTGGTGCTAGGAACTGGCAGCAATAAAATGCGTGGGATGATGGCTTCCTTGTCAATGGTCATTGGCCTGTGGTGCCCTTCAGGTTTCAGTTTTGTCCTCCATGTGTTCACCATTTACATGAAGCTACCAGGAGGGGTTGGCCAGAGATTTGGCATTTGGTGTCACCAGTCAGCTGATGACACTCAGTTCTATCTGTCCTTTCCAATTAAACTATAAGGAAGCTATTTCAATACTAATCCAGTATCTGTTGTCAGTAAGGGGCTGGATGAGACTGAACAGACTGAAGTTTAATTCAGACAAGACAATATGTTCCTGGCCAGTCAGAAAGCAAATCAGGGAACAGAGAGTCAGCTTATGCTAGACTGAGCTACAACCCCTGGCCTGAGCCTAATGGCCAAGGTTTCAGCTGTGGCTAAGAGTGTCTTTGAACAATTAAAACAAGTGTCAGATGTGCCCATTCCTGCAGATGTCAGACCTGGCAGTGACAACATGTGCCATTGCTACATCCCACTTTGATAACTGTAACATACTCTACATGGGGCTTCTTTGGAAAATTTTCAGAAACTTCAGGGGTCCAAAATGGTGTGGCTTGACTGCTGATGAACTGGTTTCAGTTATATACTCCCTTGTTGAATCAGGATCCATGACTACCAGTCTGTTTCTGGTCATAATTCAAAGTGATCACTTATAAAGCTCTATGTGGCTTGGGTGCAAACTAAGTGAAAACCAACGTTACAATCTTTGGAAGAGAGTTTTCTCTCAGTCTCACCACCTTCACAAGCTCATATGGTAAAAATATAGGAGATATTCTTGGTGGCTGCTCCTAGGATCTGGATTTCCCTTCCTATGGACATCAACCTAGTTCCACCCCTGCTATCTTTCTGGAGGAGAACATGTTTTTGTTCTGGTAGGCTTCTGGGAACTTACTGTTTTACAAGGAATGGACTTTTCTTAGTGTATTGTACTATTTTAATATGTTTTGCTTTTTAATGGGTAAGGAATTTTCTTCCAAGGGAAGCTTTATTGCCCTCCTCTGTATTCTCCTTTCTCCAGTAGGAAAAGATCTTTTATTTAAACAGGACTTCAGCTTTTAACTTGTTAGAACTAGAAGGAAATTTAATGGGTGTACTGCATTTTTAATATGTAATTTGTGCTGAATGTGTTTTTAATTGTTTAAAATAAATGTTTTAATTGAGTTGATCATTTAATGCTTTTAAAACTTTTCTAGTACACCTTGTTTTAGTTATTTTGCTTGAACTTATATTGTAAGCTGCTTTTGATCCACTATTGTGATAATAATTAAATATATTAAAATGAAAAAATAAAACAGAGTCCAAATAGTTTAATGTTTAGAGCCATCTGTGAAAATATATAAACAAGTGAAAAGCAAGCTAATTTTAAAAATCAGCATGATTGAAAATCAGCATGTTTATCCTCCTCCCTGAAGTAAAAAATTCATAACAATCCAAAGTAATAAAAGTCCCTAATAAACTCATAAAGCAAACTTAGGCCATTTCTGCACACGGCGAGGGAATCGCTCCCTGCCGCTACTCACCGGATCTTCTTTGGGTCCGGTCCAGTCTGGTCCAGGGCGAGGAGGAGCAGTGCATGATTGCAGATCCGCACTGCTCCGGCATCCAAAATGGCGGCTTCTGGTGGGCCGAGGGTCATCACCAACCGCTGAAGCTCACCAACCTAAAGCCTGCCCTCTGCAGATTGGAGGCTCGCATTGGTGCAAGCCTGTGAATCTGTATTGGAGAGATTCTGCATTTTGAAAAACCTGAAAAATCAGGTTTTTCAAAAACATGTTGGAGGACCATGTAGGGTCGCTCCAGAGCGGACTGAGGTGCGGATCTATGCTAAGTAGTCCGGACCCAGCCCACTCCAAGGTGCAGACATCCTCTGTGGAGAACACACTGCATCGTTTTTTTAACCTCTGTGGAAATGGCCTTGGATATCAATTAATTTCCAATAACCTTTTTATACCTTTTGATTTAAAATTATTACATTCATATATATTTCATACTAAAATAATCTAGAACTTTTTATCTGGGGGAAGAGACTCACATTATGGGTACTACTAGAAGACACCCTGTCCTTTTGTGGTAGTAAATCTAAACCTACACAAGGCTGCCATTTGAAGCAGGACTACATTATGAGAATGGACTAGGGAAAGCCTGTCCAGAAAGCAAGCAAGCAAGCAAGCAAGCAAGCAAGCAAGCAAGCAAGCAAGCAAGCAAGCAAGCAAGCAAGCAAGCAAGCAAGCAGCCTTGAGATACCCTGGATCTAAACCAGTACTAAAAAATGGGTTAGGAAACTCATTGGGAAATTATATAGTTCCTTCAGCAGTGGTGTAGATGCTGGTGATGTTATCTTAAGCCAGATACAACTTTTGTGGTATGAACATAGTTTAAAGGATTTTTAAAATGTGGACAACCAAGGAACATGCTTCCATTTAAGAGTGGCAATGGCCACAGTAAATGTTATGTATTAATTTAGGTGATCTAGGCGGAAGGCTAACCAGGATTTCACAAACAAGACTCCAGTTCTTGTTCTTCAACAACTGGCATTCACACATATATTCACACATATACTGCCTTTGATGCTGGAGACAATCCATAGCCATTCTGACTATAGTCATTTTTAGCCTGATCATCTATAAATTTGTCTAGTCATCTTCTAAAAAATGGCCAGATTGATGGCTATCTCTATATGGTTGCAAAAGCAAATTCCATATTTTAATTATGTGTGGTATGCAAAGAGTTCCTTTTTATATTTCACAAATCTTCACCATTCATCTTCATTGATTTGCATTCTAGCATCATGAGTACGATTATATAGGTCTCCACATTGTGACATTATTCACAATTATTGACATATATCTTATCACACTTTCCCCAGTTTCAAGTGAAAGCTGAGCTTTTCAAGTCCTAATACTCTTCTCCATCTTGGATAGAAAATGCTGTCCCTGTGTCCTGCTGTTGCCACCACTATGACTTCACAGGTCAACAAAAAGGGGAGAAAGATATAAAGGTTTGTGGGAGGCTATGGGGACATCTGTCCTCATTTTTTTTCCTTTATGCTCTTCCATTTGTTTTGTTTTTTTGTTTTTGTTTTTTTTGTAAAAACAAAACTTGGTCACCCTTTTCTGAGAAGAACTTTAGAGAGTTCATCTAGCTCTACCCATTTGATATTCTGATAGTAAATGATGAATAACATTCTGAAACATGCTCTGTTTCAGACCAGACCTGAGGAACTCTTTGCTTCAAGTCCCCTGACTTAAGGTTAGGGTGAATCTCAAGTTAACCCCAAGGCTGCTCTCCAAATTCAGGCTGAGTCCCACAGCCTAAAGGAACGGTTTCAGAGGTTAATCCTTTCTCAAATGGGACTCACCAGGATGATATCCCTTTCTTCCCAATCTACCAAAGGTCCAGCCATTTATAAGTATTACCCTAGGCATATTTTCAAATTCCAGAAGATACAGTGAAGATTCCCCAGGCAATGAAAAATAAAATTCTTATCTAGCCCCAAAGCTATCAGTTAATGCCTACAACCTCACAGAGTGGCAACACACACGTTCTTGCTGGCTTCAATTCCTTCTAGGTCAGTAAATGCAGTTCTTCTCCCTAATGTTGCATAAGACAGTGTGGGTTCAAGATCAGCTTTTTTCCCAGGAATTTTTTATCCATTTCAAGAGAATGAGCAGATAAGAGTACCACCAGCCTATTCAAATTTTATATAAATAAAGATGGAAATGAGAACTGAATAATTGCTAAGAAAGATACAAACTTTATTTTGATTGCTATGCACCCAAATTGCAATGTGCATTACAAAGCACAGAGGCTATCTTAAGAAAGTTCCAAGTAGAGCTGTGGAGCCCCTTCTAAGATATGAAGTTCATTGAATAGGAATGATGTGGAATGGGAGAGATGACAACCATATTTACTTTTATGAATGCAAAAAGTCCCTGGTGCAAAAAGGTTGGAATATGCATCCTTTGGGGGAAAATAACTGTTCCATTGTAAAGGATGCCATTGGCAATTCAGAAGGAAGGAGAAAGTGTCTAATTTATTCAAGATGTGACATTTTATTTAGTACAGCTGTGCAATTTGGGAATTTGGAGGGGACATGTCAGTAAAAATGGTTGGTTAAGGAAGGTGTAAGCATCTGACATTTCAGTTTCCCATCAACAAGCCGCTTTCTTTATTCACACAAGGAGGACTTCAAAATTTAAGCTACTGAAATGACTAAGAATTGAGGAAAAACCCTTTGTTATCAGAACTGTCAGTTTCATCCTCATTTTATATTGTTCCTCTTCCCATCATGTCTCAAGCATCATGCTATTAGCAGCATGAGCTTAGTGTGCAAGATCTGTAATAAAAGATCAAAGTATAAATCTATCATGTCCATATCTCTTTTTAGCTGGTTGCAACTTCAGGATGCCTTAAAGGCAAGCAAAACATCCTTCTAGTACAGCCTTGTACATGGACAGCACATCCCCCATGATGTCTGTAGTGATTAACTTTCATCTGTCCTGAAGCATATTTCATTGATGCTGTGCCAGTCCACATAACTACAAAAGGTGCTATTTTAAAATGAACTTAATCTGATACATTATACGATAATTCCATTAACACCAATGAGAATCACAACTAAAAATAACCGAATTGAGCACTGCGGCCATGGATTAGTAGATTCTAAGAATTATTTGGCAGCTTATATTGTTTGTGGAGGATAATTGGTGCTGGTGGTGGTGCTGCTGGTAGTGATCCCTAGTAAAATTTAGTGTGGCCAAGATCCTAACAGAATCACAACGAGTTCTGCATTTGGAGCTGTCCATTCATGGTATGTGCAACTCTTGAAAGGCAATACTGAATAATTTAACGCACCCTCAAATATGCTACCAAATGTACAACCAAATTTACAGTACATCCAATGCACATCCATGTCCACCCATGCAAGTTTGTCTGATGGTTCAGGATGCGAATGGGAAAAATATTTAAAAATATTCCCTGACAAAATGGCTGAAAATATATTTTTCAAATTTCAGGAAATTCCGATAAGATTCTTCACAGTCTGCATAGATGTATACCTGCATCTTAATAAACTGAATGGAGGTATATGGCTAGCCACTGGGTTTCTCTTTCTCTTGTTGAGAAATGAAGCGTCATGCAGTCCCTTGCACAAAACAGAAGGCGGTTATACTTGTTTCATATCAGGCACTCTGCACAGAGTTCTTTATTTCCCTGTTTTGCTTCCCAGCCCAAAGAGGATTGAAACAAACAGCAGATATTGATGAATACTCAACTAAATAGCTCTGTACATAAGAACAGCTTAGCTGTTATACAAGTATTTTATTCTGTGTTCCCTTAGGAATGTCACAGTTTTCATTTAGAGCCCAGAAGGAAGCCAGGCAATGCACATGCTCTGCCCAGCAGTCCTACGATATTGACTCCTGTAATCTGGATTTTAGTGAGCTGCAGACATCAGGACATTAAGTATTGTGCTGCAGATTTTGAAACACTAGCTTACACCCTAAGCAGAACTTTGCATGGGAAGCATAATTACATTAAAATTGCACAAACATTATTCATTAGGACTTTAAAAAAAGGAGGGGTATGTGTGCTAAAATTAAAGTTTTGAAGTAATATGTCACAGGTAATGATGTTACTTGAAACAACTTTGAGGGTGGTGGTTAATGAGGGAATAACATTACATTTGTAGCACAATGGAATGAGGTTTCTTCCCTGAGGAAAATAAGCAATTTTTCTTCTCAGGATTCATATGGGGACAGAGTGGAAGATTTATAGAACTCTCATATGTACTAGCCCAAGATATTTTTAAAATTTGGGAACTTTTATTCCAGAACAAGGGTCTTGTTGCTTAGGGCCTTTATTCTGAAGTAAAACCCAGAAGTTAAAAATCTGGGATCACCTCATGATTAGATAAGTGTTTGCACTCCATAAAAAAATTGTGTAAATGAACATAGTTTTAATGAAAAATGGAACATATTCTTTTCTGGTCTGCCTGGAACAGCAGTGCTAATGCATTTTTCCAGTGGGGTTGTAATAAGTATCAGAGAGGATTATTTTTGAAAAGTAACATTCCAAGCTCTGGTTAAATTGCATGTTTAATGTTTTAAATGCAAGTTATTTCTATATTGGTGAGACTATCACTTGGAGGCAATAGCCTTTTCCCCTATAGCATGGCTGTTTTACTAGGAACTGCATTACAGTATCACTCAATGAGGTTTTGAATGCTATTCTTTAAAATATCTGTAACATAGCAGGTAGGTGCAGTGATTTACCACGTTTTTTAAAAAAGAGATCACATCTACCTTTTCTTCATTTAAATGGGGCTGAGTCTTTATTATTCCTACAACACTCCCCAGAAATTGTAGTAACTAGATAGTTCAAGAGTGCAGTCAATCAGATAAATGACCCACCTGAACTCTCTGCTAATGGGCAAACACTTTGGGTGAGACCTAATTTGAAACCTTTCAGCCTCACCTCAATTTGCCAATGAGTTGACTTCTTTTCAAAATGTCCATCCTCTTGCTTTATGGCCATATGGAATTTTCTCCAAGAGATTAGAGCACCAGCTTTAGATCTTCCCTCATTATCATATTTTGAGCTTTTTTTTGGAGGGGGGTAAAGTGAAGGGCTTTTTTCCAAAAAGATTTTGCAAAACAAACAAACACACACACACACACACACAAAACCAAAACCCAGAGAAATGCTCCACATGCCCCATCCAGAGGGCACTGGGAGCAAACGAGTTTTTTTTTTAACATGAACAAATGTTGCAGAGCACAGCCCTCCAAGATCTACTGTAGGGCTAATGAGCTCCCCTCCAGCATCCCCCCCACACACATCCCATCCCAGCTTTAGGTCCTAGTAGAATAATGGTATGCAGGCCATCCAGTGCAGAATAAGGCATACTAAGGTCCTAGGATATGCTAGGTTTCAGAGTCCCTAGCATGTTAACAATGAAAGGAAAGGAAAATTGTGTTTCTGTGTACATATATATTTAGAGATATTTCAGATAGCCCAAACTGTGGCTTGTTTGTACATTTGTACAGAGTCCCCACCTTTGAACTCCCATTCCTTATCATGAAAGTTAATTCTGGAGGAAGAATAGAAGGCTTTGCCACAATGCTGAAGATGGAAAAGCTGCAAGGTCTCAACACATTCCCAAAGTCATGATCAGAAGTGCAATGCCTGTTGGGGCTCAGAATGAAACAAAGCAAAACAAAACATTCTGATGTTATTGACATCCAAATTGGCTTGTTTTAGGGAATCCCGTTCTAACCTGAAACTGCTATTTTGGTTATAATGATGAGCAAAACTATGAACACTCACTCATGTTAAGAATGGGTTTCTCTAGATCTCTAACAACATTTATACTAAACAAACCACTCAGTTTCAATAATTTATTATAGAGGTAGATTACCATTGAAATAAGACTTGTAAATTGTTCCTAAATATACCTAGTATAATTGCAAACTATCAATCAAGCCTCAAAGGATTAAGAAGAGTTTGAAGTTAAGCAAGGTTGGTTACCTTTGAGAATAAATTGTTTTCTAAGAGAGATAATCTTAAAGACTTTGAACAAGCAAGTGACTTTCAAGTAAATGAAAGCAAGCTTTATATTTTATTGGATTTTTGTTTGCTTTTTAATGGGATAACAAGGAAGCACAGTCACACATTTGAATGGAATTAGAAAGAAGACATCTTTGGCTGGAAGAAATGTCAAAGCTAGTACAGTTGTCTCTTGCAAGGGGTAAAGTCACTGTCAATTTCAATTTGTATGGATGAAAATTTTTGAATAATATTTTTGGGTACTCTATAATATTTTATACATATCTTAGAATACAGACAATTGTTCTAAGGTTAGAGAATTTAACAAAGTGAAATGCTATTATTAAAATGTATTAACATTTTCGGAATCATGAAGGTAAGACAGAAAGCTTCCAAAGTTTGTAAACGATTATTCTGTAGTTGTCAACAGTTACAAAACATGAATAATCCATACTGAATTTTACAAGAAGTTTAACAAGGATGGTTTAACCCTTTTTAATTTACTGTCACTATTGATGTATGCCAGAATGGCTTTTTTAAACAAACAAATAAACAATTATCCGTTTATGTTTTGTTTTGCTTTGGTACAACTTGTAGCATAGTAAAGCCTACATCAGTCTCACTGGTTGACACAGAATATCCTTAAGGCAGCTGCAAGCTTATTATGATGAACCAACCAACCAATAACAGAAAATAGAAAGTCACAGCACTGATAAACCTAGTAATAAAGAATGGCAAGGTAAGAAAGAGTGCTTATTGCAGGTCTAAAAAAATGTAACAACACTGAAAGTTGTTACCATCTACTTACTGATATTCACCCTCTAAAGAAACATGCTCAAAACAAGACAGTCTCATGAGAGAAGAGATTATGGACAGAATCCTGTTAATGCTTTATATGGCATAACTCTGATTTATGAATGTGTGTATCTCTTTTTGGATGAGGCAGCTATTCTTAATCAAAATTGCCCATCCAGGCAGCTGCCAATCCTTGGTAGGTTGCCACTGCTGCTTACTGGGAGTGAGTTAACTCAGGGGAGAAAGGTATGGCTGGTCTAGGCTACAAAGGGAAGGAGGACTCACGTCATCATCGTCTGAGTCACTTCCCTCATTCCTCAGCAACCAAACCAGTAAATTTCTCCCACGGGTGGTTTGCAAGCTGCCAGGATGTGGGGAAGACTTAGAACTTTGCAGACAGAGCATTACAGTCTGCCTTTTTGATTCAGAATCTCTGCCAATATACACTATTACATTCTGGTTAACAACTATTGTGAAAAAGCATGGACAGCCATTTCTGTCTCTCAGAGATTAGCAGTAGCAAATCAGAGAGTTCTAGGAAATGGGACATTCAACATAGTTGAAAGACAGATATGGGAATAGGGGTTCAGCCTGTCTTAGCCAGGGTTACACTCCCTGTGAAAACTCAGGTTTGTAGTTTGGGGGTGCTCCAAGATTCAGCTCTGAGCCTGGAGGCCTAGGTTTCAGCAATGACCAGGAGTGCATTTGCACAGCTAAAGCTAGTGTGCCAACTGCACCTGTTCATGGAGAAGTGGATCTGGTGATAGTGGTATGTGGCTTGGTAACATCCTGTTTGGATTACTATAATACATTTTCCATGAGGTTGTCTTTGAAAAGTGCTCAGAAATGACAGCTGGTCCAAAGAACTTCAGTGAGATTGTTACCACAGCTCTACCGGCTGCCAGTCCATTTCTGGGCACAGTTAAAAGTGCTGGTTTTGACCAATAAAGCACTATACAGCCTATATCTAGGTTATTTGAAGGATCTGATCTCCTTTTCTGAACCCAGTAGAGTTCTAAGAATATCTGGAGAGGACCTTTTCCCTGTCCCACTGTCTTCTCAGACTTGTTTGATGGGAACAACGAAGAGGAACTTCTCAGTGGCTGCTCACAGACTTTGGAACTCCTTCCCCTGGGAGACCAGAATGGCCCTATCACTGCCCTCCTTTCAGCAGCAGATCAAAACATTTTTATGCAACTACACTTTCAGAAACTGACTAGGGTGATATTTTAATGTTGTGTAGTGCTGTTTTTAAGGTTTGTCTTTTAATTATTTTTAATGTTTAATTTTTTAAATATATAAACTGCTTACTTCTTAAATAACTCATATTTATACACCTTTCTGAATGGTATATTTGAAGAGCTTGGATGCCATGTGAAACAGCCAGTTATTGTAGATATTGGGTTTTATTGCTGTTGCTGTTGTAAAGATATATCTCTCTATTTTCTTAAAATAAAAAATCCATTTATATGTCATCAGTTGGACTGCTGTGCTGCAATCTGAGAATCTTTGATTGATATATTAAGGTACCAATCTCTATAAATCTGTAGAGATCTTCCAGCTACACAGGATACCAAAAAACTAGGATCACTTGAAATGAATAATATAACTAGAATCAGAACTACCATGTGTAATAGTTTAAGAGACATAGCCACTTCCCTGGATAAGTTCAGATTCAAAGAATGTTGTTGCCTATTCCTCTAAAAACACAACTACATTTGATTCATGTTTGATGTTACAGCCAAATCTGATTCACTCAAGAGCAGCTGGTGTTTCCATGCTTTCCCATTTTCTTCCAGTGATCATATGTTCTGGTGGGAGTAATGTGCTAGTCAAGCTTCTTGATTTTTTAAAATTTCTCTCACAGAAAATTACTAAGATTAAATAGACCAAATTATATTCACTTCTTGTTTGTGAAATTTAACTGCTGAACAGATGCTGCCATCCTGTATGAACTTACCGAGGAGTAAGTCCCATGGAAAGCAATGGGGTTTACTTCTAACTAGATATGTAAAGGATTGCACTGCCAGTCAGGATGGACAGATCAGTCTACCTCTTGTACATGTCACTTTTCAGTTTGTTCATTTATCACTCTGTTCTGTCTTATTTCCGTTAGAAGATTTTTAAAATGAAGAATTTGCATTAAACTATCCAATTAAATGCATGACTTACAGAGGTACATGGTGGTCTGATGGCTGTCTTAATGCTTTCAAGGCTGCTATAATGTTACAGGTTATAGCCTCTCCAAGGAACATCCAGCTGCTACTGCAAGCTAAATCAAAATCACTGCATGTTCACTGGAAGCTGGAGAATACCATACCAAGCCTGTAAACAGTGACTTCCTAGCAACTATCACATATGTTAGCTTCAAATGTATTTGTGTCATTTGTTTTAAGTGATCTCAGGTTTTGGTAACCTGCATAGTTGACGGATCTTCCTGCACATTTACAGACATCTACAGGAAAAAAAGCTGGTACATAGACCATAGGATGGCACTGTTACCAGGCAATATGCCGCCAAACTTTGCTATGGTTTGATTGCTGAAATATGATTTAATTGGCAAGATATATTAATTAATTGATATATTAATTGATATAAAGTGTACCCTGATGTGACTGTATGGTCAAGCTGGACAAGAGGAAGACACTGGCTAAACACATGCACTGCAAAGTTGGTCAGAGATCCCCTCTAAGCATAGCCAGATCATAGTCAGGAAATCACCAGGTAGTTTCAGAGATAATAGGTTTAAGCTAGCTGTAACAACTCTTCCCTTGGACAACAGAGATGGAGAAGTTCCCACCAAACTGTTGATTGTTTCAAACCTTCTGCCCACTGACCTGTGAATTTCTCCATTGTCCTCACACCTGTCTAATCATTTCAGAGCTATCACAACCTCCATTAATCCTTTATTGTCTGACACTAAGGGCTTTTCCGCACTTTGTGGGGTAAATGGGGCAGTCCGTTACTCACCGGGCTGGCATGCTCCCCCCGACAATCCACGATGATCTGGAGCAGCGCATGCCTGTGCTACACACTCTCTGGGGACGAAAATGGAGGCTTCTGGTTGGTGGAGGCTCTCCATCAACCGGAGAAGCTCGCCAGCCAGAAGCCCGCCCCCGGAAGATCTGCAGCCTCACGCTGGTGCGAGCCTGCAAATCTACACTTAGGACAGCGACAGACTGGGGCGCGCCGGGCTATTGAAAGTCCTCTTTTAATCGGTCTTTCAATAGCATGGGGAACCACCAGTTCTGGCCATTCCGGAGCGGGCTGAAGTTGGGACAAACATTAAGTAGTCCGGACCCAGTTCACCCCCAAGTGTAAATGTTCTCGCTGGAGGATGCGCCTCCCCATTTTAAATATAAAATGCGGAAAAGGCCTAAGATTGTAAGCTCGTTCTGGACCTCACTGGCCACTCTGTGAACTCCATTACTTACTTGGTCAGAGAGCCATTCACACCCATGCACTCCAGGTAATTTTTTTTTTTTTATAAAACCCCCCAGTTTTGATCAGCTAGCTTGCAGTACTTCACTTGCTGATAGCCATCTGTCAGTCTGATTCCTGAACAAGTACTCTCCTTAGGCATGAGTCTAAGCCACATCACTGTTTCTTCACTGAATTGGTAATTATCACCCTCATTGCCCTTGAAACCTCATTATCAACAACTTTCTTTCCTTTCTTCTTCAGCTAGCCTTGTATGATTGTGTGAGTGCTTGTGTCTTGTATGTGATCATTAAATCCCTTACTAAAACACATTTTAGCCTACTTTTGAATCTCTGGCTGATTCTTCCCTGCGAAGACCTCATAATCATTGGTGGAAAGATCTTACTAGGTTGTCTCCCTCTCACAGCCCTCCTTATGTTGAGCTAATAATTATCCACCTTTGAATGGAGGTACTGGCACCACAGGTGGACGCCTAAGGGAGTACCTTTGGCCACAGTGGTCTTTACTTCAATTCAAATCTGATTAGACTACTGTAATGTGCTGTACATGGGGCTACCCTTGAAAAGTGGGCAGAAGCTACAGTTAGTGCAAAATGTGGCAGCCAGATTATTATCAGATGTGAATTTTAGAGAACAAGTAGCAACAGTCTTACCAGAACTGCACTGGCTTCCTATTTAATTCAGAGCCTAATTCAAGGTGCAAGTCTTGACCTTTGAAGCCATAAATGGCTTAAGGCCAGGATATCTGAAAGACTGCTTCCTACAATATGAGCTCACCTGAAATTGAGATCACCAGAAGAGAACCTCCATCCTGAGGGAGGTCACATTGGCTCCATCCTTTGTGAGTTTCTAGCAGGCAGTGAGGACTGTGCTATTTCATTTGGCCTTGGATCTTAAAATTAAGAGTGTCTGCTCTGACTTTTTTTTCTGGATTAGACTTATTTTTAGAGCAAAGACTAGAGTATTTTAATGGCATTTGTGCTATTTATTTAAAGTGTTTTTATTGATTGTGCCCTACCTCAGAGGCTCCCTTGGGTCAAAAGGTGATAAATGAATGCCTTAAATAAATAAACATGTTGGAAAATATGCATTTATGTGCAAAAAAACCAAAACCAAACCACCCCTGTTTGAAAATGGATTGTGAACTAAAAAACAAAACAAAACTTTGAAATGTTAACTTAATAATGAATTGGATTACTAATTTGCAGTATGATTATAGCTGCAATATCCCACTGAATTCAGCTCAGTTCCTCTGCCAGCTGCTAGAACTCATGATAATTAGAATTAACGGTATGCCTTCTGATCATTTTTCTCCCATGCAATTGCTGGAACAGTGATACTCCACTGTGTCATGCACCAGCAATTTTGATTAGTATCCTCCATTGCTTGCTACTCAGGGAAGTAATATTCCTTGGTCATCATTGTCTCATGCTTCACAAGTGCACCTGAGGTGAAACCCTGATGGGGTTGCTTGTTGAGGGTTGGGGAGGGGACACTTTCAGGAAATAGTTATGTTTCCCTTTGGGAGAAAAAAAAGGGCTTACGGTAACAATCACTATAGCTCATTTGCTGGCAAATGGGTTTTCTGTTGTTAATCAGTCAGTCATTAACCTTAGTAATATCTATGTGTTGTCATTATTGGTGCATTTCAAATAGGTGAACAAATAGTGGAAGATGACAAATAAGGCTTATGATACAAGCAACTGCTTCATTCCTTATTGCATGTGGATAGAATGGATTTCTCTGAACCTTAGCAACTGATTCAGACAAAAGTACTGTGAGCAAAGGGGAAATCTAAGGTAGAAGAAAATGAATTGAGCCTAATCAGAAGGCTGTTGATCAACATACCCCCCCCCAAAAAAAAATATCATGGAAGCTGTGGAAATATTCTGTCAACCAATATTGTGGATTATGGGCAAGCACCAAGTCAATGGGAAATAACTTTGTTTGCTTTTTTGGTACAGCACCATGGAAATTAAATATCCAAATATCAAACACAGGGAGAACTTGAAATGAAGAAAGAGAAGACAGAAGAAGGTCATCTAAATATGCATGAGAAACTAGAAAGCAATGTTTAAAGGGAAGAAAAAGGTGCACACACATGCACGCATGCACGCAGGCACACACACTTAAAATATTATTCAGCCATGATCATAATTGTGTCTCATAGCTTTGACAAATCCTGCAACATCAAAGGTCCCTAAAGTGTACACAGTACACAGACCTATATCTGTCTACACAGAAAGAAACACCACCATGTTTTATAAAGCTTAATTTCTACAGGATGTACAGGATCACACTAACATTAGCTCTGCCTCAACCCTTCCTCTGCTGTTATTTCCATAGTTCTCTATGTATGGAAGACATTTCCTTGTGAAAGGCCTTCCAGATTGTTGTGGCTGTTCCCAGTCTGATAAGACACCCTGTCTTTAGCATACAGCTCTACCTCACTGTTTATAACACCACCTTTGTGGGGAGGGTTTTCATAATTTGTTTAGAATTAGTTAATAACTTTATGGTGGCATGTTTTCTGTGTTACCTTATTCACTGTATACAACTCCGCTGAGTCAATATTTATAAAAATAAACTTTAACCTTTATTAAGATAACCATCAGAATTAAATAGTATTTCAAATTGGAAATGCAGTTCAGTGTTGATACATTTCTTCATTGTACTTCTTAAACAGTTCACTTATATCTTTAGGCTTATATATCACGCACAAGTCTCACAAAACAGCCTTGGCTACACTCTCACCAAAGGTTCAATTCCCAATCTAGGTTATACTCTCTGACCAGATTCCACTAGGATTCAATTACTCTTCCCCTTCTCACTGGGCTTCCACTAAGAATTAAATCTTCCTACACAGTCACCCTCCCTGGCTGACTGAGGGACTCTACTCCATAGCTTCTTGCTAGGAATATTATCGAAGGATTGAATGCCAACAGGTCCTCAGCTTTATATAACTTTTTTTTTCTCAGCCAGCAGCCCCTGGCCTGGGTTTCCCTCCTGAGGAGCTATTCTGGTTGCCTGGCAACCTGTTTCCAGGCTGCTCTGGCACTTTAAATAGCCACACCCCAGAACTTTGGCACCTCCCCCTCCCAATTTTAAACTCTGGAAATTCATGGCTTAAAACTTTATGGAAACCTCCATAGAAAGAGAAGGCTCTCCCTTGCAGAAAGTCAGACACAATACAATAGAAACAGTGATGGTAGGTGGTACAATTTCTTTGCATGTTTTTGTTTTACCCAGAGTTATAATACTTTCTTAGGACTGATGACATCTAATTATTTAACATAGAATTGCTCACATACACATTCAATACTCTCCTCTTGCCTGACCAGTATTCCACAATAATCTGATGCAACAACAAGAACAAGAAGAGACCTAAGTTTGAGAATTAAGTGGAAATAAATTAATCTAGAAACTAAAATGTGCCTATATCCATGTGTCTTTGAATTCTATGTAGTGTGACTGAAATGACATTTTCTCAGTGGAAGTTTCCCAACCCCACACATTCCCTCAAGCTTCTCCAGCACACCAAGGAAATTTTCTAAACAGTGGGAAAGGCAGTGGTGGAGGGTGCTTGGGAAGGGAGGAATGATTCATAGAAGACACCGTGTGTAAGACATTATTGATCTGACTGTGAGTGAAGTGGTGAGATTTTTCCAGTGAATGTTTATGAAGGTTTTTTTTTTTTTTTAATTGTCTTCACAAATGCAGAACAATTGAAAGGCAGCAGTTAGGAAGATGATCCCAAGGAAAGGATCCAGTTTCTGCGATATGTAGGATACCCTACAATTTTTTTAAAAAAAACAACTGTTTTTTTCACTAAAAATAAAGAACATTTCATACTTTGTACAACTGTTTTAGCAAAATAGAGTATATTCCATAACTCAGAGCTAGTAACATTAGGTTTGAATATTAATTTGTTAATATTGAACATTAGAAATAGAGGGGAGTAATTCATTGTCATTAACATTAACAAGTGAAATAGTTTGATTCATTGAATGTGTTAACAGATCTGTTACCTAATTCATTAATTTTCCAAAGAAGGCATGAGATTCACAGAAAATAGCTTGTGGATTATCGCTATTGACCCCTAGTGGCACATTTGTTATTGATTCCTTCAAACATTTGTTTCATTTTGGTTTTTTCTTTTAAAGTTGCCTTCCTCAATCTGGCATTTTACAGATGTGTTGAGCCCCACATCTGGCTGGGGACAGTGGGAAATGTAACTACATCTGGAAGCTGCCATGGGATGGCAATCCTGAAGTATGGGATATAAGAACCTTTTAAATGAAGTTTCAAAACTGAGCTGTGGGTCTCTTCTTTTCATCCTCTTAATGTCACCATCACACATGTGGTTCACTAACTTTTCAAATATAGTGAATTATTTGTCTGGATTGGAAAGGGGAATAAGGAATTATGAGCCTATTTCAGTCAGAGAACACTAATTCATTGTAATTCTGAAGTGCACCAAGAAGTGGCTAAAAAGATCCATTGGTGAATCAGTGATGGAGAATTCATGCCCAGAAAAATGGTAAGCATCTCAGCAAAGATGAAAAACATTTTTTTCTGCAGTATCAAATGACTGGTCCTCTGCTTTCCCACTAATGTAGAATCAAGAAATATGGTCTAACAGTGTGCATGGTAAAGCATGTTTTGCATTCAGAGCTGATGGTCCCAAGTTTATCCTCTTCCATTACCAATTTCTAACATCCCTATTACTCTTCAACCATCCTCTTTGCCTTGAGTCTATCTCCAGCAATGAATAACAAATCAAACCCTTTCATTCATTGGACCACAGAAACTATTATACATATTTCTATCCCACCCTTTTCATTGTTTGAGACTCAAAGTGGCTTACAACAAATTAGAAGAAAAAAAAACTTACAAATTCTCAAAATGCAAACGTTAAAAAAGAGATTGAACAATAATAAAAAAAATAAAACATATATCATCCAACACAGACACACAACAATGATCAAGATCGAGCACATTCTTGGGGGGAGATGGGCCTTACACAATCACTCATTAAATGTCTGTTGAAACAGAAAAGACATTACTTGACTGTGAAAAGAAAGCAGCAAATTCACACTTAGGTAAAAAAAATGGAATACAGAAATATAGGATGGGGGACACGTGGCTGGATAGCAGTACCTGTGAAAGGGATCCAGGAGTCTTCATAGACCACAAGCTGAACATGAGTCAGCAGTGTGATGCGGCAGCCAAGAAAGCCAATGCAATTCTCGGCTGCATCAATAGGACTATGGTGTCTAGATCAAGGGAGGTACTGGTACCACTCTACTCTGCTTTGGTTAGACCTCATCTTGAATACTGTGTCCAGTTCTGGGCACCTCAATTCAAGAAGGACATGGTCAAGCTGGAGCAAGTCCAGAGGAAGGCGACCAAAATGGTGAGAGGCCTGGAAGACATGCCCTATGAGGATAGATTTAGAGAGCTGGGTATGTTTAGTCTGCAGAAGAGAAGGTCAAGAGGAGACATGATAGCCATGTTTAAATATTTGAAGGGATGCCATGTAGAGGAAGGAGAGGGCTTGTTTTCTGCTGCTCCAGAGACCAGGACAAGGAGCAATGGATTCAAGCTGCAGGAAAGGAGATTCCACCTGAACCTCAGGAAGAACTTCCTGACAGTCAGGGCTGTCCAGCAGTGGAATATGCTGCCTCGGAGTGTAGTGGGGTCTCCTTCCTTGGAGGTTTTTAAGCAGAGGCTAGATGGCCATCTGTCGGGAATGCTTTGAGGGTGTTCCTGCATGGCAGGGGGTTGGACTGGATGGCCCGTGTGGTCTCTTCCAACTCTACATTTCTATGATTCTATGATTCTAGGGGAAGGAGGAAATGAGTTGGCTAAAAACTAGTAATTTAATTAGTTAATTAACTAGTTATTTATACACTCTGATCACAAATGCCTCTGAACCAACAAAATTAATTGTAAAGCCTCATTTGGAGAAGGGGATAACTATTACACACTTAATTAGTTAGACCTAACTAGTTTTTCCAAGTTCTGTACAATCTAGAATAATATAGCAAAAGCTTCAGACTCCAAAAATTCAGTATTGTTATAAAATAACCAGTGTGAAAACATGTTTTAATGCTGAACAGTGTCTGTGTCACTGGTAGGGATGTAAATTCTTGACTATTTCTTCTTTACAAGTGGAGATGGATAATTACAGTTGTTGTCTCACACTGGAGTAGAAAATGAGCACACTTCTCAGTATTGTATCCCTATTCAAATCTCTCAAAGTGTTGTGGGGGTGGCAAAGAATTGTAATCATCATCATCATCATCATCATCACCACCACCACCAGCACCACCACTTTTGTCTCTCTATCTCTCTATCTCAAACTGCAGTGGAACAAAGAGTAGTTGCATCTGTGCAGTTGTTTTCTTCACTCCCCTCCCCAGACAACTATTAGCCAGAGCAGCTACTCTATGGGGCTTGCCTGCCACTTGACATGAGGATAGAAGACTGGTATGGAGCTATGTACGCATAATGTTTATGCTCCACACTGTTACCCCAAAACAAGGGTGGCTCAGGAGTTCGCCCATGATGCCAGTGCTTCTGTGAAATGGTGTGGAATATTAGCTCAAAGAGGAGGCCTGCAAGAGGGGGGCAACCTTACAAGATCTTTTACATCTGTGTATACTTGTACTAATGCAGAGAAAAACCAACTGAAGATTCAAAAGTAAGCTTGTTTGTTTTTTTGGGAATTAACAATCACACATGCGCAAGATCCAATCACACAAGGCTAACTAAAGAAAAAGGGAGAAAAGGTTTGGATAGTGAGAGATAGTGAAGTGGTGATATTTACCAATCCAGCAGAGAGGAAGCAAAGAAGTGATTGTGGCTTAGACTAGAAGTCCAAGGGTAATACAAATTGGGAATCAGAGCAGCAGAGTGATGGCAAGTACTCCAAAAATATTACGAGTTGGCTAGTGCAGAGTCAGAGCTTAAATACCTGGAGGGCAAAGGTGTCAATGGCTCTCTGACAGCACAAAAAATGGGGTCTGGAACAGACAAATGGTCTTAGCATTAGGTAACAAAGGACTGATGAGATTCATAATAGCTCCTTCATTGCTGGCAGGAATGAGGATAAAGGCAGACTTTGCCAGGGAATGGGAAGAGGGGTGAGGATTGTGTAGTTTTGGGTTCAATTGTCTGTAGGTTGAGTTATAGATGGACATTTGCAAGCCCATTATCACTGGAGTTTCTAACAATGACCTGGCCATGCCTTGAGGTCCTGCCTGACCTAATTGTTGCATGTGTTCAGCTAGTCCTTTCTCATGGCTGTGCAGCCACAGCACTGTATAATTTATATTTATGCCAATTAAACCATATCAAAATGTGAGGTTGTATGGCCTGGTAACAACACCTACCATCTATGATCTCAGACATTACTAAAATTGGGGAAAAGATCAATAAATAGCAGGGAAAACTGAAATTGAATCTCTTTAAATGTAAACAAACTTCTAAATCTACAAAAGAGAAGAATGATTGATATGCCCTTCAGCTGTCCCAGTTTGGCAGGGACAGTCCCAATTAACATTCTGTTGCCCCACTTTTCTGACTGCTTTTAAAATGTCCTGATTTCTCTCTCCTCTCCCACATTCCCCCTTTGCTCCAAATGGAATTCAAGGAGCAAAAGTGCTTTGCACTCAATTTACTTGGGGGTGCGGGTAGGGACGGTCTTTCCCTCCCCAGTAGACTCAGGCAGAATAAAACTGGTGCAGCCTAGCTTGTTCTTCTGAATGCTTGTAAAAAGTAGAGAGTTGTTTTGAGTGCTTGTAAAAAAGGCTGCCTGCTCATTTAGGAAATTTGCTTTTTAAAAATGGTGTGAGGGTTTAATCCCAATTTACTAATTATTATTTATGCTTATATCCCACCTCTCCTTCATTCACCGCATAGCAATGTAAGTATTGTCCTCCTCTTCCTTATATTGTGCTCACAACAGCCCTGTCAGGTAGTTCAGGCTGACAGATTGACTGGCCCAAAGTTACCGAGTAACTTTCTTGAGTCAGTGGGGGCTTGCACCTAGATCTCTCTGTTTCAGTTCAAGACCACAGACATGGCTTTACACTGATTCATTTCAGTACATACTGGCAATGAGTTTGGATTCAGTATGCAGAAAAAGGGTGATGGCTTTGAATTATAAATAGAATTACAATTCAGGGAAGAACAATATTTATTGTTCCTGTCGGCCAAAAACCCACACTCCCCACTGATGCTTTAAAACCAGTGAGGAGAAACCCCCCTCCCCGCTCTTTATAAGTTGAATTTACCTAGAATGGAAATAAAAGAAATGTACTATCCACCCCACCCTGCAATGCCTTAGGACTGTCACACTTTAGATATCCTGAGCCCCTGCCATTTGTGACACACAGAGCTTATTCCATATCATACTGTAAAGAATGCTTCAGATAAACAGTTTCTAGCAGACAGTGGAGTACTTGTGGTAATCTACAGCTAACCAAGCAGTATCCTGATGGGGAGAGCTGATTTTTAAAATGAGAAAAGCTAAACAAAAGCTGAAACTAAGACACTACCAAGTTCACATCAAATTAAAATGCTAATGAAGAGGATGGCAGGCTGATGTATCTTAGATCCAGTTCTAGTTTCCCTTGGTTTTATTTTCTGTCAGGGCTGTTCTATCATAATGTATCGGAAGCATTGTGCTCACATCAAATCAATTCATTAATGGGAAGGGTGGCAGTCTGTAGTACCCTTGATCAGTTGCTAATTTTGTTTTATTCTTCTTCCTGTTATGTCTATTCTGTGTTAAGGAAACCAAAGTTTGCATACCAAAGAAGGTTTTGGCAGGGACCAAAGTACTAAAACAGATTAAGGTGATCTTGAGACAAAGAAACACACAAAGAACACCTTCAGCTGGGTTTCAGCTCCAGTAACTGCATTCTTCTGTGACACACATAACACAAGTGTGGCCAAAGTATGTCCTTGGGCCTAAATCCAGCTCCTTAAGTCTGTTTTGGGGGCGCTGATTTTCCCCAGGCTCCCTGACTGATATTTTTTTTTTGGCAAAAAAGAACGAATTGCCTCTCCTGTGATCAATCCACACTAAACAATTATAGTGCTATGATTCCCATTTCAACCACCATGGCTGCATCCACTAAAATCCTGGAGTTTGCAGTTTGGACAGAGGCCCCAGAGGAGCTCTCTAGCTGAGGTTTCTAAAGCTTCCTCCACTTAAACTGCCAATCCCAGGATTCCAAGACAGTTAAAAATGAATCATAGCACTTTGATTAGATTTCTTCTACTGCAATGTTGTTGGGGAAGCCAGTGTGGTATAGTGGTTTGAGTGCTGGACTATTGACTCTGGAAACCAGGGTTCGAATCCCTGCTCAGTCACGGAAACCCACTGGGTGACCATGAGCAAGTCATACTATCATAGCCTCAGAAGAAGGCAAAGGTAAACCCCCTCTTAACAAATGTTGGGGAAGAAAACCTTGTGATGGGTTTGTCAGGAGCCATTTCTGTACTAGACTGTTATAGCACTGTGATTCACTTTCAATATCCTATGGAATCCTGGGGTTTGCAGTTTTGGGAGGGGCTGGCTGGTCAGCCCCTCCCAAAACTGCAAACCCCAGGATTCCATAGGATGTTGAATGTGGAATCATAGCGCTATAACAGTCTAATGCAGAAATGGCTTAGGTCACCATAAATCAGAAACAACTTAAAGGCACACAACAACTATGTTGTTTGACAGCAAGATGTCTCCAAAGTAGACAAACGCAACAACTTGAAGAAGGAAGGGCAGTGTTTTGTGAAGTTCCTTTAAGCCTGAAAATCTGCTCTGAAGATTAGAAAGACTCATACAAATAGTGGGTGAGGTGTCACTGAGGGCTATGGAGGGAGGAAATAGCGATCACTACCTGTTCTCTTCCTGCATCAGGGAGGCTCTTTTAGATTCTTGCTCCTTAACCTCCAAGAGAGGAAACATTTCCATTCATGGAGAAGTAATCACAACTTATGTCCACACCAGTCATTCTGTTTCTGAATCATCTGAAGTTTGTGGTCAAGAGATGCTACAGATATCTATCTTTGGCCTTACTAAAATTCCATACTGTTGAAAAATGCCGGGTTGGCACTTAAGCTTTTCTTCTGGAAGTCAGAGAATGAATAGGTTGATGTAATTTACTTCTTTAACTTCTTTAATGCTTGGAAGGCATCAGGTGCTCCACATGCATAATCACTAGCAACTACAAAAATTGCAAGCCCTCAGTTTAGTCTCTTCAATCTGACCAAATTACACTATGAAATTAGATGATTTGCCCAAATACATTATAATCTCAAAAGGATATTATGTATCTTAAGAACTACCCACAAGCCAGTACTTCATGGTTGTCAGGGTATTATTACTACATATCTATCATTCCTTCCTGAACAATATATTATAGGACTGGAATACTTCATGTGAAAAGATTAAATTCAGTCGTAACTGATAGCTTCCATGTCACCAGGGCTTGAATCTTTTCTGGAATTTAGTCTGAACTCTAAAGCGATTATTTTGGGAGTTGAATATATTTTGTTCCTGGGATTCAGCACCTTGGATCGTACCTTTGAAGCCTGACCTAGAACCCAAAACTTATCTACTGTTCCATTAACATAGCAGTCATCAGCTGCCACTGGAATATATTCCATCAAATATAGTGTGAGAGTGTGAAAAAAGAATGCAACTACAGTTCTTAAAAAAATCCTCCATTTTTATGTTTATAATTGAAAATAATTAGCAATTATTTGTGACAATTTCATATACTCATTGAATACAGACCAAACTTAATACTACATGCCTAGAAAAAAAATGGCTGACTTATAAGCCTATTTGAAACAAAACAAAACAAAAAAAACTTTGGATGACATCACAGCCCATTTCCAGCACTACTTACACATAAGAGATAATTAGTTGCCTTGGGAGCCATAAATAACAGACCAGCGGCTTTGTGCATTGATTCTTTCTTGATATATGCCACTTAAGTAAAATTACAATAAATAACATTAGTTTTAACATACAGTGTTGGGTTTGTAATGGCTTTTGCGTGTTAATGCTTCTGAACACAATACTGGAAAGTTGAGGAACCAGTGATTCCACTGGTTATTTGGTTTTGACAGATGAAAATGTGACTCAGTTTAGAGTAGTGAATGGAAACAATATTCAAAAAAATTCAAAAAATGGTCACTTTTTTTTTTTTTTGGTTATTGAAAAACCATCATGAGAAGGGTACTGATCTGTTGAAGTTCAGTGCAGGCAGATCAGTTAAAATGAACACATATGGCCACAGGTGCAATAGGGCCCACATCTGTTTTCTTTGAAGGATTGCAGGCTAGAGTATCTTTCCCTTTCAGGAGCAAAAGGATGTGATTGCATGTTTTAGTATGATTTTGGCAGCTGCTAATTGGGCACCTGTGGGGTTCTGGGGAAGAGACAAAAACAGTAACATGTAGCTGGCAGGGTTCAGTGGCTAAATGTGACTGACAGCCAGTTATGTTGCCCACTCCAAATACTATATGCACATACATCCCACTTTGAGCTGGAGGAGACCTCTGCATCTGTCAAACACGAGCTAATTTTCATTCTTGTTTTCCCTCTGCTTGGAAATGCAACAACAACATGCATGCAACAGTGGCACGCAACAACAACAAAGGATGATCCAACCCAGGACTAGGATTTTTCCACCCTATTTTTCCAACTTCCACATTGCATTGTGTTTTTCTACACAGAAATTTCTGTGTGTGTGTGTGTGTGTGTGTGTGTTTACATCTTTCAAAAATACGCACATTTTTCTGTGCATGTTTTTTGAAATGTATAATTTTTTTTATACACATTTTATTTCCATGGATTAAGAAGTGTCTGTGAATATTTCAAGTGTATACAAAAATGTATACATTTCTGAACAGGTTTAGGGAATTGTAACTCAAATTGGTAAATCTACAAACTTTTGACTGCAAATTTATTTCATGTCTTTGGTTCTTCAGGTTAATCAGAGGCATTATTATTACAGTCAAATGTTTTCCAGTTTCAGCTCCCCCCCCCAAAAAAAATGCAAAGAAAATACTAAAATGGTACTGGTGAGACATACCTGTATATAAGTAAGCTACCTAATTTATTTAATTTTATGGGGAAATGTGAGTAATCTGAATTTACTTTTCATTCAAAGCACACATTGCAGCATTAACTCAGGCAACATGACTTTAAGAGATGCTACAAAGGTTTCTGCTAGGCAGTCGGCTCTTCCATGAGGGACTGGAAGCCTTGTTTATTATTACAGTCAATAATGAGGAGTCAGACATCAGCTTCACTGCATATTGTTTTGAGCTAATTCCACTAGAAGATAAGCCTTCCTTAAGACGCAAAGCGCTTTTTCATCCCACAATATGAACATTTAATATTTGAAAATATTATTTCATATGAAACCGTTACACACAATAGCTGCAGCTTGATGAGTGTCTCATTTAAATTTCTTAATTATTGCAAGCAACATTGTCAATAGTATAACATTTTCAAGAGATTAGCTTTTTACAATAAGAGCCTTTGTGCCAGTCAGAAAATCCTTAAAGGGTTTCATCTGTTTTGCATTACTAAATGGCCTGAGCACAGTGTTCATAAACCGAAAAACCAAAACAAACAAATAAACCAAAAATCACTCTCTGTGTGTAAGATATATAAATTCTATATTAACAATGAAAATGAAAATTTGAAGAAAATTCCCTTTAAAAAAATACTATACAAAGATGTGTGTTGACAATAAATGATAATTAATTTAGCTCCACTGAGAATATTTCATGCAGCCTGGAATGTATTTAAATAATGCAAGTACATAGAGCACTCAGACTGCCCAGGTAAAAATGCTAAAGATCTTTCCCAAAGATACGAACTAGCAATACTTCTGTCCTAGTATTTTCTCTAAAACTAGTACAATTAAGGCGTACAAAACTCTTGGAAGTAGAGAAAAATACAATTATAGTGGGAAATAAATTGCTTTTCTTTCCTGACCTCCAGTACCTTCTTCTGGAAGACTAACGCTTTTGTTTAGCAATAACACATTATATAGGAATCTCAGATCTCGGAGGCTGACCCTGAAGATCTGGCTCCTCTTCTAGAGGCTTTGGGTTGAGGGAATGGATCTTAGGGCTGGAGTCCTGACTTGAATGGAAGATAGTTTTTAAAGGGTGTGCTGCTGACCCTCACTCTTGTGGGCTGCTTCCAAAAATCTGCTGTAGACTCTTCCATCTCCTCCACCATCCCAAGTTTGTCAAATCATAGCCAGCAGCCCGTGCTCATCAGAAGCAAGCAGTCAATGTAGGGAAATATAGACCTGTTACTGCAGCTTCTAGGCTGCCTTGGCGATAGCATAAAGATATCATTCTGATATCAATAATTCAGCTTTCTTCCACCACCTCTCTCCACATGTTTGTGAGGCCTCCGGACAAGCACAAAACTAGGCTCGGCAGCTGATTGCTGCAATATTCCTAAACAATACAGGCAAGCCAGAAATAGCCAGACCGCAGCTTCAGGAGACCTCCCGGCAGACACCCTATTATGTATGCATGCCACCTACGAAGGACTCCCTGCCCCGAGCAGGTAATTTGACTAAGCTGAACTATTAACTGTCCAGCATCGCGCATTTGCACACTGGCTACTCCTTTTTCAATTCTGTCAGTACCCTGGAACTCCAGGACACAAGCTCCGAGTCTGAGCCGGAGGCAGGGGGCTTTGAGACCATGGAGCCTGCTGCACCAGCAGAGCCCACCCCAGAGGCTGCCTCAGACACAGAGCCCTTGGCTCCAGTAGCCCCAGCAGCAGAGCCAGGGGCTACCTCAGACCTAGCCAAGCCAGAAGAGTCAGATAGTGAGATACAAGAGCAGGTACCTACTAACCAGCAGCATCGGGAGCAAAAGAGTGCACTCAGGAGGTCAGAGCGTTTAAGTAGAAAACGCCAAGCAATCAGGCTCCAGCTAAGATAGTACCTGGAGGAGTTGTCTGCCTATAAGAGAACTCACTCAGCCTGGGGTCTTTGTCGGCTCACAACCGTCCATTTTACTGCGGATCCTTGCCCTACCTCCTGGAACGCTGCCCGACCTGCTGGAACATCGCCTTCCCTTGAACTTGGACCGGCTCTGGAAAACTCCTCTTGCTTAAACAAACTCTGGGGCATGGACTGTTGCTGCTTGCTTGGCTGTGACATAACAGCCAGGGAACCTCCCAGCTGCCTTCTCTGTTCACTACCATCCACCTGTTGCAGAAAAGCTCTTTGATTTATTGCCCGTCTTATCTGCAAAGAGACCTGTTAACCGGCTCTCTTGGCTGCTCGCCAGGCCTTGGCATTGACAGATTCGGACCTAACTCAATCATGTTAACTTTTGACCTTTCTGAGGCTTTGTCTCGCGCCCGAAATCCATTGTTCTCACCAAGTAAGGCATAGCTTGCAGTCACACTTCTCCCTATATAAACCCCTGATTCTGAGTCTCTCCTCAGATCACTCCCGAGTTCCTAACTGCCTTGCTGCCTTTTTGCTTGGTGAGCTTCCCGTCAGCTCCATGTGCCGAGCCACATCAAGCCCCAGCATCGCTCTCTATTCTCCCGGACTTCAGGACAGGTTTTGTATCACCCAAATCAACTATCCCTCTGAAAAAACCCTCTATCCCACTCCTACCTTCATTTTCTATAGTTATCTGAGTGAGTGTGTTGCATACACTGGTTGTATTTTAATAAAAGATCTCATTTATCCTTTCAAAACAGTTTGCTCCTTGACTGGCCTGATCCCGTAGACATTGGGTTAAAGATCCTGCTAAGTTACCCTGCCTCTCGTAACGTTAAAGCAGTGCTCTGAGCTAATTTTCCCCACCTATAGTTGAGCACATTTAGGTGTCCCTCATGGGACCCCCAGTAAACAGGGTAACACCTGTCTCAGTATTATCTGTCTCTGGAGCTGCTAACATGGTACTATAGGACTGGTGTTTTGCTGTTTTTTCTCATTTTATTGTTAACTCTTCCAGCTCCATTCTCACCTTCTTCACCTTCCCCTAATAGTTGAAGCTGCAATACAATTTTTTTTATTGGCCTGATCTGCATATGTGTTGCATCATTATTGACAAAAAGCCTGGGAGAAAGACATTTCTTCTTCACTGAGAATGAGAGCAAGAAGAAAGTGGAAAGCTTTTTGCCAAAAGGTTATGAAAGCTTCTGCTACAAATCAACATCCAAAAGTGCTACAATCCAGATTAACATGAATATATCTTTGAATTCTTTTTCTTCATACTGCAGCTCTGGCCAATATTTGGGTTCTCCTGTTTCCTAGTCATTCTCTCTGTTTCTTGTCCTCTCCCTTCCCAGCCCCCACAGTCCCTGGCTAAAAGTTTTCTCCCACCCTTCCTATTTGTCTCTTTCTCCTTCTCCCCTCATCTCTTAGTTGTTTTTGTCTCATGATAGTCCTACTCTCTTTCTTCTCATGTTTCTTCTTATTCCCCCTCCTTTGCATTCCTAGATACTTTTGTCTTCTCTCTTATTCTGCCCCTCTGCTTCTGTCACTCATTGTTTTTCTCTATGCAACCTTCTGTCCCTCTCTGTATCTCCCAGGCCATTTCCACACTAGAGTGTTATAGCACTATGGTTCCACTTTCAACATCCTATGGAATCCCGGGGTTTGCAGTTTCGGGAGGAGCCGGCTGGATTCCATAGGATGTTGAAAGTGGAATCATAGCACTATAACTGTCTAGTGTGGAAATGGTCTCTCTCTTTCTGCTCTCCTGACCCCAGCAGAGAAAACACTGAAACTATGACTGGGACAGGTTAGATTCTCTGAAATTTGAAGCTATGAATGACATTAAAATCAATTTAAACATAAGTAAGTTTGTCCTGTTGGTCTCTTTGATGTTGATATGTTCTTGTTGTTACTTCTGTTACTGCCATTGTTGTTATCATCATCACCAAAATATTTGATGATAATTAGTATCATTATTAAGATTATGATTGTTATGATTTTGAGGGATGAGGGAGGATTCCATAACTTGATTAAAAAAAAATGTGGTCGACTAGGGGCAACTAGTTAAAGAGACAACCTGTTAAAAGCAGAGCTTTTTGAAAAGGCATTGCATTTGCTTAGAAAAGCTGCATTGGTTGGATTGCAACTTCCATATGTTAAAATCAGTGCTTGAAATAAATATTATAAAAAGAGCTGGAAGAGGAAAAAGCTACTCCCCCCACCCCCACATTCAAAGCAAGGCTGGGGCAACTTTCTTTTCTTAGACTACAACTCCCATTAAAGAAACACTTCAAAAGTATTAAAAAGAGAAGGCGAAGTTCTGGGTTTTTTGCTCTCCCCACCTTGGGTTTATTTGCAGCCAGACAAAAAAAATCTTGTATGTTTGTGCTTTTTATCTGAATGACATGTTGTGAGGAAATGTTGTTCATGCTTAATATATTATCTCTAATTACCTCAACAGGGCCTACTCCCTATGATGTCACCTGGAACCATTCATGGATCTCAAATTTTGTTCTGAAATCTCAGATGATGGGATGCTCCTGATCTGACAACCCTAATTCAGCATCATTTTCACAATGAAAATATTTTAAATTATCTCTCAGATTTAAGCAACCTTTAACTTAAAAAAAAATTAAACCATTTCAGTGACCCTGTTTCACACAGAATTATAAGCTAGATTTCTGGAGAATCCTGTCTTATCACAATATTTCTCTGTGTTACAGCACACAACCTGGTTACTCCTGGTTTGCTTCTCTTGATAGCATAGTGACTAAACAAATCAGGACTGGCTTGTTTTATTTGTTGCCAGAACCAAAGATCCTTGTTTCTCACTCTCAGGCAGCTTAGACTTTATAGGACAAGCACAAAACCTATCTTGTGAAGGATGGAAGAACTTTCAAATCCTAGGTTCAGAACTGGAAAGGCAAAGGGATGAGGAATGGGCTGTGTGCTCCAACACACCATTTGTTCACAGTAAGCTGGGATGTTTCAAAATCATGCTTTACTGTTATGTGAAAAAATTTCAAATGACAATGATTATAAGTTTAATTGCAAAGAAACCCAGACGGTTGAGTGTGCAAAGTATGTAGTAATCATCATCCTGTACCAAAGACATGCTTTCAAGCACTCCACTCTGCAACACTTTTCCCCGGTACAGAACTTATTTATATTTATTTTGAGTGTTCTTCCAGAGAAGAGATATAGACTTATATCTTCTTCTCTGAGCCTGTCCTCCTTCGGGGGTAGTGGAGGAAGGGCAAGCATTTTGCTTTACTTTGAAGTGTTAGCGTGCAGGAGATGAAAGCAGCTGTATCATTGTCTTTGATGTTTTTGATACCGAATTTCTCATTTGATTTCTTCTTTGTAGACATTCAGAAAGTAGATTTACTTCTTCAGTCAACTTCACACTAGATTTTCGCCAGGTACTTAGCCTGTAAAGTATCCAGATTTTATTTTATTTTTTTTAAAAAAGTTTGCTTTCCTTCTTTGAACCACCCACCCACCCAAATTCCTAACTGTATCAAGTAAGCTATAATCCTGCTATACTCTTCTTTTTTTCACACTGGCTTCATTATCAAGAAAGCCAAAGTCCATTCTTACACAGCATAGAAATATCCTGAATGCATAACTGATTACACACACAGTCATTTCTCACTAGGATTTTTTCCCCCAAAGTTCACTTCATTGCAACAGCTCAGTCATGAAAATCGTCACAAGGGACTTTTTCATGGGACTAGCAAACTGAAATGGGTTGCTGCATGCCTCGCTGACTCACCTACTGAATGTCAGTGAAAGGAGGACTAATTTGATGTTGGATTGTTTATTGAAACAAATGTTGGGCATTGCTCTGTATTAATTAGGCTAATAGTTTCCTGGCTTTTTTTATGTTAAAATGAGTGAATATTAAAATTCTGAAGCCTGAGTCCATTTTTTCTGCAGAAGGAAAAGGGTTGGAGGCTATGCATGTGGAAGATAGGATGGTGTGAATGAAGGAGTGATTGATAGATGTTGTAAAAATATTGCAAAACCAAAGAATTTTCAGTATAGGAATTCATTCTTCTTTTTCTTCTTCCTGGCCACTGTTACTTTTCAATATCTCTCCCTCTATATTTCTTTTGCAGGCCGCAAACTAATTGTAGTTGGCTAAATGTTGAAAGGCAGATAAGATTTTCCTTCCTGGAAATTCCTTTTCAAAATGCTCCCTACATACAAGACTGTACTTTTTGTCTTGCCTCCCAGTTCCCACATACTTTCCTTTCTATATGTGTCTGCTGGAAGGAGGAGGGATGACACAGTATGAAACATGCCCATAGATTGCTGATGCCTAAGAAACCAAAAGGAGGAAAGAATCATAGAAGAGTAATGTTCACATGTTCTTAAGAAACTAGGAATGCCAATTAACTCTTTAAAAACTAAGCTTTCAGTCCAAATGAATGGAAACAAGAGTAACTCTGGATGAAAAACCATTAGCTCCACTCTTACCCCAGTGCACTCTTTCTCTCTCTCTTTCTCTCTTCTCCCTACTCTATTATTTTTTTCTTTCTCTCTGCACTGGCATACATTCAGCCTTACTATCATACAACCTCTCAGTCTTCTCTCCTTCAAGTGAAACATTACAAAGTCCCTAAGTTGTTCCTTATATGGTTTGGTTTCCAGATCTTTGATCATCTTGGTTTTGTTTTTCTGGACATATTCCAGCTTCTCAATATCCTTCTCAACACATCCTTCCCACCGCCCTTTCTGTTGTTTTAACCTTTCTGCCAGGGGCCTGAGCTCAGTCTGAGTGTTAGCTTTTCAGACTTTCCCCTTAAAATTACTGTCTATTCATTTGTACTCCTTTTTTGTGATTCCCCCCTTCTTCCATTTCTTTGGTATATATTTTTTAAATTTCAGCTCTTCTGAAAGTTATTTGTACTTGCACTCTGGCTTCTCTACACACCTCCCACTTTTCTTTTTCACTGGAATTGTTTGCAATTGCACCTTCAATATCTCACCTTTACAAAATACTCACATACCATGAACTTACTCTCCTTTGAGCATTTCTGACCATGTGATCTCAGCCAGTATTTCCCTAATACAACTGAAACCAACTTTCCTAAAGTCCAGAGTGCACATCTGGCTATATTTGGTTCCTCTTTCTTCTATATTACAAATCCCAAGATGGCATACTAGTTCCACCCAACGATTACACTACTTCTACCTCATTGGTTCACCTCTGTTAGGATGAAATCCAAAATAGCTTATTCTCTTATATCAAAATTTCTCTGGGCGGGCAGAAAACTGAGATTAAAATGGTAAATCTTAACAGATTTGAAAATGAGGGGTGGTATCTCAGACCTTAAAACTGACCTCTATGCAAGTGGAATGATATGGCTAGCCAACTAGGTTACCCTACAAAATGAAAAAGCACTTATACTTGAAGGAACAGATAACAGATTCAGCTTGCATGCTTATATCTGGTATCAGAAAGTCAAAGTTGACAAGGATTTTCAAAATGATCTTATGCAAGTGGCCCTATGGAGAATGTGGATGAAATATAAGAATTCAACATACAGAAAAAAATCCACTTTGGGTGTCACCCCAACAGGCTTTCTTTGGAAAGTGGAAAAACACTAAAGAAAACTAGTTGAGCTATAAAGATATATTAGTTTAGAACCCCCCACCCCAAATCTATCAGAATGAAAACAAGAGAAGAAATAGGAGCTGATGGAACAAAATGCCAATGGTTTCCTTATAAACAACTAATTGAAAGGTTTAGAATAGACTTAAGATTAGACGATTTGAGATGGAGAAGAAAAAGAATGACTTAGGGAAACTTGTATTTGAAAATTCCAAACACCAAATGTCAAAAATCTACAAGATTCTATTGCTGTGAGGCCAAGAAGAAAAAATTATTAAAGAAACAATGATCAAAAGGTCACAAACAAGAGAAACAAGTCAGATTGATCATTCAGGATTATGCTGGAAACAAATGCAAAAATGCACTTTAGCACAAACTTTGAAAGACTACTACTTCAGAATGGTACATAGATGGTACCTAATGCCAGAAAAATTAAACAAAATGTACAAAACAGGAACAGAAAAATGTTGAAAATACCAAGAAGAGACAGGAAAACTTTTCATACGTGGTGGACATGCCAATTAAGAAAGAGATATTAGCTCAGAATACATGGCATAATGTCAGAAATTTTCCAAGATTAATTCCCAATGTTGCCTATGTTATTTTTGTTAAATATGACAAAAGAATTAAATGTAATTTTTTTCAAGGAAATAATAGCTTATTGTATTTTGTATGGTCACAGCAGCGAGTAATGTATTTGCAGAACTATGGAAATGTAAAGATATGCTGAATATGGATGATTAGTTGCGTGGAATAATAGAAATGAAGGAGTTAGATAATTTAACAATTTGGATTGGAGAAAAATCTGCTGGAAAAAAAATCAAAGAAGAATGTGAATGTGAATCATTATTAAGGTTTCTGGGTAAAAATTGGGGAAACAAATTTGGTAGAATGACTGAGTCTTGTTCAAAACATGTGTAAATTTACTACATGTGATATAGAATCTACTATAATGTAAATAGAAAGATTCATGACGTGAGAAGCTTATGTGAGCATAAAGGAAAACATTATGGACTGACAGGTAATTAGAGAATGTCAAGTTTATACACTAACAGATGGAGGCAGGAAGAACTTTGGTGAGAATATTCTCGAAGTTTAAGAAAATAACGCATATTCTCTAATCAAGGGAAGGTAGGAAGCTATAGAGAACGTATATTTGACATATCAGCACCCTGCCATTGAATCTTAGTGGATTTACGCACTAGAGTGTTATAGCACTATGATTCCACTTTCAACATCCTATGGAATCCTGGGGTTTGCCATTTTGGGAGGGGCTGGCTGGCCCCTCCCGAAACTGCAAACCCCAGGATTCCAGAGGATGTTGAAAGTGGAATCATCACGCTATAACAGGCTAGTGCGGAAATGGCCTTAGACTAGTTAAACTTTGGTTAGATATGGACTTGGCTTGGCCTTTTAGAAACCTTTAAGATATTTTCTGGAGTGATATGATCAAAATGCACAGAAGCATAATAAGGAAAAAAAAAATGAATATTCACACATTTACTTGTTCTCAGCAAGGAAGAGTATCTCAACAGAAGGAGATGCCCTGTCAAGCAAATGATTAACAATTTTGACTTTCTTTGCAGCCTCAGCAAAAAATATTGTTCCCACAGAGACATGGGGGTTTTGTGTCAAAATATCTTGTGTTTTCAAAGATGGAAACAACATCCCCATGCAGAAAACATCTCGCTGGTATTCTGTTAGGTGGTTATGATTTTGTAAGTCGAGTTTACAATTTTACAATTGTTTGCTATTCACATTTACAACCGTGGCACCATTGCTGTGACTGTCATTGTCCGCCCAACACAATGTAAAACCCAGCCAAGAACAGGAAGGAGAGCCTAACCATAGCACTCTAGCTATGTGTCTGATGCAGGATTTCACCCCATCCATGAAAAATATAATGTTTTCTGCAGGAAAATGTAATTTTTAGGACAAGAATACTTTTTGGGTGAATAGATATTTCACAGAGGAGTCCTCAAGGGTAAAATATTAATTGGAATATACACAAAAACTCACTTATTCTTGTCTGGTTGAGATAAAAAAATTCAACATGGGTCATTCTTGCATGAAAGAATGATATAAATAAAGATTCAAATGAATAGATGAAGTCTTCATCCTGCAAATGAAGATTCCAGGGTTCTCAGTTAAGATGTACTATGCATAATCAAAAGTGTGCCAAGACTTAGGCAAAAGCAATTTTAGGACTTTGCAAAAGCAAAGTGGTGCTGTCTTCTCTAGGCTTTTCTGTTTTTTTCTCAATATTTTTTGTCATTTTGGTCACCCTGTGAAATGTGGGAGGGTATAGCCACTCTCATAGCACATGTATGTGTATATAAGGGCCATTTCCACACTGCACTGTTATAGTGCTATTACTCCACTTTCAACACCCTGTGGAATTCTGGGGTTTGGAGTTTACCGGATGAGAATTCTAAAGGCTCCTCTCTAAACTGCAAACCCCAGAATTCTACAGGATGTTGAAGGTGGAATAATAGCACTACAACAGTGCATTGCAGAAATGGCCTTGAAATGGCCTACTACTTTTCATTAAGATTCAACCACTAAAGGAAGGGGATTGATTCGGAATGCTCCATCTGGATTGTTTTCTACCCCAGGAAAGTCTTGAAGGGGTTACTCGTTTCCATGTCATCCTGTTAATTAAAAATAGTTACATTTACAATTATTTGACCTTTCAGTGTAAGACACTGCACCATTAGTTAATTCAATAACCTTTTAAAGTAAAGCTATGCCTAGAAGGAGAAAACTCCAGCTTCCTCTGTTTGTAGACACCTGGCATTACACCTGGTTTTCTATTTCCAAACACTCAGAGTAATAGATATTAGTACTAGTATATTGAGGTACAAATTCTCTTAAAATTGCCTCATATTTTTATTACCTCTATTGTTATTATTCCTGAACTATTCAATGTATGTATCTTATTATTATCATTTATGTGAGATTTTCTTCATTATTCATTGTATGTCTGAACTAATTAAGATTAGATTAATTAGTTAAGGAGCTCAGTGACTGTACTGTATTCATTGTGTCTTAACTAATTAATCTAAAAATAAAATTATATTACACAGGAAAAAATTATGTATCTTAACTGTTCCATGTATATGTTCCTTAACTATTCAGTACAGATTTTGTTGTAATTATTTACATGAGAGCTTGAATATTCTGTGAATGCTCTATTGAATAAAACAGATATCACTCAGGTGCCCTTTAAACATTACACTAGAGCAGTGGTTCTCAACCTGTGGGTCCCCAGATGTTTGTGGACTTCAGCTCCCAGAAGCCCCAGCCACTATGGTCAATGCTCAGGACTTCTGGGAGCTGAAGTCCAAACACATCTGGGGACCCACAGGTTGAGAACCACTGCACTAGAGTCACTGAGCTCCTTTCATTTAGGTTTATCCTATAGTGTCACATGCATTGATATAGCGATGTACTTATAGCAATCACCTTATTCCCTATCATGTTTTTAATTCAAATAATTTATGGAAAAAGCAGTCATTTGTGAGAACATTCATAAAATACCCTTCCCTTCAGGGTATATAAGGACCCTGGTGTGCTTCCCATTAGTTCCTTGACCACGGCTGCACATTTGGTGCCAGGAAAGAAGCATGGCATGAAGAGAGGAGGTTGGGAGGATCGTGTGAGTTCACAGATGACCACTTGAAGAACTCCAGTTATAGGTATGCAACCTGTCCTACTTCTTTGTGGTCTCTGTGACTCACACATATGGGAGATTAGCAAGCTATGTGCAAGGAGGCAGGAATGCCATGTAGAACCAGAGAAACTAATCATTGAAAACATAGGCCCTTTCCGCACGAGGTGAGGGAATCGCTCCGTGTCGTTACCTACCGCTTCTTCTGGGATCTGAAGCAATGCGGCCTGTGCCTGAAGCCCTTCTGCAGGGCTCCTCCTTGGTCCAGGGCGAATCGTAGCAATGCAAGGTCTATAGATCTGCACTGCTCTGGCTTCCAAAATGGCGGCTTTCAGCTTCCTAAATGGCAGCTTCCGGCTTCCAAAATGGTGGCTTCCGGCTTCCAAAATGGCGGCTTCTGGCTTCCAAAATGGCAGCCTCTGGCTTCCAAAATGGCAGCTCACAGTTGGTTGTGGGTCCCTATCAACCGTTGAAGCTCGTTACGCCTAAAGCCTGCCCTCCGCAGATTGCAGGCTCACATTGGTGCGAGCCTGCGAATCTGCACAAGTGAGCAGGAACACAATGGCGCGTTCCAGGAAAATAAAGACCTTTTTTTGCGGTCTTTAGAAAACATGCTGGAGGACCACTTGGGGTCATTTTGGAGCAGACTGAAGTGCAGAGCTCCGGTAAGTAGTCCGCTCCTAGTCCACTCCAAGGTGCAAACAACCTCTGTGAGAGGATGCACTGCCCTGTTCTAATTGTCTGGTGTGGAAAAGGCCATAGTCTACCAAAAAATGCTAAGCAGGTACGAACAAGCTGAAATTTATCATGATCAAATGCAAAAGGTAAGTCAGTAACAACATATGCCACAATAGTTCCGGAGAACTTGTATTAGAACAACAGTGACCACATGAATGATATCACTGAACTGAGGAGAACAAAACTGCCTGCCCATATGCAGTCTCAGCAGAAGAATGCTGGTCAATTCTATAGTGGGATATAAAAGTCATGGGCTGCGACCAAATGGCTGCCCTGCAAATGTCCTGCAGTGGAACACCTCTCGGAAATGCTGCTGAGGCTCAGAGGGCCCTGGTAGTGTGGTTCCTAATCTGAAGAGGAGGGTTCATCCTTGCTAGTTCATAAGCAAGTTGAATTGTTGAGGCCACCCATTTAGACAGTCTTTGTGAAGAAACAGGTAGTCTTTTCTTTGTGGAAGAATAGCAAAGGAAAAGTCTTTGAGACCTTCTAAATTCTGCAGTCCTCTGAGCATAGAAGGCCAAGGCTCAATGGATGTCCAAAGCATGCAAAGATCTTTCCAGATCTGAGGGCCGGTTTTGGAAAAATGTTGGGAGGACAATGTTCTGGTTAAGGTGGAAGGCTGAAACTAATTTAGGCAAAAAAGTGATATCAGGCAGGAGAACTATCTTGTTCTTGTGAAAACGAAGGTATGGACAATCAGCTCGGAGTGCACACAGTTTACTAGCCTTCTGGGCAGATGAGATGGCCATGAGAAAGGCTGTCTTCCATGAGAGCAGTCTGATGTCACATGTGGCCATCAGTTTGAAGGGTTTCCTGGATAGCTCAGAGAGCACTAAGGAAAGGTTCCATCCAGGAACTGGTGGTTGAACTGGAGGGTACAGGTGCTTGTAACCTTTAAGAAATGTCCATACTAATGGATCCACAAAGCATGAGGGTCTACCCATATGCTGTAGATGAGATGAAATTGCTGACAGGTATCACCGGATCTTCTGCTAACTAAGAAAGAAATTCCAGAAGATGTACAGTATCGAAGTGGTCAATATTGAGCTGATGAGTCGAAGGAATTTGACAAACTTCGATACCTTATAGGAATAGGCACAGGTTGTTGATAGTTTGTGGGCTGCCTCTACAATTCGTCGAACGGCCAGGAGCAGAGAAGTCACCAGAGTAAATTCCACACCGTGAGCTTGAGGCTGGTGACATCTGGATGACGGATGGTCCCTTCATTCAAGGTCAGCAAGTCTGGTCTGAGTGGAAGCCTCCGATACTGAGACTTCGATAACAGGAGTAGCGGAGCAAACCATGTTTGGCGTGGCCACCACGGTGTGATGAGGATTGCTGAGGCTCGATCTCGGCAGATCTTTTCCAGTGCCCTTGTGATGAGAGGGAATGGCGGAAAGAGGTAGACAGCTGGGCCTGTCCAGTGGAACACGAATGTGTTTCCTAGGGACTCCTGACCTAGCCCACTCCTCGAGCGAAAGAGGCAACATTGGACATTGGACGGAGAAGTGAAGAGATCGATGAGTGGGGTCTTCCGCATGTCAAACACCTCCCAAAGAACACAACTTTCGATTCTCTATTCGTGGGATATCATCAGGAGATGATCTGCTGTTGTGTTCAGCATGCCGGGATGCTGGAGAGCCACAGAGTGGATCTCAGAAGGAAGACACCAGTTCCACAGCTGGAGCACCAGTGTTAGAAGTGACCATGATCGTGTGCCGCCTTGTTTGTTTATGTAGTAGGTGACCATGGTATTGTCCGTTAGGATCTGTACCCTCCAGTTGGTGAGTATATCCTTGAAGGCTGCGAGCACCACAACGACTGCTAGCATCTCGAGGACATTGATGTAGTATGAGTTGAACACGCTTGACCCTTGATCCCTTACTGTTAAGTCCCTGGATTGGGCTCCACATCCCTCCAGAGAGGCATCCATTGTGATCGATATTGAAAGTTCTCGGAGATGGAACAGCATTCCAGCCAGGATGTTCCGTGGTTGTTTCCACCAGGTTAGGGACCTGAGGACTTGTCTTGGGACCGAGAGGCAACAATGTGGACTATTGAGAAGGGGGTCGAAGGTACTCAGGAACCAGCTCTTCAGGGGTCTCATGCACAACCTTGCAAGCAGGACCACGGCCGTCATTGAGACCATAAGGCCCAGAAGGATCTGGATCAACCGAGCAGAGGTTCATCATTTCTTTGCAGTCCCGATATCGATTTGAAGAGTCAGATGATGTGGTCTTGTGAAGGGAAAGCGAGTTGACAGGTGGAGTTGAGGACTGCCCCAATGAAATTTATGTGGTGAGTTGGGTGAAGATGTGACTTGTCCATATTGACTGTGAGGCTCAACTTGTGAACAAGTTGAAGAATCAGCTGAAGGTTGTGCGACCCGGAACTGGAGCCAGTCGTCTATATACGAGAATGATCCTGCGCTGTCAGAGTTTAGGCCAAAAGGAAGCACTTGAAACCAGAATGCCCTCTTACTAATTGCAAAAGCAAGGAATTTTCTGTGGTTCCTTTGAATGGCAATAGGAAAATACGTGTCCTTGAGGTCCAGCATGGTGAACCAGTCTCCTTTCCGAAGGAGGCAAAGAATGGACTTGAAGGGTACCATCCAAAATTTGTGGGGTTTGATGTACCGGTTTACTCCCCATAGGTCAGTAAGGCAGGAGATCCCACTCTCAAATCCCCTTGTGCTTGAGTGACAGGTGTGGTTCTGTCCGAGAGTCAGGGAGGAGTCAGAGGAAGGGGCTGCTGATCAGTTGTTTCCCTTGCCACTTGAGACTGTGGCCGTTTAGATGGTGGCAAGAGCCTGGAGTCAGAACCAGTCAGGGACGGGGAACGATGGTGACACCGAGAGACAACCTCCTCGTAATATCCATGGTATCTGTGACAATGTTGAGGTAGGTATATGTCCTCTGAGGAGGACTCACCTGATGATCTGGATGGTGAGTAATATACATAAGTGCACCAGTGGTGAGAACAGGATTGGTCTTGGTAAGTATATCTCCAGTGACATGAATGTTGGGATCAGCTGGAGGAGGAACATGACCTTGATTCTGCCCACCTTCAATGGAAGCTTTGGCAGTCCTCTCAACCTCGGACAACCATCGACCTCAAAGAGGAATAAGATTGGACCCTCCTGGACACATGGGTTAAGGATCTAGGAGATACTGTGCAAGGAGGAAGGGGAGGCAAATGGGCTTCATCTGATCTCTCTGGGGCAGTTATGCTCTCTGCCTGGGATTTGTCTCCAGACTCTTGAGGGAAGTCCTGAGGTGAGGTCTGTTCCACTATCTCCCCATTGGAAGGCTGAGATTTCTCTGAAGGCGAGGTAGAGGGGAGTCAATCCATGAGTGCGGAGGCCTGTAGAGGGGTTTGTTCTTCTGGGGTCCGCTCCCGTAGGATGGTGTCTGTCTCTGAAATAGTCACCACAATCAAGAGTTTGATCTGTCCCTGAGTGGGGAGTCTCTCTATATCCTTTCTCTTACGAGATCTAGCAAGGTCCTTCTTGATGGAACAGCCCAGGGTAAGGGGTATCTACGGTGTTGATTTAGAGGTCGAGGGCCTCGATTTGCTCGAAGTCAATGTTGGGTGCTTCAAGCGGAGGGTTGATGGTACCGAGGTCGACTGATTGGGTTGGGTATCTTTTGCCGAGGGATCATGAGAGTCCTTGGAGGGGGAGCGATGAGAGGAAGTCTTTGAAGTGCCCATTCTGGAAGGCCTTCTAGATGTGGTTGTGCTACTCAGACGCATCAAAGTTGCTGAGGCGGCTGACATGGATGGAGCCAAGGGGGGCTTCAAAGCCTGCTCATAGAGGATGGATCGAAGTCTGGCCTCTCTGTTCCTCCAAGTCTGTGGAGTGAAAGCCTGACAATGAGAGAGGCGGCAACATTATGAGTCTCCCCTAGGCAGACGAGGCACCTGAAGTACCCGTCACAATCTGGAATCTTTGTGTTGCATGAATGACAGCATTTGAAAAATGCTGTCGATGCCATAAAAGGGAGGTCCAAAGGTGTAGTTGGTAAGCGAAGCAGTGGTCCGTATCAGAGAGGCAATAAGTAAGACACTCAATAGCAGCTCCAAAGCCAGCAGATGCGGTGGAAAAAAAGGAACTAACAGCAAGCACGCCAAGGTCCTTATATCCCCTGAGGGGAAGGGGCGGAGTTTTCAAGACAGTACTGCACAGGTGCAGATAATCCCATATGTGTGAGTCACAGAGACCATGAAGAAGAACTCTTGTTACACTTCCTGACATTCACATTACGTCCATTGAGATCTGATCATGTAAATTGTTCCCTTCTCCAAGTTTTACACTTCCAATGAAAGAGATGTTTCTTATACATGCAAATTTGAATGGAGGTTCTGTATGCATCATCTGGAATCTGGGTACTGCAGAATTTATTACTGCATGGAAGAGCATAAGCTACCTATAGTTGTACATATGTAGACAGTACAGGGTGACAGTTTCCATGTTAAGGACTTTATGCTAAATTTACAGTTTTGAATCTAAGGTGCTGAGCCTCTTTTGGAGATAGAATTCTGTACTTTGGATACCTCTTTTAAAAATTTCAGACTAAAATCTAGAGCAGATTGACCTCCTCACAAAGAACAAACTCCACTAATGAGCTCTTGGTCCTCTCAATATTTCACGATGTGTGGTGACGTGAAACACAGAGCCACAGTATGCTTAATGCTGATTCTTAAAAGCAAAACAACACATAAACAACAAATGAACATAATAGTGCATCAAAACTACCAAATTGTCTCTCTAAAAAACAAAATTATTGAACAGCTAACCCTAACAATATAGATCATCTATAAGAATGGGAGAGAAAAGCCAATCAGTCTATTTAAAAATGAACAAAACAACCTGACAGGAAATTATTTTATTTTATAACTGCAATTGTGGCAGAAATGGCTGAATACCCAGTAGAATAGCAACATAGGACATCTGTTAATTTTGACAGGTGGGTTATTTCTATTTAACTGAGCAATATGGAACTACTTTCTGTGTATTTGATCACAATTTTTTGTAATGATAAAGCACTTTGATGTTGGTTCCTATTGCCCAGTTAAATTCCTTGGTAAGTAAAGATCTCCTTAGATAAGGATCTGTCTCAGAACAGAGATTTCATTTCTATGGCAGACCATGATCAGAGAGAGATTTTGGGGTGCACAAGGAATAGGTTTTCATTTACATTGTTCTGAAAATGACATTACATATAAATTAGTATTTCTTCCATATCACTACTTATAATATTATGACTAAGGACTGTTGGAAAATTCTAGCATTCTCTCTCCCCAACTCTTGTTCTAGGACAAATGGAACTTAGCTAGCATAGGGTTAAGTGTTGCTCTGAGTTACTTAAAATGATTGGCTATGGTATCCAGAACATGTGACCCAGGATACACTCTGGAGACAGTCATTGGCCTTCAACAGACAACCACGTCTCTCTCTCTTTGCCCCTTTGCAATCTTCCTTCTAGCACCCTCTCTCTGCTATTCCAGCCTCTCCACTAAGAAATTGGTGAGTTAAGAATGAAGCTATTATCTCACTCAATCCTTTTGTTAGTTAGTTAGGATCTAGCTTCTCCAATCCATATATAATTATAAAGTTTATTAGTAAATCTTTTAAGTTTCGAACCTGAAACTGCCTGCCTTGCTTTGCTTTCCAAGTCAGTCTCCTTTCAAGGAAACCACACAGAGATTTGAACATGCTTTTTCTGCAACTCTGCTGAAAGAAGGCTAATTCCTAATAGCTTTAGCTTTCATAGAATCTCCCCAAAGGACTAACATGCTTGAAAACTCTTACTCCCAACAAGGGAAAGTCAGATGTGTCCTGTTCATTTTCCCAGGGTCCATCCATTTCCCATCTTCAAGTTCATTCTGCTCCAGTTCCACATGGAATATTATACAAAATCAAAACAGACATATTTTTCTGCACATTTTTTCAAACAAACACATTACTGGACAAACTGATAGATATATAACCCTATTGTCCACAGTATGTTTTGGCACTCAGTGTGTTGTTGTTGCTATCATTGTTGTGGTCCTTGGTGATGTTATTTTATAGTTTCAAATGTATGCATGCTGTTCAACACATTTCTTTATTTCGTAGAACACTATGAAGACGTATGGTTTTCCAACCACAAACTATGTCCAGTATTCTATGTCCATTCTAAGATATGTAGAATAAGGTAAATTCTTTAAGGAAAAGAAAAACTTCTTGATTTATTTCTTATATATCTTTAATTATTGAGAATTATATCGAAATGAATGAAACCTCCTCCTCCTCCTCCACCTCTTCTTCTTCTTCTCCTTCTTCTTTTCTGTACCTGACCTAGTGTTGAGGATGGTTGAGGATCTAATCATTTCTAATTGACATGAACCAGGATGAACCAAAAACAAACAAGAAGAAAAGAAAAGAAAAGAAAAGAAAAGAAAAGAAAAGAAAAGAAAAGAAAAGAAAAGAAAGTTGCTATCTGCTTTTCCCCCAGGAGGAAAATTATACTCCATAGTCATTCTTATCTTCAATCATTCTAAGGTCTCAGGTACGCAACATCCTCCCCCTTATAATGAAGCTGCTCTGTGAAAATAATAACTTCTCCATGAGAAAGCCTCCAATGTAATTGGTTTGAAAATAAGCCATGTATCAAATTGACAGAAACTTTTATCCATGTGTAAGTATTTATATACAATTTCAAAGCTAGAAAATGGGTCCTATACAGAGAGAGCAACACAATGGTTTCTTATTGGGTTTACCACATGTTTAGGTTAGCATGGTGGGACTTTTGAAAGACCTATTTTGGAAAGGCATGACATGCTGTTTTTGATTAATGCATGTGAGCTAGAAGAATTAAAGAAAAAAAAATAGAGGCCATGGCAGACTTGAAAGGAACCTGGGACAGATGGATTAGGATGAGGCTGCAAAACAGCATGATGCTTTATAGTAGGGTAAAAAAAGGGACTTTTGCTTGATGCTTAGTTTACTCCAACTGTTCATTTGTTTTGTTTTATTTTTCCCCTCACAGTGCACTCACTTTCATGCTTCACTCATGTCTCTCCTTTCTGAGAAACTGATAGTGTCAGGGGAAAAAAACAACAACAAGCAGGGAGTTGCTTAAAATTAGAAATCACTGCAAGGGGAGGGGTAGTTTTAACCAGGAAAAAAACAAAATAAAACAAAAACAAAGGAAACTGCAAGTCCCATCCCCATGCATGAACACTTGTGAGTGGAAGTCACTTGTTAGGATGAGACTTTTTCTCTCCTCCTGACATCCAAATCTACTCTGAAGGGTCTAACAGCTCTATGGAGCTGAAGTTGAAGATGTGTCCCCTATAAATTTTTAGGAGTCTCTCTTCTAATTAATCCCATTGTAAATTGCTACTGTGAGCATGCAACCATATGGTGATAGGCTTGTCCCCTGATGTGAAATCTTTCTGTACATTCACAACAAATTAGTAGTCTATAAGTGCAAGACAGTAGTAACATCTTCTTAAGCATCAGATAGCACATTAATTGACTTTCATATTTATACCTATTTTGTAAGTGGTTGAATTTAATTACTGAGAGAAAGCTGTACTCAGACCAACCACATTATTTCATATTCCTTATTTTATCCATTGTTTGATATATGGTATGTATTTTCCCTAATAACAGTTTGTGGTGGCATCTACCCTTGTGTTTCTGATGCTGGAAGTGATTGGACCTGTATATCAGAAGCAATTAGACGTTACTTTAGGGTGATCATTGAGTGAAAACTGGTGAGTCTTCTAGAGTATTTTGCTGGTGACTCATCCATGCAATGGGCAAGGCTTTTATTCTTATTATTCAAGTCAGCTTCAAGTGAAGACTCTGAGCTTCTTGCAGGCTTTCTCTATAAATGTTTAAAATACCAACAAAAAATAAATTTGTTTGAGGACCTCAAAGTGAGCCTCACAATTGTAAAGCCTACTGCTTTTGATTAAAAAGGTGTCTAGAACAATGTTAAATAACACTTTGTGGGTTAAATACTGCACTCTCTAAGGAAAGAGCCCAGGAAAAGAGCCAAATGTAGTTGATTTCCCATAATACATCATTCTAACCATCTGTGTGAGAGATAATGTTCTCTTAAGAGTAGAAAAGAAACAATTGCTGAGGAAGAGAATTCTGGAGACAGAACTGATATTATTTTATAATATTTAATCAGGGTCTTCTCAAAAGCCCTTCTGAAAAGATAACGTTAAGATGAAACATTGGAATATAACTATATATCAAACACATATATACCTGTGCCTGCGCTGCTTATACATAAATTCAGTGCAGGAATAACAAGTGCTATTTATATATTGCTTTTAAATGTTTTTGCTTTTTCCCCTTCAGGGTTCTGCTTTCAATAATTTCAGATAGCTTTGAAGTTGAAAATGAAAAAGGTATTTCAACCTAAACAAACAAAAGCATCCAAAGGTACCACACTTGGTTGTTGTTTTTAAAAAATCACACTTTTATTGAATAGATACTTTGCATCAGCAAACCAGTATAGGCTTAACGTGGGCACCTCTTGTTTTTGTACACATTCATGGCAAGTACTTCTTACCACAAGCTGTTCGGTGATTATGCCACCTAACTGATCAGCTGTACAACGAACACTGGTATTTATTTTCTGTCAGCATTTCTAACCCATTTCAACATTTCAGACCCAAAACTTGATTTCTGGGAGGGAGATCTATGAAACAATTTCCTTTTGTATTTACAAAAATGGCTAAATGCAGTTGCTGATTGAGCTTCTAATTGAAATCATGTCACAGGGAAAAGGTCTGTACACTCTCCCCCAGACAGAAGAGGGTGGCTGGCCCAGTTGTTTTCTTTGAGGGACAAACTATGCAGGCATTACTTGTTTTCTGATTGACCCACCGTGGTAGAAAATTGCAAAATCTCAAAGGATCTCATGGATCTAGGTGTCATGAACACCCCTCCCCCAAAAAAGCACATGTATTCATGACTTTCCTATAAGGACACTATTCTTTGAAAGGCCATAAAGATATATCTAGAAAATAAGCAATTTACAAAGTATTAGTGTACACTTGTTAATGTGCACTGTGTGTGTATACCTTTATGAATATTCATAAATATTGTGTTATCTCTGTATCCCCACCGCCCCGCCAGTGTAGCAAAAACAGAGTTAAAAACAGTTTTTCCAAAACTTTTTTTTTTATTATTTCTGGGGCCATATATGACCTTTGATTTCTGTAGTTCCCACATGACCTAAAGCAGAACTACCAAGAAAATGACATGGAACAGGATAGATAAAAGGGAAACAACAGGAAAAAAAACAGACAATCAGAACAACAATGGAAAGGTGGCATTTTTGCTTGTCTGTCAAGTGCTATCCTGCGTTCGGGAAGGACACGTCAGGTTCTGGTGACAGGCTAGCAAGGCATCAGGCTTACATGGCTATATGTGCTCTGTTAGTCCCCACTACAGAAGTGTCCAGAGTTCATTTCTCTGATATAGTAGAAGCTGATATGAGTTATGCATGTTTGAAATCTACAGCTGAGCAAGAACAAAATGAAACCATTCAAGTGAATCACCCCTGAAAAGGTATGACATTGTTTGTCGGACTTTGGCCTTTTCCACACTGGGTTTTTAAAACAGTGCAGAGCGTCCTCCAGAGAGGATGTCTACACCTGGGAGCGGACTGGGTCCAGACTACTTTGTGTAGTTCTGGACTTCATCCCACTCTGGAACAACCCAAAGTGGTTGTTCAGTGTGCTTTTGAAAGACCGCTTAAAACAGGTCTTTCAAAAGCATGGAGCACACACTCTGCGGCCGCGCTCAGGTGCAGATTTGCAGGCTCGCACAAGTGCGAGCCTGCAGATCTGCCAGGTGCAGGCTTTAGTCTGGCGAGCCTCACCGATAGGTGGAGAGCCTCCACCAACCAGAAGCTGCCATTTTCATCCCCAGAGCAGTGCAGAGCGCGGACACACACTGCTTCGGACCAGCCTGGACCCGCGCAAGGTCCGGTGAGTACCGGCATGGGGCGATTCCCTCGCCCCATGCACAAAAGGCCTTTGACTTACTTTCTTTCTTTCTTTCTTTCTTTCTTTTCTTTCTTTCTTTCTTTCTTTCTTTCTTTGTATGGCCTTTTTAAAAAAGAATCAGATGGTATACAAATACACTTGTGACTGGAAAGACCCAAAGTTTCAACTGATGTAAACCTACATAATTTTGATTTGTATGAACAGATGTTTACCCCATTGCTTTCTTTCTTAAGGCTTAGCTTCAGCTGCAGGATATCGCAATTGCCACACTCTGAATTTTCGAAAAAGATTATGAATTACATTGAACTGGCTTTGTTGTTTGTTGCAACCATCTTCAAATTGTTTGTTCCCTATTCCCATTTGGGCATTGGAACACTAAATCTGAAATTTTTTCATCAGCATTTTACTTTAAAAAGAAAGGGGCAGGAACACTGAAACACTGAAATTTGTGCTTTTATTTTATTCTACGAAACCATAAACTGCATAATGTTTCCCCTTACAGTAGTATGAACCTCGCATTTTTAAACAGCTCTGGATTAGCTTTTCTGTGTGCTCATGAAGCATTAAGGTTTTACTGTACAAAGCAGCTTGCTCTGACCTCTGCTAGGGAAAATAGAATAACTTCAAGCATGCCCTCTTAACTAATAGATTTTTCCATTTGTAATTCCCTTCACAAATCCCTTCCCTGTTACTCCCGTGGCTAAGCCTTGCCTGCTCATCAATCCCTTGCTGGATCACTAGTTCATTTCTTGACTTATTTATGATGCCATAGAGATAACTTGACCAATCAAATCCGGTTTGTTTTTAATTCTCTTGCTTATTTGCTTTGAAATTTGCTTCAAGCATTTCTTCCTCTTATTTCCTGTCAACAACCAAGTAAAAATTGTACTTCCAAAAATTAGGCGATGCTTTTTCAAAAAAGGCGGACAGGAACAGATAGGTTTGGTATGGCACAAGTCTCACATTTTGTACTTTCTCTGTATGTTCTTCATGTGATAGTGCTGACTGTCCACTTTCCCTCATCCATTTGAAGAAAAGCCCCACCAGTCTACTGCCAGATCCTATTGACCATTCTGAGAATGAAAGTGTCACCAAACATCATTCTTGTCCATGTAGCCAGAAATGTGCTTGATATTTAAATGTGAAGTTTCCCAAGGAAGTCCTATGGGAGGAATTTGTCTCCACAATGGGTAACTTTTGTGTAGATTTTCTTAATCATGACAGCTAGCTAGAAACACGGACTGGGCAGAACAAAATAAGGTGAGAACAGTTCCTACATTGGTGTGGTATCAGTGTGTTTTGCTGAACACACAACTAACATGGACTAGAGTATACCCTATCCTCCAATACTCTGCAAAATGTGTTATATTAGAAAATGATTGTCATGCACCTGATAGCAATAAATCTCTCTCTCATGGACATACACACATGCTGCTGTTCATTTAAATAACTTCTAATTTTACCCATGTGTGTATCAAAATACACAACCAAAATGTTCCCAATCATACAAAAGCAACAGATGATTAGAGTCACTTCTCTGTTTTTTTTTTAAAAAAAATCTTAATAGAACTGTAAGTAGATATCTTATAATTCTTTCAGAAGGTACTCATCTGATGTCTAGTAACATCACTAAATTCTTCAAAGTTATAGTAAAACATTTATCCTGGTAACTTACAAATATGAAATAACACACACAATCCTGAAACACAGACGTCACCAAACAGAGCAAGCCGGTGCTTCTTTCATGCCACTTATTTTTTCCACTTCTAGCAGACTAGAGCCATTTCCACACTACACTGTTATAGTGTTATAATTCCACTTTCAACCTCCTATGGAATCCTGGGACTTGCAGTTTAGGGAGGGACATTTAGAATTCTCAGCTGGAGAGCCCTTTGGCCTCAGTAAACTACAAAGCCCAGAATTCCACAGGAAGTTGAAAGTGGAATAATAGCACTAGAACTGTGTAGGGCAGAAATGGCCTATGAAATGGAGTGGAGGCAGGCAAATGCATAATGAAATAATTGTTAGTCCCACTCCGGCATTCTGAGTAGCTTAAGTAAACATGTTAGGAGGCCTCTGTTTGTGGCTTCTCATATGGAGAATGACAATCTTCATAGGGAGCCTTCTCTGTTTGTGGCTCTTTGTGTACTTCTGAACCCTTATTTCCTAGCATTCAGTTTCCTGGCATCAATACCCCCAGTCTTCAGAACTTTCAACAACTTCAGATGTCACTACGTATATGAAGATGGTAACGCAAGAAGGATCTGGGGTGGAACACTCCTTGGAGGCGATTCTGCATTGCTCAGCGTTGCCTGGTAGCTCTGCCCTGAAACCTCCCACCAACAGACAGTTGTGTCTGGAGGAGAGTGAAAGGGATGACAGAAGTGGCTGGCTAACGTCCCTGCAGCCAGCTATGAAACAATTACATCAGCCACTGAGAGCCTCTGGAGGTCTCATCAGTCAGTGTAATCATTTCATATCTAGCTATCCGTCCTGTTCTCCACCAGTCATAAATGGCCATGGTATGGGGCTGCCATGGGTCTATGGTAGGTCCAGGGATGGGCTTTGGCCACAGCAGAGGGAGGAAGGGAATACCAAGGTTCACAGTGAAAGAAAACAAACATGCAGGTGTAGGATTAACATACATCTGTGCATATACCCCTAAGAGGATTCTGGCTCTCCTGTGTTTGCATTTAGAAGGTGTGAATACACTCACAACTTATTTAGATTCAATTCAGACCTTGTCATCTACAGGTAAAAGATTTAAAGTAGAGCCAAAGATGGGATGGGGTGGGGGAATCTTTGATCTTTGAACATCTGTCACCTCTGAAGGTAGACAATTCTCCTCTAGATGGATAAAATGCCTATTCCTCCTAACACGGATTTGTATGAATCAGTGACACTGATTCCAGTTGTCAGCATTCTTCTGTCCTTAACTGCACTGTTCTGCTGTTAACCCAATGAAGCCCATTTGACCACTTATTGCGCAACCTCCCCTTCAGTATGACATGAGTTGTGGTGAAAAAGGGAGACTAGCTGTGTTCATAAAGTCTTTCAGAAGCAATTTATGAGTGTGTGGCATTGTTTTGTCCAACCATCAAGATCACAATGATAATTTTGGCTCTGGTTCCACGTCACACTGTGTTCTCTTACCATTTTCAAATTAAATGCTTGCCATATGTCAAATTGGGTTGTTCAGAGTCAGATGGCTATCTGGCCACAGAACAAACAAACAGAAAAGGACTTGGAAATATAATATTACTATACACACACACACACACACACACACACACACACACAATATTACTAATTATACATGGGTGTTCATCTTCATGTTGAGGCATGGCTGTCGGGTAGCTGGTGGGGGGGAATATCACTTTTCAAAAATGTGCCCATAAAAATTGAAAATGCATGCAAACACTGCTTGACAACTCTTTATTCACTGGAAGACAATATGCTGAAGTGCTGCATACAATTTAAATTTAAATGCATGCATTCAATTTGGGAGGGAAGAAAGAGACAGATATGTACAATTTTTTTTAAAAAAAAGTGGATGAAAGCTTACATACAATTTAAATCATATTTACAAAATTGGCACATGCAAAGAAAGAGGGAGATCTCTCCCTGTAACACTCCCCCCAAAAAACTGAATGAAAGCTGGCACAGGTTGGATGTGGAGATGAAGAAGAGAAGACTTCCATAGATGTAGACAGTCCTACATTATCATCTATCTAAATCTAGATATAGATATAGATCAAGCTTTGATAGATATATTGATAGCCTGATTAAAACTTTTTTACAGCCATGCAGTGAAACTATTCATTTTATTATTTATTTATTTTACTTATTTATTGTTGAAGCATAAATGTACTTAAAGCTAGATTCAGTGAAATAGCAGACATGTATGCACATGCACGTGTGGCATTTCAACATAAAAGTGATATCCAGATAGAATATCCAGATAGAAATATCCAGATAGAAAAAGCCTCAGAAATCAATCAATCAATCAATCAAGAAAGAGTATACTGTCGAAACTTACTTTTCATGAACTAGTTAAAGAAGTTAAAGAATGACATCCATAAAATTTAGACCAGTGGTTCTCAACCTGTGGGTCTCCAGATGTTCATGGACTTCAGCTCCCAGAAGCCCCAGCCACTATGGTCAATGCTCAGGGCTTCTGGCAGCTGAAGTCCACGAACATCGGGGGACCCACAGGTTGAGAACCACTGATTTAGACATTAATACCAGGAAAGATTCTAGAACAGATCATTAAACTGACAGTCTGTAAGCACTTAGAAAGGAATGCCGTGATCACTAAAATTCAACATCAGTTTCTCAAGAACAAGTCATGCCAAACTAATTTCCCTGTCTCTCTCTCTCTCTCTCTCTCTCTCTCTCTCTCAGATAGGGTAGGGAATGCTGTGGATGTAGCATATCTTGACTTCAGTAAGGCCTTTGATGAGGTCCTCCATGATCTTCTTGCAAACAAGCTAGTAAAATGTGGGATAGAAAATGCTAGTGTTAAGAGGATTTGTAACTGGTAGATCAATCAAATCCAAAGGGTGCTCACTAATGGCTCTTCTTCTTCTGAGAATGATGCCACAAAGTTTTGTCCTGGGTCCAGTGCTATTCAACATCTTTATCAGTGACTTGGATGAGGGAATAGAGGGCATTCTTATCAAATTTGCAGATGACACCAAATTAAGAGGGGTAGCTAACACCCAAGAAGACAGGATCAGAATTCAAAATGATTTTAACATATCAGAGAGCTGAGCCAAAACTAACAACATGAATTTCAACAGGGAGAAGTGTAACTTACTACACTTGGGGAGAAAAAAATGAAATGCACAGATATAAGATGGGTGACACCTGGCTTGACCACAGTACATGTGAAAAGAATTTAAGAGTCTTAGTAGACTATATAAGCTGAACATAGTCAGTAATGTCATGTGGCTGCTAAAAAAGCCAATTTGGTTCTGGGCTACATTAATGGGAGTATAGGGTCTAGGTCAAGGGAAGTGACAGTACTACTGTATTCTGCTTTGGCCAGGCCCCATCTGCAATACTGAGTCTAGTTCTGGGCACTACAGTTCAGGAAGGATATTGACAAGCTGGAACATGTCCAGAGGAAGGCCTGGAACCACTCCTATGAGGAGCGGTTTAGGAAGCTGGGTATGTTTAGCCTGGAGAGGAAAAGGTTAACATGATAGCTATGTTTAAAGATTTGTAGGGATATCTTACGGACGATGGAGCAAGCCTGGTTTCTGCATGGACATAGAGCAATGGCTTCAAACTTCAAGAAAAGCGATTCCATCTAAACATTAGGAAGAACTTCCTGATAGTAAAAGCAGTTTGACAGTGGAACACGCTGCCTCAAGAGTGTGGTAGAGTCTCCTTCTTTGGAGGTTTGCAATCAGAGACTGGATGGCTGTTGGGAATGCTTTGATGGTATATCTCTGTATGGTAGGGGGTTGGACTCAATGGCCCTTGTGGTCTCTTCCAGCTCTAGGATTCTATAATTCTGTGATTCTATTTAGAATTTATTTCTTTCTAAACGATAAATCAAATAATAGGTCATTATTTGAATTCAGACTCTCTGACACGTTTTATCAAAAGGGTGATGAAAGGAATCAATCTGAAACTTAGGGAAAAAGAGTTTACTAGGTTTAAAATTTCTGACAGAAATAAGTTTGCCATTTCCATAAGAGCGGTGACAGATAAGAACATGAACTTGGATTATATTCAGGGGAAAAAAGTCAATTTAAGGCAACACATCCCACAAATCAATCAGCAGAATGCATTATCCACATGGTAATATATTCACCACATTTGACATTTACATTAATTGGAAGTAATGAAGAAAATATTTTTGTTGTTAGCTGGAGGAAGCTAAATGGGCTGGAAACTCAGATGAATTAGACAATGAGTACATTCACTGTACACCTGCTCAGGGTGCTGTTGACAGCTTGAGGTTTTTATTAGGCACATGCATGGCAATATGATGAGAACAAACAACCATTTTTACACTCTCACAGGATAAAAGTAAACAGTCAATGCTTTGTGCGTGGTGCTTACTTTAACCAGAGCAATGACAAATGCTTAACTAGCCCCCAAATGCCTCCACTTAGTCATGGCTTCTAGTTTTATTAATTATTTACAGTTTGCTAGGTGCAAAGCTTGTGGAAAATGCCTTCCTTAGCTGTTTGATCGACAGTATAATTATACCATGTTTTTGTTTTAAGCACTGTTACGCAGAAGCATAATGCCATAAAAAAGTAAATAGGAATTTTATGAGCTTTTAACTTTGACAAGGTCATGCTGAAGCGCACCAGAGAGGTGGCGTGAAAAACCATAGCCATTATCATCTGTGTCCCGTTAAGTACAACTGCACCTCCAATTGGATTTAGATAAGCTTGCAGGCTTGCTTGGCAATTCTTACTGTGCGCTTTTGCACTAGAATGCATCCACCGATTGTTCATTAAAAACACACATACACAACTGATATAATTGTTAGTGGCTACTTAGCTACAATTGTGTAACTAAGGGCCTTTCCAGACTATACTGTTATAGTGCTCTTATTCCACTTTCAACATCCTGTGGAATTCTGGGGTTTGCAGTTTACTGAGGCCAAAGAACATTCTGGCTGAGAATTCTAAAAGTCCCTCCCTTAACTGCAAACCCCAGGATTCCATAGGATGTTGAAAGTGGAATAAGAGCACTATAACAGTGTAGTGTGAAAAGGTCGTAAGTAACATCTTCTGGTTTGACTTCCCCCAGCGCACATTAAAGGGTCATCAGCTGCACTGGGCAAGAGAGACCCACTTGGATTTTGATGAGGACATAAGGCTGTGACAAGAACTTTTGACAAGGATTCTGCTTCTAATTGTTGCAGCCCACTCACTCGCAGGGAGGGAGTGGAAACATCCTCCTCCTTGCCCCCCAATCCAAAGCTGAATGGACCTCCTTCATGCAATACAGCTCCTGGCTCTTAAAGTAGGTTGTGATGGCATTTACAAAGTTGTACAGTAAGGCAGTGTAATCTTACTAAATACAGTGCAGTTACACATTCATAACTGTGGCAATATTGAGTACCAAGCCATTGTTTTTGGCCAGAATCCAACATCTAGGAGACAAAGTGTAACTTTATGCTCAAGGAGTAATGTTAGTGGATTCTAACTACATGCCACAGAATGTGCAACCAAATGCATAAGGTCAAAGATGCAACACACAATGTGCAATGCACGTCTGCATGAGCAATATCAGTGCACAATGGCACTGCGACAACTGCATCAACAGGATTCTGGCCATTCTTCGTGTTAGCATCCTTTGCTATTTCTTGTTCTCCTTACAGAAGATGCTTACAGAAGGAAATGGTAAAACTGGCAGCCAAATTGGTTCTGAGGTGAGCATTGGAAAAGGATTCACACAAAAAATGGCATCCTGCTAGTGACTACGCATGTATAAGTCTTGCTACACGTGGGTTTTTTTTTTAATATTCACTATACTGGAATAAAAAAAAAAAGTGCTGACCACAAGAGGAGTGGTTGCACATGCAGCAATACTGTGCATTGCAGTTTCACACTGAGCACTTTGGGTGCACTTTGCGCATTGCACATTGCAGTTGCACCTTGCACAATAGGATTCAATCATTGATCTGTATGGGACAGTGTTGCTGCTTTGCATGGGGTTGCTTAGTGCTTGGATTGGAAATCTCTGCATACATGTATTTATGCTATGTTGAGGGGATGCTGTATTGTAGCCAAAACCTGATTCTGCACGCCACTTCTCTGCTATGTGACATTCAAGATGCTATTCAGAGCATGTATAACCCCTTCATGATCCAGATCACTGCCGGTGCCTAGGGTAACTATTACCTGATGCTGTGCATATCCAGCACTGTGAATTGTACCTATAGAGGTGTGTTAAAGTAATGAACACATTTGTTGCTTTGCCATTCTGGAGGTGTGCTGATTGAGAGGAGAAAGGGAAAGGTCAAGGCAAGTCAAATAGTAAATAATCTATACTAAGTGATTCTGAATGTGCACCTTAATGTACCTATTCTACTCCACAATGACAAAGCCTCCACAGGGGACACTGTCTGGTGCTGGTGAAGAAAACACCTGGATTTCTGATACTGACACATTCAGGAATTGGCCAGCTGACAAACTGGTGGGCAGCAATACCAACAGAACACTAAAGAATTAGAAAGTATGATGGGCATAAACTTTCAGCCCGCTACAGCACACTTCATCAAATGCTTGGAAGGTGTGTAATAATTTTGGTGGGGCATGGGACAGAAGTGAAACACAGAGGTATTCAGAGCTCTTTGGGCCAAACCTAATGTGATATTAATCGTATTCATGACATTCAAATTGCAACGGTGGAAGAGTTCAAGCAATCTGCAGCATACAGGGTGGCAAACAGAAACACTTCAGTTCTTTCTTTCCATGGTCCTAACATACAATGATCTCTCCAAAGATACCAATTGCTTTCCATAGAAAATTGTTATGGGGACTGAACAGCCTTTTTGGAGACCTTTTTTTTTTAAACTCCAGGCAGTGAATGAGTTAAACTACTCCCACCAGTCAGTCTGATTGCTGCTGTAGCTTGCCTTGAACTGTTATTTAGATAAGAAGATATGTGTCTTTTAAGTGGATCCCTATCATGTTTATTTTCAAAGCAAAATACAGTAAAATATATAATCTACAAAACAGTGATACCTTTATTGGGGCAATTAAGAAGCACAAAATATATTTTGCAAGCTTTCAAAGCTTCACTGGCTTCATCAAGCAAAGATGTTTTTTAAAATAAAGGAGAAGAAAAGGGATAATGTTAGAGTCATGGGTCTTAATTTTGTCTCAGATTATTGTCATGTTGTCTCAGATGAGTCTATCATCAGTTAAGATGGTCGGGAGGGATACTGATACAGACTACGGCCACTTCCTTTTTTGATCATGTGGGGGCCAGAGACAAAGTGCAGTAAACAAAACACAACAAAATTTCAAATCTATTAGTAGCAGCAACGTCGCTTTTTTAGACAGAATACATTGGATTTCTCAAGGAATTTCTGTATTATTACATCTAGAAAGAACTTTTAGGGCCTTTATGGGTAAAACTTGCTGGCTGCGGTCCAAATTAAAGAGTTTTACCTTTGTTGGGGGTAGAAACCTCACAGTTAAGTCACAGTTCATTATCACCCTCTTGGTAAACATTGTCACTTTTTGTCTCCTGTAAGATTTTTTTAACATCTTTGCCTGATGAGGAATCCTGTGAAGCTTTGAAAGGTTCGATGATGTAGTTTGTGCTTTTTAGTTAACCCAATAAAGATATCAATGTTTTGTGGATTTTGGATTTTGTTGTATTTTGCATGATTTGTTCCTTGATTTGAAGATATTTAGTTGCAATATGGGAATCTTTAACAAAAGGGAGATAATGGACTGGGACTTAACTCTTGGAGGTAAATTTGTTTAACAAAACTGTGACTTATATGTTCAAACTCACTTTATCTTTATTTCACCTAACAGCCTGTGCCTTCCATATCAGTGGACTGGTGAACCCACTCTGGCTTTTAATGTGAACTTTAAAAGGGATGCCCATGATGCTGAACCCTATCTTCCACACTCATATCAGAGCCTCCAGCTGGAACTTTCATGAGGTTGCAAAGTCCTGCCATTTACAGATTCATCTTGAACAATGGGACCACTTAAAATATTGTTTATAGCGTAGATGAGTGCTGCATCAAAGGAGGAGACAGACTTGTATTTTAAAAGGTTATCTTATTAAGATTTATTACAAGAAGTTTATTTGTTTATTAGTTGTATATCTTAAGTCACTAGCCAAAATCTATCCATTTGTTAACTCTAGCTGATTAATAGTCTGCCTCTTAACCACTAAACAAATGTCTTTTGCAATTGTGAAATAAGCTGTACAACTTAATAAACAAATACTTCTGAACTTTAATATTTGGTTTCATTCTCTACCTCTCTCTCTCACACAAGAAGCAAATTAGTTTTAGAAATAGGCAACTATGCTCTTAACATCCAGCCATCCAATTAAAATTTGCCCTCAACTGTTAGGTTGCCACCACCTGCCCAATCAATTAAAGCTTTAATTGATTGATCCACCAATTAAACTGATTAAAGCCTATTGTCCCGGTAAAGATTACAGAAAAAAAATCTGTTCTAAAAAGGTGGAATGTTTCTGGAATCTATTAACCTTATTCATTTCTGCTGCATTCCCAATTTACCATTTTCTTAAATGAGAAACCCATCCAGGCAAATGTTTCTCATGAGGACATGCTAACTATTAAAATATGAATGCCTACCAACAAGCATGCATACCAGTTTTGTAAGGATGTCACATTTATTTCAGAGGTTTTGAAGAACAGCAATAAATAAATAAATAAAATTAAAAAGTAAGATGGGGGAGAAGGATTACAGACAGACTCTTTCCATATGTCCAGCTTTACATTTCAGCCCAGATGTTCTTGTTTAGTTGTTGTGATTGTTATTTAGCATGGGGGGACGTATTGTGTGCCACACTGAAGGTCAGAAGGCCATTCAGCTTGCTGTTTCCAGAACTGCTGATATGAATCTGCCTGGTGTGATCAGCAGCACTCACATTCACACAACAGGGTGAACCTGAAGTGAGAAGGAGGGATTGTTAAAGTCACAAAAGCAGTGTTCGGTTGCTTCTATTTCAACTTTGAAATAGCTTCCCTTCTCAGAGAAAGCCCTACAGCTCTGCTTTCTTTATAGTGTTAATGTGCTGAACTGCCAAGAAAAATAAAATACAGAGAAATGACTCGGGATGCATCTTTGAGCATCATGCAGCAAGGCACAACAGACTTCTGGAACAGGAGGCTTCCATGATTCTGCTAACAAGTCAGACTACAAAGGCCTGAGGCATTGACCCTAGGTCCTGTGAAGTTCTGGGTGATGGGAATGCCATCCACCTACAAAGGGAGACAGTGCCTCTTAGAGGCACGTACCCCAACCGTCTCTTACTGCTGTCACCTATATAACCTTAGGTCTCATGGCATGCTATTTTATCTCCATCCAGTAACCTTTCATTGGAACCAGACAAAGAGTGAAAACTCAACCTGTTTATCTTTGCTTTGCCTTTGGTTTATGAAGAGTTTTCTTACTTTGAAGAAAACTGTCATTTGGATGAGGTTTTTGGTTTGTGAGTGGTCTCACTTCAAAAGCTCTTTAGAAAATGCTGTCCTCTGTTCATTAGAAAACTTGAGAACATACATTCCATGGGGGAAAAAAGGAACATGCACATTAAAGTCAGGGAGGTGCATAATCTTTAGATTCTCAAAGTTTTATTCAACTGAAAATCATTGCAACAACTGCAGTGTAAAGTCACGTTCGCAACTTAGCCTCTCCCGATTATTTTAAATTAGATTTGGGTAAATATCTCAAGCTTGATTTTGCTCAGGTTCTAATTTTTCCACTAGGCTTATTTCATCCCAGTTCCATGTTGGTTAGTGATATTTTATTTTAGCCTACATGACAAAAATTCTCACTGTACAAAATGTACTCATTTTTAGGCATTTTTCAAAGGTATGCATTTGGTGACCAACCATGAAATAATGAAACTAGACACAGAGAACTGGAATAAATAAGGACTGTTTTATTTGACCTAACCTGTTTAAATTGTGTGGCCTGGGAATACAGCAAGAAGACGAAACAACTTGATACAGGTACAGCTGAGGTGAGGAGTGACTAACATTGACTAATTTCTCAGCCTTCCCTTGGGTGAAACGCCTCAGCCCTGAGGGCAATCCAAATTCTTAGGTTATTCTCCAACTGGCAATAATTGGAAGCTAAGCCAGGGAATTCACACCCATGCCACAGAACTCTACTGTGAGAGCTCAGATTAGCCTCCTTCCCCACACCCTGCGACCCAAAACTCTAAAGAGGGAATTTCAGATTTCTACCCTACACCAAAAGGTGATGACTTAAGACTTCTATTCTGCCTCCATTACCTGGCTGGTGACAGCCTATTTATTGACACCACCCAAAGCCAATTGTTCAAGTCCTGCTGACACAGTATGGAGTGGCGGTGGGGGAAGCAGGGGGGAGTTCCTGCCTGGCTCTGAAGTGACCAGATTCATCTTGCACTGAACGGAGAGCAGGAGGGTGGGCTATGCTACAATGATCCAAAAAAGGCATGTGAAGAGGCATTGCACATCTTCCCAAATATGTGCCTTTTTATTTGCAATGTTTTTAATACACATTTTCGTGCACATTTTTTTCAAATATATGCACTTTTCCATATGTACATCTTTAGAGGGAAAAAAGATTCCTATTTATGTTATGGTTAGTATTCAGGTTCAGGAGAGGGAAATTTGGGAAGTCTATTTGAAGCATTCTCAATAATACGTAATTTAACATTATGAAACCAATTTATTACACTAGAAAAAATGATCTGTATACAGAGTAAATAGCTACAGTTTCATACTATTAAATAAATGGAATGAATCCCATTTGTTACAGTAGACCCATTGAAGTAAATGTCTACAGTTTATACTGTGTGACTCTTTTTACTTCTGCATCTGTGACTTGCTGTCTTCTATCATCCACCGGGTTCTCTCTCTCCTTTTTTGTCAGATTTTGACTCTTGGTTGACTATCTTTATTTCAGACATTATTCCCTTACTGATTCTGAGTGATTTCAATGTTCATGTAGATGACTCTGATGATGTCTCTGCTTCATGTTTTCTTTCTTTACTGTCCTCATTTGGACTCAAGCTCTGTTCTAACTCTCCCACTCACTCCTTTGGTCATTGTCTCAATCTTGTTTCTACTAAACATTGCTCTTGTTCTTGTTTTTCAGTTACTGAATTTCCATTGTCTGATCACCACCTTGTTTCATTTGCACTTACTCATAATCCCCCTCCTCATCATCTTGTTATTTGCTCTATTCGTGAGCTTCATTCAGCTAATTCTGAAGACTTCTCTCAAGCTTTGCTTTCTTCCTTTCCTCTTCCTAGCTCTCTTACCTCTCTTGACCCTGCTGTCTCCTTGCTAAACTCTACCTTATCTTCAAGTTTCAATAATTTTGCTCCTTTGTCAATGCATTCTGCTTCTGCTTCTAAGCCTCAACCTTGGCTTACTCCCTCCACTCGGCATCTTTGCTCATGTTGTTGTGCTGCTGAGCGTTTGTGGAGGAAAACTAAAGAGCAGACAGATTTTATTCACTCTGAGTTTATTCTTTCTTTTCTTTCTAGTGCCATTTTCCTTGTCAAGCAGACATATTTTAGATCATTAATCTGTGCTAATTCCCATTGTCCTCAGCATTTTTTCTCTACTTTTAGTTCTCTCCTTAAGCCTCCTTCTTTGCCCCGTCCTTCATTATTTTCACCTGATGACTTTGCTACCTTCTTCATTACTGAAATCAAAACTGTTTGCTCGTCTCTTTCTGTTCCTGACTCTTCCTTACTTCCAACTTATCAATTGTCCACTTGTCTTACATTCTCTTCCTTTCCCCCTATCTCGCTAGATGAATTGTCCAAAATTCTGAAGTTTTTTTTAATCCTTCTACCTGTCCCTTAGATCCTATTCCTTCCTGATTCTTAACAACTATTTCCCCTGCTATTCTTCCTCTTCTTGTGTCATGTTGTTAATTTGTCTCTTTCTTCTGGTTCATTTCCTTCTCCTTTTAAACATACCACCGTTTCCCCAGTTCTTAAGAAGTTTGATCTATCTGCTTGATCCTTCTTCTCTTACCAACTATTGCCCCATTTCTCTCCTACCTTTCTTCTCTAAAGTGTTGGAATGTGTTGTCCATACATGTTGTCCTTCCTTCTAAAGCTTTTGAAGCTTCAGTAATGAGAAGTACAAAGGATCCTATTCTCCACTTCTGAAATGTCATCCAGTTTCAGAAATGATAAGTAAGAAGGATCTTGTTCCCCACGTTTGAAGCTGCAGATGGCTGACTCTGCTTAAATTGTTAAAACTGACTTTATTTGGCTCTGTCCAATAATTCTGGAATTTTGGTTGGGGTATAAAGTTGACTTCCAGATTTGAGACTTAACTTGAGACTTGACTTGAAAGTATCTTCAAGGACTTGAGACTTAACTTGAGACTTGAAGATAGAGACTTGAGATTTGACTGGAGACTTGGAGTAAAAGACTTAAATACATCACTGCCTTGGAGTGTGGTGGACTCTCCTTCTTTGGAGGTTTTTAAGCAGAGGCTGGGTGGCCATCTGTTGGGACTACTTTGATGTGGGTTCCTGCATGGCAAGGAGTTGGACTGGATGGCCCCTGGGGTCTCTTCCAACTCCATGATTCTATGATTCTAGTACACTGGTTTGCCATCTAGTGTCTGTGTGGGAATCTTTTGCCTTCACACTGATTTGCCATAAAATTTAGTGGGTTTCTTCATACCTCAATAGATATTTTTGAATTTGTTCCATTTGGAGTGGAGGGGTAAGGAAAAAATCATTACAGAATGCCAGTGCAATGCATACCATGTGGATTAATCTAAAGCAGCCTTCAAAAATCATTGTATTGTAATATGAAACTCTATCAATGCCATGTCCATTCACAGTCTGTCAGTGAACTCAGCTCCCACCCAGCATACACAGTAGGGTGATTTGCCAAGTGATAAACAGAAAGCTAGAGCTGAAAGAAATAAACAAAGACAGATGAAGCACAGATGAATATGTACATGTGGCTTCTTGTCAGAGTTGAAGGATTCAGGTTTAAAGTACATTATTTTATACATTTTCAGCATTTTATGCTAAACCATAATGATAATTATTAACAAGTTAACAGGGTGACTAAGAATTAAAATGAAACAAAACAGAAAATGAAAACAGTGGGTTGGATCCAGGCTGTGTCATACTTAGAGCCGGACCAAGGGACTTACCCTTCATCAATGCATATGGGACGTTTAGTCCTCCACAGTCATGTTTCCTATCAAATTTCTCTCATAATTCAACCTCAAAGGCAAGCATTCTACAATATTATCATCTGAAGACTTTTAAACAATGTCCACCAAAGTTTCAGCTGCCTGCCATTTATTTTTTTTTTTTTAAAAAAAATCATTTTCTGTGCAACAAAGCCATATACCTTTTTTTTACCTTTACACAGATTGAGTCCTGAACTTTGAATAGTCTTCAAAAACTATGTGATTTTCAAGAGCTTTCCTGCAGTGAGGAGAAAAATGGTGAAATAATTTGTTCTTGCCTGTGAGAGCAAACTTTACAAAAATTTACATTCCTATTTCCATCCGGGAGATTACACAACCACACATGGCTCCCAGTACTGAACTCATGGCATCATAGGTTGATAAGTGTAAGAGTTCCCAGGCTAGTGTGTTATGTGTGATAGGCAAGGAGATCCCCTTCTCCATTTCTATGGCATTTGTCAGCCAGATGTGCATCTAACTGTCATTCACTACTCATTTCCAGCTAAACCTGGATGAATCAGAGACTTCTGAACTATTCTAAGAATGTGTAGACCCAACATGGAGGTAGAATGGTCTCTGTGGCAACACTGAACTTTATTCAAATTAAAAACGAGACAGGATTTCATTTCATTATGGCTTTCCTTCCCAAAGTGAGACTTGTTCCTCTACCTTTGTCATCCACCCTTTGCAACTGAGTGATAAAACTATTTCTTGAAGTCTCTAAAATATAATTGCATGTTTTATCCTTATATATTCTTCTATTACTATTATTTTATACTCTTTGAAAGAACAAATTACCAAAGACAAGGAAGCGATGGACAGGGAGAAGGGTAAAGAAATAACAGAAATTCCTGATGCTTTTAGGGCCTTCTCCCAAGTATAGGAATACAAAAACAAGCAAGCATTAGCTGTTGGATCAAATGCCACTCCTAGCACTTCCTCCTACTGGTATTTGGTATTATGTTTTAATATTATTCTTAAACCAGTGGAATATGCCATATGCACTCTTAATTTCTTAATTAGAGTTTGTAGATAATACATACATGGGCTTCTGGCAAGGGATGGGCTGCACCTCACGAAACTTGGCAGGAACGTTTTTGCAAACAGTCTCACACGGAGGATTAGGAGGGCTTTAAACTAAGTACATCTGGGGAGGGAGACAAGATTATTCAGGACAAGGACTCAGCAAGTGCAGGGGAAAAAGGCCCAAATGATATTGGCCAAGTAGGAATAGCATCCAATCGTGGGAGGGGTGGAAACAATGCTATGGGACTTGCAGGAAGGGTACGGGGACTTAAGTGTCTCTACACTAATGCACGGAGTATGGGAAACAAACAAGATGAATTTGAACTCCTAGTACAGCAAAATAAATATGATTTGATAGGCATCACTGAGACCTGGTGGGATGAGTCTCACGATTGGAATGTAGGAATAGAGGGGTATAGCCTATTTTGTAGAAATAGACCAAATAAGAAAGGAGGAGGAGTAGCCTTATATGTCAAGGATGTTTTCACCTGTGAAGAGATCCATGACTTGAACACCGGAAACCAGGTCGAGAGCATCTGGGTAAGAATTAAGGGAGCGAGAAACAATAGGGATATTATAGTGGGGGTTTACTACAGACCTCCAGGCCAGACTGAGGACCTCGATGGCGCTTTCATAAACCAAATGACTGCACATTCAAAAAGGAGAGATACAGTAATAATGGGAGATTTCAACTACCCAGATATATGTTGGCAGTCAAACTCTGCAAAGGCGGCAAGGTCCAGCAAGTTTCTTGCTTGTCTTGCAGACAATTTCATGGTCCAGAAGGTGGAAGAGGCGACAAGGGGATCAAATATTCTGGATCTGATCCTGACCAACAGGGAAGACCTTGTTAATGACGTAGAACTGGTTGGATCTTTAGGAGAGAGTGACCATGCCCTATTAGAATTTGGCATTCAGTGGGGAAGAGAAGGTAAGTGTAGCCAGGCATTCGTCTTAGATTTTAAAAAAGCAGACTTCTGTAAACTGAAGGAGCTGCTGGTTGAAATCCCGTGGTCAAGAATAGTCAATGAGAAAGGAGTTCAGGAGGCATGGGAGTTCTTTAAAAGGGAGGTACTGAAGGCACAGGCTAAAACTGTGCCATTAAGGAGGAAAAATGGAAGGCATCTGAACAAACCGGAATGGTTGACTAAAGAGATCTCAGCTGAGCTAAGTATTAAGAAAAACATGTACAGGAAATGGAAGAAGGGGGAAATCACCAAAGAAGATTATAAGCAAGTAGCCAGGAGATGTAGGGAGAAGGTCAGAAAGGCTAAAGCACAGATCGAACTTAGGCTGGCCAGAGACATTAAAAACAATAAAAAGGGCTTTTTTAAATACGTCCGCAGCAAAAGGAAAAAGAAGGAGACGATAGGGTCACTGCACAAGGAAGATGGTGAATTAATAACGGGAGGAAGAAAAAGGCAGAACTCCTCAACTCCTTCTTCGCCTCAGTTTTTTCCCAAAAGGATAAAAACACGCAACCTGGCAGTTGGGGAGCAGGTGAGGAAGTGGGGGAAATGCAGCACAGAATAGATAGAGAGGTAGTACAGGAATACCTGGCCACACTGGATGAATTCAAGTCTCCAGGGCCAGATGAATTGCATCCTAGGATTTTAAAAGAACTAGCAGAGGTCATTGCGGAACCTCTTGCTATAATTTTTGAAAACTCTTGGCGGACCGGAGAAGTTCCGGCAGACTGGAGGAGGGCAAATGTTGTCCCGATCTTCAAGAAGGGAAAAAAGAGGACCCAAATAATTATCGCCCAGTCAGCCTGACATCAGTACCTGGAAAGATCCTGGAGCGAATCATCAAACAATCAGTTTCTAATTACTTAGAAAACAATGCCGTAATTACGAAAAGTCAACATGGGTTTCTCAAAAATAAGTCATGCCAGACTAATCTTATCTCTTTTTATGATAGAGTTACTTGCTTGATAGATGAAGGGAATGCTGTGGACATAGTATATCTTGATTTCAGTAAGGCCTTTGACAAAGTTCCCCATGACATTCTTGCAAAGAAGCTAGTAAGATGTGGACTGGACAGGGCTACTGTCAGGTGGATTTGTAACTGGTTGACTGACCGTACCCAAAGGGTGGTCACCAATGGCAGATTCTCATCCTGGAGAGAAGTGACTAGTGGGGTACCACAGGGTTCTGTCCTGGGCCCGGTGCTGTTCAATATCTTCATTAATGACTTGGATGAAGGAATAGAGGGCACGCTGATCAAATTTGCAGATGACACCAAATTGGGAGGGGTTGCTAATACGCCTGATGACGGGATCAAAATTCAAAAGGACCTGGACAGATTGGAGAGCTGGGCCAAGGCTAACAAAATGAACTTCAACAGAGAGAAATGTAAGGTCCTACACTTAGGCAGAAAAAATGGTATGCAGAAATATAGGATGGGGACACGTGGCTGGTTAACAGTACGTGTGAAAGGGATCTAGGAGTCTTCATAGACCACAAGCTGAACATGAGTCAGCAGTGTGATGCGGCAGCCAAGAAGGCCAACGCAATTCTTGGTTGCATCAATAGGAGTATGGTGTCTAGATCGAGGGAGGTATTGGTACCACTCTATTCTGCATTGGTTAGACCTCATCTTGAATACTGTGTCCAGTTCTGGGCACCCCAATTCAAGAAGGATATGGATAAGCTGGAGCAGGTCCAGAGGAGGGCAACCAAAATGGTGAGGGGCCTGGAAGCCATGCCCTATGAGGACAGACTTAGAGAGCTGGGTATGTTTAGTCTGCAGAAGAGAAGGCTGAGAGGGGACATGATAGCCATGTTTAAATATTTGAAGGGATGTCATGTCGAGGAGGGAGTGGGCTTGTTTTCTCCTGCTCTGGAAACCAGGACAAGGAGCAATGGATGCAAGCTGCAGGAGGGGAGATTCCGCCTGAACCTCAGGAGGAATTTCCTGACAGTCAGGGCTGTCCGGCAGTGGAATGTGCTGCCACAGAGTGTGGTGGAGTCTCCTTCTTTGGAAGTTTTTAAGCGGAGGCTGGATGGCCACTTGTCGGGAGTGCTTTGAGGGTTTTCCTGCATGGCAGGGGGTTGGACTGGATGGCCCTTGTGGTCTCTTCCAACTCTACATTTCTATGATTCTATGATTCTATACCTCTCTCTGTTCCCCCAGTCAGACCATCACCATTTATCTCATCAAAATATTTATACGAGAAATTGTCTTGGTTCTGAGATTCATGTTTAAATTGTTTGTGATATCTATGGTTACAATGTCTTTTTGAATAGCTAAAAAAAGTTACCTACTATAGAACAGAAAACTCTACCATTACTCCATCAAGAATAATAATTTGAGGACACCTTGGAGTATATATGACTGCTTGGGTAAGAGCTTTCTTCCCTGACCCAGGGAGGATACTTGAATTAATTACAGGGCAAAGCAGGACCTGGACAGCCATGAATAAAATGTGGATAATTATCTTTTCTGTATTGTTTCACCTGTAAGATTTAGGAGCCACTGAAATCCATTAAATTTCCAAGAGATCTCACAGTAGAAAGATAAGGGTCCCAGTGCATGTTTAGTGAGAAGGTCACTTGGGCAATGTATTATATTTCAACCCAAAGTACTTTCTTGGAATCAGAGCTTGGAAAAGTTTCCTGGCCCATGAGGGATGCAGAGACCAGTGGCAAACAACATGGGCTGTGGGGGAAGGCCACTTTATTTAAACTATGTAACTCTTAGCTCTTCAGGTGGAGGCAGAGTCAGATACAGGGTGGGGCAAGTAGGGTACATGCCCCAGACACCAATGATGGGGGGGGCACAAAAAGGCTGTGCATGTAGGGATGGGAGGTGAGGGTAGCATTAAGAAGGTAGAGGCACAACTTCCACCATTGCCCGAGGCACTGTTTATGCTACTTACGCCACTGTTTATGCTAGATACACCACCGAGTAGAGGAACGCTATAATGGATTCCAGACTTCCTCCTCAACAACCCTTGGACCAAACTCTAAGCCCCAAACGCATGTTATAACTGACTTACTTTCCTTAATATCTTAATCTGATATTAGGCAGGTTTTCCCAAGGGATCTCCTCTCTCAAATTCTAAGACTTAAAAGTGGAAGGTGTCCCAGGCAGAGTCCAAGTTTACTCTCTCTGCTGGCATCCCAAGTCCCATGACTTGAAGAAAAACGCAGTCTGGATAAATGTCCTTCATTCATTAGGCTTCTTGGGCTACTCATTGTGATTCTTCCCCTCACCATCGAGTGACCATTTATTAATTTATCCAAATCATACCCTGATTTTGGCCCACCAAACGACCCAAGTCAACTAACAAAATTAAAAATAGAAGTTGGCTAAAATGATACACACAGGAATTAAAAGCACAATTAAACAGCAATGCTGTCAAAAGCAGATAGTAAAAAAACAAAAACAAAACATTAAATACATTAAAAACATATAGCATAATAATAAATCTCATAACTATAAACACTGTTACAGCAATTGATTTAAATGCCAAGTGGTTATGGGGATAGATTTTTTTTTTTAAAAAAAAAGATTGAACAACACGTTTTTTGAATATTAGGGAACCCTGCCAAGGAGAATCCTGAACTGATGAGAATCTTCACAGATTGTGACTTATTCTGCACAAATTCACATAATTTTTGAGTGATTTTTTTAAAAAAGAAAATTTTTTTTCTTTCTGCACAGGAAACATTTCCTGACCAGAAGATAACATTTCTGCACAGAAAATTCTCTTGTCTATAGAAAATGAAATAATAATAATAATAAAAATGCAAATACAAATTTTGTGCAGAATAAGTCTTGAACTCAAATAGTCTTCCAAAATTACACAGTGTTTGAAGCCTTTCTCCCAGCAGGGAAAAAAATTCTAACATTGTTCTTTCCTTCCTTTTAATTCTTCATAAAGAATTACACCCTCCCCCCAAAAAAAACCCCAACACACACACACACACACACAGGCACACACAAACACACAAGCCTCCACACTGAGGGGAGCACCACAGAAGGCTTTTCTCAGGCCATTTCTACCCTACACTGTTATAGTGCTATTATTCCACTTTCAACATCCTATGGGATCCTGAGGTTTGAAGTTTAGGGAGGGACATTTAGAATTCTCAGCCAGAGAGCTCTTTGGCCTCAGTAAACTACAAACCCCAGAAATCCACAGGATGTTGAAAGTGGAATAATAGCACTATAACAGTGTAGGGTGGAAATGGCCCCAGTCTCTGTTCTGTAAGCCCAATTAAAAAACAAGAGTCACCCACAGCCACCAAGGCTCTGCAGAACATAAACACATTTTACAATGAGCAAGTTTTCTAAGACTTGATCAAGATTTTCTGGAAGATCAACCAATGCAGTGATTCTACAGTTCATCATACATAGAAAAGCGTGACAGAAATAAAGAATATACCTTTGTGGAAATGTAATTCTAATCTGTTCCTTCAGAGAGATAATTGCAGCATGCATAGAGTTCTCCTTTAAAATACTAATATTCTTAACACAGTCAAGTCACATGAATATAGAAATGTAACGGGATACGGATCAATTCCAATCAGGCTTTTTATTGGGATGTGAGATTAAGACTGCTTTGGTCATCTTGGGGAATGGCCTATATGAGGATTTGGATAGAGACAGCCTGGCCCTGTTAGTTCTCCTCAACTAACTGGTAGCATTTCCATATTACTGATAATTGTATCCTTCTGGACCAACTCTTAGGTCATTCCGAACCAGTTCCTCTTTAAGCAGTTCTGATCCTTTCTATCAGGTCAGATTGAATTACTGTTCCACTTTGTAACCCCTCCCCTAATTGTCTCTCATAAAACTCTATCCTGTTCTCCTGTTATTTAATCTCTTGCTTTGGGGACCTGAATGTTTAAAAGACTGCCTATCTGATTATGAACTTGTCTGGTTAGGATGGTCTGAACGAGAGGTCAAACAGTGTCACTGACACCCAGAAAGCCCCATTCATCAGAAAGATGGGAATGAGCTCTCTCTTATGTCAATTGGTAGGTACTCTTTAAACAAAAGATGGAAAAAACTGATACCATAACAATAATAAAAGGATTATAATCTAAAGATGAATTTGCCTTCAGCTAATTGATTTCCTGCTCATTCATGGAAACCCACTGGGTGACCTTGGGCACATCACACACACTCAGCCCCAGAAAACCCCATGATAGGTTCGACTTAGGGTTGCCATAACTCAGAAGTGACTTGAAGGTGCATAACAACAATAACAATAGGCTAGAAAAGAGCTACCATATAAAGTTTTACAAACACACAGAAACGGCTAAAACAGAAGACAGCAGTGTTTATTGACTAACGAATTGTTTTAGACCTGCCAGAAAATGTCACAGGACAAAAACCAAGAAAGTAAAGGGTCAAAGAGAGAGAAAGAGAATATGTATTTGGAAAAGATCACATTTGTTTTCTTCCCAGCTGGTGTGATCTTCTGCTGTATCACCTATTTGCATATGGCATTCATGAAGAAGCTACCTGTTGTGTGCACTCCTCTAGAATGGGTAATAATAAGATGTGAAATAATTCATTTTTCAAGAGAGAAGATAAGAGCATTGTCAGTGCTCAATGATGTGTAACAAAGAAGCACACTCATATCTGATAAACCATTGCTATGTACAGGTGAGGAGTAGGGATAGATAGATTAGTTTATTTCTCACTCATGTCATTTTTGCATGTATTCATTCATAAGTCTACTCCATTCCATTTTAGGATATTTTTCTCAATATATACCTTTTTAAAACAGATACTTTTTTACTATGCAGTTAATGCTAAAAGACAGATTTTTGCACTCTATCTATCTATCTATCTATCTATCTATCTATCTATCCATCCATCCATCCAACCATCCATTATAAGAATTATGGCATTTTTTATCCAAAGTTTAGAGAGGCATGAAAACTTAAAGATAACTGTGTTCCAAGCCATGTATTAGTGCCAAGTTGGATTAACTGGAGGACAAACCAGATCACAAGTAATCAGTCACTAGCATACATGTTTCCATTTACTCTGGGAAGGAAACAAGAACTAGCATGAAAACAGTTGAAAACAATTGTGCAGCACAACCCTTCACCTTTCTACTTACAATGTTTGTTGTTGTGGTGGTGGTGGTGGTGGTATAACTTATGGAGACACTAAGGGCCTTTCTGCACTATACTGCCTAACCCCTTGACACAAAGGTTATGTTTAAGGGGTGGAGTTAGAGCCAAGTGTTAGTAGCAGGGCACATTACTAGGCTAGAATTGCAAAGCCAATCTAGTGAGAAAGGCCATTTCCACACTATACTGTTCTAGTGCTATTGTTCCACTTTCAACATCCTGTGGAATTCTGGGGTTTGTAGTTCACTGACGCCAAAGAGCTCTCCAGCTGAGAATTCTAAATCCCCCTTCCCTAAACTGCAAACCCCAGCATTCCACAAGATGTTGAAAGTGGAACAATAGCACTAGAACAGTGTAGTGCAGAAAGGCCCAAAGGTGAACCCATTACTTTGTATTAAGTTCTGTGAGTTTCAGTTCTAGGTAAACAAGTGTAGGTTTGCAGCTGTATTGCATTTGCTTTAAGTATTTATTTTCAGGATCTGCTTTTTTTTCTTCTCCCAATGACAATTGCTCAAGACAGTTTACAGCAACAACACAGGCATTTATTAAAACAGAAGTCAAGAGGACCACACAGAATGAAATACTGGCTGAAACGGAAAAGAATAATGAAACTCAAAATTGACAAACTCTACTTACTCATGATTTAAAACACACACACACATACACACAATATTTTGTTTTAGAAATGCAAGATCAACTGACATTTTAAAGAAGAACAATGTATAAGACTGTGACTATCTTGTTTTTAACTGTATTACGTGTTTATATGTTGCTATATTTTAACCTGTTCTTCCCCACCTTGATCAATGGGGAGAGGTGGTTCATAAATTATTATTATTAATAATAATAATCCCAAACTAGAGAAATTCCTAAATGTAGATAAACATACATCCCACTGCATCTCAAGTTTACATTGCAATTCTAGAAGAGTGATTGGCTATTTGTTTTAATAGACCAGGGAAAGTTTATTTTCATTCTTTAAAGTTCCAAAGGAGAGTTGTTTCTTCACAGAAAATGGGTAAATGTGACCCTTTGCATCAACTGATACTGCGGAATGTTTGATTGACTTATGGCATTATCAAATATGTGCACCACTTGAATTTCATTTAAAAAAGTAAACTGATTGCATATCTTAATCTCTCAGACATAGGTGAAATCTTCTTCCTGTCCTTTTTTAAATTCTTATTAAAACAAAGTTCAAGCACTTTTAAAAGCAGCTTTCAAGATGATTTAAGACAAGCTGGTGCTGCACTGAAAGGCCAATAACTATGAATCAAGTTATTGTTTAAGAAGGGTATTTTCTCTCAGGGACGGTTTATATAATTATGATGTTAAAGGAGTACATTGATATTTATTTCTGTTTAGAACATCCTGAAAACCTTTTGTGTATCTCAGACAGGCAAGAATAAAAAGTTCATGTCATTGACCTTCTTCAGAGTTTTTCATAAATTCAACATATCCCAGCTGAAGCTGTCACAGACATGTCTAAATTCCAGTATATCAGAAATTATTTCAGAGTTCTGAAATTGTAATGTCAGAATGTAACATTTTTGCAGTTGTGACTGTGATCACTTCATTGTTTTATTATTATATGGTTCCCAGGCAGCTAAACCTGTTATTTATAAGAATAAAGAGTAGAGAGAAAAAATGCAGGCTTTCAAAGCAGGGTCAATTGTCCCTTTCCTTTCAAGACCATTTACTCTTCTCACAGTGCCCATGCTAAATCCAGAAAGGGAAGTCTAGGGCCATTTCCGCACTATATAGTTATAGTGCTATTATTCCACTTTCAACCTCCTATGGAATCCTAGGATTTGCAGTTTAGAGAGGGGCCTTTAGAATTCTCAGAGAGCTCTTTGGCCTCTGGAAACTACAAACTTCAGAATTACACAAGATGTGGAAAGTGGAATAATAGCACTATAATGGTGTAGTGCAGAAATGGCCAAGGACAAGTATCAATATTACTTGTAAGTATGCCACAAATGATCTGCAGATTCCTCTCTTTAGGAGAAAAAAAAATAATCATCTTTCCCACAGCAAAGATGTGTCCTAATACTCCAAAATACAGTTAATACATCTCCAAAATTATTGTGGGCATAAGAAACAAACAAAACCCATAGTTTAATGCACAAGATATTATTCATACTTCATGACATCTAAGTGAACAAATGCAGAAAGCTATTTAATTTCTAAGAGGTAAGAAACCACTATAGGTTTATTTCATGGAGCGGCAACTTTTGGTGGCACCACAAGCTAGTTTTCTGCCACTAGGGATCTTCTGGAGCGCCAAAAGTAGCAACATTGCAAACAACAACAAAACATTTCTGGTTTACCAACTTGAGTATTTTACTACATTGCATAGCATAGTGGAGGGGGAAGCTGTGGCTTAATTAAAAGGTGAACTGATAGTCCTGAAGACTTGCAGGAGAACCAATTTACCCTTTTTCCTTTAGAGAAAAAGCACCATCTAGGGGAGCCTGGGGGAGTCTGAGGTGTCACACACGAAACAAAACAAAAAATTTTGAGGGGCTGAATGCTTCCTCAAGCCTGTACTTTGACCACCCACGTACTTTTGCAGCAGCGCTAGAATCGAAAGTCACATATACAATAACTAACCACTAAGTACTGTTTGTACATGTATTGCACATTTGCCTTTGCATGCAAATGTCTTTGAAAATATGATGAATAGATCTTCAGAGGAAATAAAGTGCTTGCTTTCCTAAATTTCCAAAATATGCTTTGATTCATACACTGCCTTCTTAAAACCAATCTATATGTTCAGGCCTTACAAACTTGAAAGCTACAAAACAAACCAATAGGATTTCTCTCTCCCTCTCCTTTGTCATCTGAAATAGACAAGATGCCATGAGTTCGTTGATGTATTAAAGGTTTACAGAGAACTTTCTTCATCTAGCTGATGTAAGAAATGATACTGGTAATCCAGTTTTACTTAGGTTTTTCCTAAGGATCCAACATTTTGACCAAGGTCTGAGTAAGGTTTCCAATTGGTAAAAGTTTGTTGTCCTTATTCAAAAGTTCAGATTCTAAGAGCACATTTACATGTTATAGAGAAACAAGAGTAAATCTGCTGAGATGAGCAATGCAGATTTTACACACCAGTTGACTTCTGGAGCTTACAAATTTCATCCATAGCTGTGATTGGCACATTCCGTTTCTCCTATAACCAGGGGTCCTTTCACATTATAAAGATATAGTGTTATGATTCCATGTTCAGTGCCATGGCTGCATGTTGTGGAATCCTGGGGTTTGCATTTGGTGATATACTAAAACTCTCTGGCTAAGAATACTAAATCCTACAGAATACTTCCCTAAACTACAAATTTTGGTATACCATGGGATCTTGCCATGGCAGTTAAACTGGCATCATAGGGCTGTATTAATATTATATGGAAAGGCTACACCTTTTGGTCAAAGAAACAAGTAGTCCTATAAATTCCAAGGAAAACTCTAGCACAGATGAAGAAGTCTCCAGAATCAGACTCCATCTAAGACTGTATTTTTACTTTCTCTCCCTCATTACCAGTGTAATTTTTCTCCTGCCCTATTTGTTATGTATTGATTTTTCTTCCATCTGCATTTTCATTCAGTTTCCAACAGCTGCCTGATGTGAGCTAAGCAAGAGTGACATCTCTGCCTCAGAGTTCACAGAGAACCAAATTACTGCACCTCATGCAGATCTAAACACTGCTCTTGTATACCTTCCTGATCAAATTGTAAATCACTTTCCCCACACCAAAGCTCTCAGGTTCTTCTTAGGTTCTTCAGTAGTGGAAAGGAGTCTTGCACTTCTTGGATATTTAATGTTCTGTAACTCTGCTGTAACTAATGGCAGTCTTCTTCTGGAAATTGAATGGGGAAGACATTCCTGTACAGTATGTGATTTCCAGACAATGTTCTCTTAATTTTTTAATGCAACTATTATTTTGATTTATTATGGCTGTAGTCATTTCTTTTTTATTCATCTCATTTCAGGGTATGTTCCTTATGATTATAGAAAAAAAAAACCAGATACAATTCCCTGAGATCTATTTTGCTCTATGCATATATTTTTAATTACTACAATGCATAATACAGCAGGGTGAAAGTACTACCATCTGCATTAATCACAAGCTACAGAGGTGATGCTCAAAATGCCTCACTCAGCTTACTAAACTCATGCAGATGATGTTTTTGGAGTTGAGGGCATGTCCCTGTGTTTATGTCTCATTGCATTTTAAAATTGGTACCTGGCTTCCGTTTAGAACGTTCAGCAATTGACACTGAGAGTTACTAAGGACCTGACACAGCTGTTTGTGCCTTTTTTGTATTGTCAAAGGTCTGTAGTGATGACAGTATTCATCACAGATTTTATGATGCTGGTCAACTCATGATTATGAACCTGAAGCTTTCTTCTTGAAACTAGTACAGATTTTGCCACTGATTAAAATGGGACTTTGGATTTGGATTAGCCCTGATGAGCTATGTGCTAATGTGTGCACAGATGAACATACAAAGGGGGAGTTTAAATCATTTTGTTCAAGTAATCAAGGCTCTTCAGTGATATAGATTTCATTTTCAAATCTTTTGCCTTTACCATTATCTCATCAAGAAAGGGAGTCATGTGATACTTGAAAGACAAACAGATTCATTTCCTCAGGAAAGTTTGTGAACACCCAACCCACTTTGACAGGTGCATACAGTAGAGCCTTTGTAGTTCAGAGATGAGTGTACATACTACATATAGAAGGAACATATGAAGACCCAGCTGTATCTACAATAGATACGCCTGCAACTTGAATATTGCTTTCTATGCAGGTCAGAAAATGATATATCTATTCATAACCACCACCACCAATTTTATTAAGTGACATTCCACCTTTCTCTTTATAATGAGACTCAAGGTGGCCGACAACAGATTTAAAACCAATACAAACTAAAATATACAAAAGCTTCACTACAAACATAATAATAAAATATTTAAAAGCAATTAAACAATTGATAAAGTTAACAACGTTAAACGTCAAAAACATTAACATTTATTAAAAGATAACATGCAAATTTTAAAAGCAATGCCACACAGTATTAAAAGCCCACTCCACCCAGTTTCCAAGAGCTTGACAACATAAAAATATCTTAACTTCCTGATGGAAGAAGAGCAAGAATAGAACCACTCTGGATTCCCTGCGGGGGGGGGGGCTCCAAAGTCTGGGAGCAGATATTGAGAAGGTTCTTTCCCTTGTCCCACTTTAAAAGTGCCATACAATTCTTTATTGTGATTAAAAGTTACACTACTGCTGGGAAATTGTAATTTTGTTGTTTTACTATATATAAGTCAAGATCCAAAGGTTTCTTCTTGGCTTACCCAAGGATGGATAAAAATTACAAAAATAAGGTTGAAAATCGTGTTTCTCAAGCATCACAAAATGTGTGTGTGTGTGTGTGTGTGTGTGCATGTGTGTTTTTAGCACAGAAAACAGCATGTTCTGTGCAGGAAATAGCATTTTATGTAAATACAAAAGTATTTTTGTGCAGAAAATGTTTTCTGAGCAAAAGAAAGTGTGAATTTTGTGCAGAATAAGTCTTGAACTGCAAAATAGTGTTTGGAAACTGCACAGTATCCTTAGACTTTCTTGCAACAGGGAGAAAATAGTTAAAATTTATTTATTTATTTATTTATTTATTTGTTGAATTTATATCCCACCTTTCTTCCAAGATGTGATTCAAGGTGGCTTACAATATTTTATACAAATAGATTAAACTAAATCATTATTTTACAAAAGTTAAAAAGAATTAAACAATCATTTTGAGTGTATGTTCCTGCATGGCAGAGGGCTGGACTCAATGGTCATTTTGGTTTCTTCCAACTCTATGATTCTATGGCCATTTCTGCATGATGGAGCTGTGCTGCTTGTGAGACAATATGGCATCAGTCAGCAGGTTGTGCTTCTACATGACATTGTCGCTGGCTTGCTACTACCCCATCCCCAAACGTCATGCTCATACAATTTTTGTGGCACTCCTGTCCTTCTTGGCCATGCAGAAGCTGTGGACGCACAGTGGTGATGCTTCCTTCCATATGCTGTGCAGTGGTGATGCTGCCTGGCTGTGCTGCCAAAGGAAGAGATGGCGCCATTCCTTCTGCTTGGAGATGGTGCATCCCTTCTGCTTGGAGCAGGCAAGTGCAGAAGGGAGCATTGCTGACACACTCCCTTCTGGACCTGGGACTGCAGTGTGATGATGTGAAAGACCCTATGATGATAATACTATTTATAAACATGATTGAAACAGTTAAAAACACTTAAAGTATTTGTGAAACGTAATTTCCATTAAAAGATTAAAAATACAGTGCACGACTTAAGAAACACACTACTGCTCCATAAATTAAAATGCAAAGGTCTGCTTGAAGAAAAACATCGTCATCTGCTGGTGCAAAGAGAGATGGAAACTGGACCTCTCATGGAAGGTGGTTCTATAGCTTGGGAACAGCCATGGGGAAGGCTCTTTCCTGAGTCTTCACCAAATTCATCTGGAGGGTGGTAAGTCTGAGATAAGTCTCTCCCCTGCAGAAGTTAAAGGTCTCCATTGCTTTTATAAAGGGATATGGTTTTTCAGATAGTCTGAACCTAACGTATAGAGGGCTTTAAAGATCAGCACTTTGAATTCTGTGCAGAAACAGACTGGTAGCCAATGGAACTGTTTCAACAGAAGAGTCAAATGATTCCTGCAACTAGCCTTAGTCAATAGTCTGGCTGCCGCATTTTGGACCTTGTGAAATTTCTGAATAATTTCCAAGGGCACACTGTGCAGAGCATGTTGCAGTGGTCAATATGGGATGTAATCAAGACATGTATCACCATAGTCAGGTCTAACTTCTCAAGGAATGGACACAGCTGGTGTCCTAGTCTTAACTGTGCAAATGTGCTCCTTGCTACAGTCAAAACCAGGACTTCTAGCCCAGATTCAGTTTCAGGAGCACACCCAAGCAGTGAAACTGAGATTTCAGGGGGAAGGTAACCCCATCAAGCACAGGCTGAATCCTTATTCCCTTATCCTCCTTCTTATTGTCCAGGGCATCTCTGTCTTGCCTGGATTAAGTTTCAATTTGTTCACCTTCATTCAGTTCATTACTGATACTGGTTCAGTACAGGAACAACTTCCTTTGAGAATGTTATTAAAAGAGAATTATGCTCCTAACCCAAGTGGAACTGGAATTTTCTTCCTCCTCTCTTGCTAGTCACCCAATAACTTGTTATAAAAAACTTTCTGCCCTCCAGAACAGATGTTTAGGGAGAGTAACAGGAGGGGGGAGGGATCACTAATAGAATCTGGAGGGAGTTTACCTTTGGATTCTGGCCATAAATAGAAAGAACACTTTCTTTAAAGATATCAGTTTGAAGGCAAAATCACTTAAGTCAGTGGTTCTCAACCTGTGGGTCCCCAGATGTTTGTGGACTTCAGCTCCCAGAAGCCCCAGCTACTATGGTCAATGCTCAGGGCTTCTGGGAGCTGAAGTCCACAAACATCTGGGGACCCACAGGTTGAGAACCACTGACTTAAGTGGAGGGGGTGCATTAGTGTGCTGTTCCGCGCATTCCAAGAGCTACTGGATGATTTCTAGCAGTGCAATGCCACTATGTACCAGGTACTGCAGAATTATAGTATAAGGAACTGATTTGGTAGCCCATCAAAAGGTCTTGAAAGTGAGTTCATGCACATGGTTCTGCTGCAATGTTTGCAGCAATGCAAAACTCAGGATCTAGAATAATTTATCACAAATTTTCATCAGAGTCTGAATCAGAACTTGTGCCAGTAGGGAGGCATCTTTTGATTCAACCTCTCATATGATTCTTAGGGCTAAATCCAATTGTTAGTGCCACTCAGACCTACTGCCAGTACTGTCCTGACTGTTATGGTACAGTCTACCAATTAATATTATTTTAGTCGTTTAAATAGGAATGATTTCTTATCAGTTTTAAAGATTTATTTATTCCATTTCTGCCTCACTGTGTCAGTGATCTTATTCTCACCAATCTAGAAAATATAACTTAGACCAGTCCAGATATTGTGCTTTCCCTTCCAAGTGAGTGTATAAGGCCAGTCCTAAGACCATGTGAGCAAAATTGCAAGAAAGGAAGCATATATCGTGCTCACTTTTACACCAAAAGAATGGCATGCAGAAGCATGTTAATGCTTAAACACAATATTATAAAAGCCAAAATATGTTTGTTTGGAGTATCCAAGTGTTGGAACACATGCTGTACATGCCGAAGGTCACAGGATCAATAGTTGCCTTTCCCAGACAGGACTGAGAAATGCACATACCAGCATATGGTGGTTACTAGCTCTCCTTCAGCATTATTTCATTTGCTCTCACACATTGTTTCCACCTTGCAGATTTTATGCTTGATTTCCTGGCCTCTGTCATTCCACTTCTCCTGCTGCTGCCTTTCTTGTAGGATCTCTCTTTTATTGGTCGACAAGGTCTTAGACTGTATAAGACTTCATTCAGCAACAAAATTAGAAAGGAAATTAGCAAACAATATCAGATTACACTGAAAGTTCCAAACTTGTGTTCTACTACGTTCCGAACAAAAACCTGGGATCTTCAAGATGCAAATTGTTCAACCCTGACCTAATGTTCCTTTTCTTTTATGACCCTCCGCCCCCCACATGGAAAGAACCGGAAATAAAAAATAATTTGCTTAACTTAATTCTATTTTGACCACCACCAGACATGGGGCTTAAGGTGGCTCACAACACAGATAAAGAAAACAACAACAGGCAGCATTAGAAAAGAAAATAGGATGGAAATGATTAAATAAATGATCCGTCAGAAACAACACAAATTTAAAATGGCTTAAAGGCATTAGAAATATAACAATGAGAATAAAAGTACAGCAAACCTTTTTAAAAGGCTATTTGGCTCTTTGCTGGTAAATAGCAAAGTGGCAGAACGTCACAGTCATGACTAAGTATTAATCATGAACATGGAAGTTACCTTGATCCCACTCTATATTCTAGGAACTCAGGTTGCTGTACAAGTAAAATCAGTGTAAGTGTTCAAAATAAAGGTTCACAGCACTACCTGGAACTTGGACTTCAAATGTCTAACAATACGCAAAAGCTATTATTATAATTATTATTACTATTATGCAGTGAGCCTAAAATACAAAGAAAGAATTCTGAAATTTTTCTGCTATGCTCTCTTTTCACTGGAAGATCCGGTTATCTGAACCACATGAATACATCATAGGGATAAACAGTGTATTTAGAAAGCTGGTGGTTCACATGATTGTTTTGTTGAAAGAGAAAGCTTTTGTTAAATAAAAATGTTGCTTGGCTAAATCATGAGGTTTTAATATTTCCTTTAAAAGGGCTTCTTCTCCCTTTAGCTTTTCTGTTAAGTATTTACTTGTGGAAATATTGTATTTCAGTGTTAATAAAAAGCTTCCTTTAACGTTACAGGTTTATGGTTACAGCATTAACAAAATTATCATCTTCCCAACACTTCCAAATTTTGTGCAAGACTTAGTGACTACATTGACTCCAGAAAACAGCTTAACACATCAATTTGACATGATTCACTTTCTTTTATCAGATACAAGAACACTGCAAAGAATAAGAGTCAAATGAACTTTTATAAAATACTCTATTCTGAGGCAATTACAGATTCATTTGCAGCAGCTTGTTACCAAAGCAGTGGCAACAGTGCTTATTAATTAAAGGTGTCCTTTCATCACCAACCCTTTTTTTTTAGAGAAAGTGAGAATTAGCTGATTGTTTCTTGGGAATTACAGTTTTCTCTCATTTTTAAAATGAGGGCAACCAGTGTTTCCACTTCCCTGTTGTTGTTTTTCCTTCCTTTCTTTCTTTTTTTTTTAAATCTCATCTCCTAGAAACACTGGGGATTATCTGAGGTTTCTGTCACTCTGTGCTGGAACGTATACAGCAGGTTGAATATTTCTGCATAGATCCTGGCTCTTTTTTCTTCCTACATCAAGTGAACTACTTGCTGCAGCTCTTTTAAAGTGACTTTGCTCTGAGCTTTCAAAAGGACATGTTGTTTCACTCCCCGCCCCGCAAGAACCTTGGTACATCAAGGAAAATAACATCAAGTGATGCTGGGTTCAAACGTATTTCTAATCTTTATACAGCTCTTCAGTACTTATATTAAAAAGTAAGGCATAATTTATTTCTGATGAAACAGAGTTGCTCAGCTCTCTACTAATAGGATCCTCAGGGCAAAAAGGGGTGGAAAAACCAAGGATAAAAAGTGGAAAGTTGCACCTTTTTTTTTTTCCTATAGTGGAAACAATGAATAAATAATACTGTTTACTCTGATTACAGTTGATTTATGGTACATTTTCCTATTTAGCAAACACTGAAATGAAGTTCAGTTGCCCAAGGGATTTGGGAATATAGGTTTGCACACACACTGATATGAGTATAGATTTGCACAGACAGTGGGATACTGAAAAGTACATTTGCAGATGATCTGAGAATTCATGGATTAATTCTAATCATTGCTGCCCACAATTGACAGTGAGAATCTTTCCAGGGTCTGAATGATAAGGCTCAATCTATGACACTGGTTTAGGAATGAAAACTGATACTCCCCATTCCCCATTGGAAACTCATTGTTTTAGTCATTTAATCTGTTTTTTCAAAATTCTTCAGTTCGCACCACGATTTAGTACAATTATCTTTCAAAGAAATAATCTGCCTGCATACTGATACTAATTGAAATAAATGCTAGCAACTTAATCAGCAGAATCAAAACATAAACAAAGCAACTTTTAAATGGCAGATTTCCTGAATGAACTGAACAAGTTTGAGCAGGTGTATCACAGAAGAGGGTATGCACTCAATTTATCAGTCCCCTATGCAGACTGATGTTCTGGGTGCATACGGAAATCGTTCAGAATTTAAGAGACAGCCATCTACCCTCTTTTTTCGGTAACCAAATACCTTCCCTCCACTTTCTGTTTCATCAGGCTAAAAGTCTGGGGCAAGACTAATCAGGGAAAACTAGAATGCTTGGGGAGGCAGGTTGCAATACAGCAGTTAAATAAGACCCTCAGCTAGATTTTGGGGGATTTTCCTCCTCCCCTTTTGGAGGGGAGTTGCATTTCAAAAATGAAGCAAACAACAAAACACCTTCAGATCTGTGGGCTGGATGGATGAGTAGCCGCATCTCTTTCAATTTGTCTCTGGCACTGCATTGTATTTGAGCTTTTCTTCTCTCTCAGTGCAGCATTGTTTCTACCATAAAATTCGTTTTGCTCTTCTCTTTGAACCTAAACTTTGTCTTCATCTTGAAATTAGATTCCTTAGAAATAGCTCCCAGTTGCTCCCAGCAAGTCATCTAAGGGCAGGTTTTAGTTTTAAAGAGTATCATCATCCTCATTTATTTATATAGTGCCATCACTGCACATGGCGCTTTGCAAATAAAAGAATAAGAGACGAATTCGCTGTCCTCAGGCTTACAATCAAATTAACACATGACACAAAAGGAAAAGGAGATGGCAGTGTGGGAGGGGATCAAGTCTACCAGAGACTGCCTCTTCTTCTTTCCCTCTGAGGTCAGGACAGTGGCCATTGGGTTGGAGGGAAGGCCTTTTTTTCTGCTTCTGGGCCTAGGCATGATGGGTCTGTGTATGCTTCTCCTTCTTCCATGCGAGTTTGCAAACCAAGCTATTGGTTTCAAAGCTTCATTTTCCTTTCCTCAGCAGTTCAGCCACATCTCCAGTTTACTCTTCTCACATCTACAAGTGGCTTACCTATGTGTTACTATGCAGAGAGCAACACAGAATAAACAACAGCATAGAACTACCTTTGGATTGTCATGCAGCAGAGACTCATAAACAAAGAAATGAACAAATAAGATTGGGCCAGGGAAGGAGCCTGTTGCGGGAAGAAATGAAATTTTGGACTATGTTTGACTCCTAGCACTTCAAACGGGAGGATTTTTTTTTTAAAAAAGAAATGCTTTCTGGGCTGAAGCTTGACAGGACAGTGTTTAATTTTGAGAAAAAGAACTGAATGAGATTCAGGCTTATGGAGAATAATGCCACCTGTGGTATGTTATCAATCCTCTTTTATTCATTGTTGGGAGAGTGTGAAATGCCACTTGCTGTATGAAAAGTGAAGGACACTATATATTCTTGCTGGATAGTAAAAATAATTTTAACTATTAAGCCCAGGTTTGGGGACCTGTGATCTTCCCTGCATCAGCCATCAATCTAACTGCCAACAAGGGAGTTACTTTTGCAACAGTGCCACATGCTTTATTTGTGCCTGTCTCTAAATTCTAGTAAGCTTACACCTGAGAACTCACCTATGGTATCTGAAACCCTCAGGTGGTCTTTATTCCAGATCATAACAGGTTCTGCTCACTCATGTGTGACAATGTATTTGGATGGTTTTGAAAGAGCTGGGATTTGCCAAAGCTGTTCTTTTATTTTTATTCTTTTTTTCTACCCATATTGGCATCCGCCTGAAAAATGGCATCTCACATAACAGACACTTAAAAATTAGGCATGCAGTATTCACAAAGCAGTTGTTGCCCACTGTGTATACATCTGTCTTACTCATGCCAAATGTTCCCTATTGAAAAAATAGGCAGAAGAATAATAGCCAGCCCACCTTTGTTCCCTTTCATCATACTAACAATTCTGAAATCACCACAAACCTCCTATGATTTTTCCTCATGGAGCAAATAGTAGTTTCACTGGAAAGATCTGGATTAATAAAATGCCATGAGGAAAACAGTTAATTCCTTTCAAAAGAGCCAGAATGATATAGTCTTCACTATGACTGCTTTTTTAGTTTTAAAAGAGAAATGAATGATAGGACACCCAATTGCAATATTTGTGTTAACTTATTATTGCAATATAGTATCCCCTCAGCACAGTGTAAAAATCTCTATGAGGATATAATCTTTTGCAGAATAGAAAACATGTCAATGGCTGGGTGCTCTTGCTCCATAATTCCACTTCAACTGCCATGGCAGCCTCCTATGGAATCCTGAGGTTTGTAGTTTGGGGAGGCACTAGAGCTCCCTGGCTGAGAATTCTAAATACCCATTTCTAAACAGTAAATCCTATGATTGCATAGGATGTTGCCGTGACAGTTAAAATGGAACCATGGTGCTATAATTGTATAGTGTGGCTGTAGCTAGTAACAGGGGTAGTCTATTCACCGTTACACACTTGTGAAGGTATTTGCCCATATGTAACATGCAAACACATTTTCATTGAGAAAGTATAACTTAAAACAAATCTGATTGAATTTTTACATATGCTTAGAAAATGAAATCTCTATACATTTGGAGTGTGATGTAAGTGCTCTGATACATATGTTTGAGGCTCTAATCATAGTATGTAAATAGTCCCTGCTGGCTTTGATCTAGGGACCAAGAATTGCACTATGGGTACAAAAGTAGGAAAATTCCTATGAATGCAAAGAGCCTTTTTTAATACTATCATCAACAGCACTGGGAAGTCCCTATTTGTTCAAAAGGCTGCTCTGGTATGTTTGAGCTCCTACAGGGCATTGCATTGTGCTATGAACATCACAATAAAAAGAAAAAAAGAAGGAAGGAAGGAAGGGAAAAAGGAAACACAGGAGATTACAACTGTTCCATCCTGTTACAGTGGTACTAGGGGCTGGAGACCTTTATGTGAGAGTTCTATTTTAGTGGGCAGCATGTATGCACTTCTGTTTTATTGAGCAGTTTACATGCTTTTAAAAAGGAATAGCAGAGAAACATATGTATGATGGGTTGATCACCGAACTATCAAAATGAAAGCAAAGTTGGCCCCAAATGTTGGGCAAATTGCAGAATATTGGTCTATTTCTTGTGGAAGAAAGAAACGAATAAAATTGCAGGAAAATGCAGAAGAAAAAACACCACAGACGCTCAGCAATTGCCAAGATGCTTCCATTTCATCCAATATTTTATTTATTATTGTTTTCTTTAAGTACGACATATAGTGCACCTGGCCACTGTGCAATTGTTCCATTACACTGTTAGCAAGTCTAAATTCTGCTTTCAGCTTTGCTCTTTGATGCTTATGCAGGCTCTGTGCGATTGATGTCAGAGGCAGAGGAGCTTAGAAGTCAGGATGAGGGGACTGGAGTAACAAAACAGCATAGATGAAAAGTAACCTGGATCTTCAATATGAACAAATACATATCTAGTTCGTAGGAGACTGAAAATATATGTTCTCATGGAAAATAGCCCACCACTGAAGATAAGTGCCCTCCCTAGCTCACTACCCTGCCGCGTGTAGTGTTTTCAAAAGAATAGTAAGTATGTGTAGACAAAAAAGAAAGCTATGCCTTTCCTTTCAGGAGACAAATATGTGAAGGGAAAGAAACAAGATTTTCAAACAAGGATAGCTCTGCAGGATATTAAAACCCTCTATTTGGATACTTAATTAATCTGGCATATATCTATACTAGGTCTCTGAATCAAGGGATATTCAAATACCTTGGAAACAACACCCTTAATAACCAGTGAACAAGTGCATTGTATAATCCAGTGTGCACTAGAAATCTGGAAATCAAGGAAAAAGTGAAGTTGGAGAGTAATAAGCATCATGTGTTGCACACCTCTGAAAACTTGTCTATGAGGTTGAGCTAAAAGTTATCGGATAAGATTTTTTTTTTTTAAAAAAAAAGGAGACTGAACTGAAACAAATGGATCCTGCTTTGGCAATGCAGACTGCTTGAGGAGCCTGATTTGAAACAGCAACTGCAGTAAGTGAGAAAATGTTAAAATTCCTTTATTCCTGTATCCTAACTTGATCTAGGGCTATTCACTGACAATATGAGGGGCAGGAGAACTTGTGCTTAGATCCAGAAGTAGGGATTCATGCAATGTACACTCAGGTTTTCAGAAAAAACTGTATCCCAGAGGGATTGAGAGAGGAGAAAAGAGAGAGAGGATTTTTCCTGATTTACAGTCACCCTGTCTGACTTCAGAAATGTCTCTTTGGGTGTTTCTCTTCAAGGACAACCTCTTCTTGCAATCCTGGGCCACTCACTTCTTGCTAGCACTGGTGGCCCACCGTCTGAATGTGTGGGGGTCTGTCTCCTCATGCCACCCAATATGAGACATGGGCCCTTTTCACACGAGGTAATTAAAATGGTGCAGTGCGACCTCTAACGGAGGTTGTCTACACCGTGGAGTGCACTGGGTCATTTATAATTTTGAAGTTCTACACCTCAAACTGCTCTGAAGTGTCCGGAAGTGGTGGCGCTGCGTGCTTCTTAAAAACCTCTTTTCAAGAGGTTTTTAAGAGGAACAGAGCATGCAGCCCCGTACAACTCCGTCGCAGCGCCCCGGTGTAGATTTGCAGGCACACGCAACTGCGTGCCTGCAGATCTGCTGGGGGTGGGCTTCCAGCTGGCGAGCTTCTCTGGTTGGTGGAGCGCCTCCGCCAGCCGTAAACCGCCATTTTGGATGCCGCAGGACACTGCAGAAGTGTGGAGCAGTGAACTCGCGCTGCTCTGCGTGGTGACGGACTTACTTGGCTGCTGGTAAGCTCCGTTTCAGCGCGTTTCCCCCGTTTCTCCCTCCACATGTGGAAAGGGCCACGGTCACACCACTGCTCAGACCACAAGAGACTGGTGCTTGTCATAACTGAGAAAACCTGATTTTGTTGATTACTTGTCTCACGCTAAGCATTCTTGTCCATAAGGAAGGAAACTCCTCACTTGCTCCTTCTCCTGCAAGTTTCCACTATTTCCTTTCCCCTTCCTCCCACCCCCAATGCTGATGCACCACCACTGGGCCTCCTGCTTGCCGTCACCTGTCTTCTCTTTTTCCCTTCTAGTCTTCACAGCTTTGGGATAGCTTTCAAAACTGAATCCATAAAACTGCTTCCCACCTCCCAAACTTTTGCATTACAAGTAAAAGCTTCTGTATGTTTTGGTAAACACACTGCTTTCTGGGTCACTTCTGTCAAATTGGTAGCACCTTGTCCTCTGGCATAATAGAGGAAGCAGACTGTTATAGTACTAGAACTAATCTCCCCCCCACAGTCATTTATGCTGTGGGATGAGATTTTAGGCACGTATAGAAACTTCTGTCCTGGGCAAGTGTGGCAACAGCAATCCACTTGCTATCCAAATGACAGAAAATAATCTCACTTGCCTTGCCTGTAGAAACCTATCTTTCCCTATGACACCTAGGCAATCACTATAGTGATTTATAGAATTGATATCCAGATCACTCTTTGCTACCCTGTGTCTTTATCATTCCTGTGTGCCAGAAGGCACATGGAGAAATGGTGGTAGAAACCTCTGTGATTTCTAGACCATTTCTCTTAGAGACAATGCAATTAGTCCTCTCTGTTTATATTCTCGGTAGAAAGAGGAACCACTTATTCTCATTCAGTTGAAAACAGGAAAAACAATGCTTTTTATATGAGAAGATCTCGAACAATTGTCTTCATTCTTTTTCTCATTGGCAAAAGTCTGGTGCAAATCAACAAGCAAGAAAGGGAAGAAATGCTGTATGTAAGGGATATTAATTTGACAATCCAACAATAGCAACTGCAACAAAAGGCATGTGAACTAAATGTACTGGACATGAGTTTAGAAAATGGAAACAACACCTTTCCATGGTAACAATTTAGTTTGTTGTATATGCTAATGGTATGATGTTAGATAAACATTTTGTAGTAAATAGTTAAAAAGCTGGCAGGAAGTAAATTAAAGGTTTCTGCCCCATACACAGGCAAAACCTTTTGAGGCTTTCAAGAGGGATAATGCTCTGGCATGCTTCTGAGTGAAAATGTACACTACTCCCTCCACTGTCTAGAACAGTGGTTCTCAACCTGTGGGTCCCCAGATGTTTTTGGACTTCAGCTCCCAGAAGCCCTGAGCATTGACCATAGTGGCTGGGGCTTCTGGGACCTGAAGTCCACAAACATCTGGGGACCCACAGGTTGAGAACAACTGGTCTAGAAGGTATTAGGAGGAGTGCAAAATCTGTGACAACCCCAAATCCAGCAGTCACTACCATCCAGTGTTCTTATCTATTTTATTTTGTTCTGTTTTATTTTTGTTGGCTTTTAAACTGTCAAAAAAAAGAGGCAAAACAATGAAAGGGAATAGGTCAGTTTTTCAACTAGGATGGCTGTGACTGAGCAAGGGAAAGGGAAGCTATAATCTGTACAACAGAAGCAAAATGCCCTTTAAGATGCAGTTTGCAAATTCATCCTTGTTTGCTGTCAGCTGTCTGTTTTTAAATAATGCACAAATCAACTTCAATGCCATGGAAATTATCAACAGAGGATCAAAACCTGGAGCTTCTACTAGAGCGCAAATCAAAAGCTGTAGGAATCCAACAGCTGGAGCTGGTCTCATTATTTCAGGGAGCTTTGATGTGCTTTTCAGACAGCTATCTTAGAGAATTACTTCCAGATTTGTCTATCTGCAAATTTGACATTGCTTACACATTATAGTTTCCAACAGAGATAAATACTGTAACTGACTTCACATTTTCAAAATTATCCCCCTCCTCCTTAAAATATATTCCATTAAGGCACAAAATCTTAAAAAGAGCAGAAGTGAACATCAGCTGCATCTAGTAAAAACAACAACAAAAATAAACAGTTTGTTATTGAATCCTAGTTGTTTACTTCTATTAGCATTATCAACCCTGTTTTTATTATGTGATCAACTGCCTAATTAATTTTGCACTGGTATATTTAGGCAAAATACTGTATATTTCAATGGATCTGCTATAATCTTACACCTGCAAGCCTCAGAGATTTTAAAGGCTTTCTATCATAACTTCACACTATGCTTATAATCACTTCAGCTGCTGTATATTTCAGCTATTTAGTCTGTTGAAATACAGCGGTTTTTAATTTCATATGCACTAGAAAATTTGCATCTGTGGTTACTTTCTTTGGACTATAATCAGATCAAAGTCAGTGAAAGATATTGAGGGAGTTAGATACAATATTTTGCTCAGACAGTTTTCAACGATAAATCAAACACTGTTTTGATTTTCTCTGCTTATGTGTTAATATGAACAGATGTGATCATGCTATTATTTTACACCCATTCTACAGCACTAATTAGAGATAATATACTATTCTATATAGCTATAATTAAAGACTGCTTCATGTGTTACATACACAGTATAAGTAAATTCCTGTAATTATGAATAGAATCTATACAGTATACCCATACTGAATAAACTAAACTGAATGAATTACTGCCAATGCAATCATATACTCTGTCTGAAGTAAATTCTATAGGACTTCCTCTCCAAGAAACAGGTTTAGGAGTTCAGGCTAATCTATGTATATTCAAAATACTGGGAAACCCACTGGATGTCCACATCATTTAGTTGCCAATAAAACCTGTATTAAAATAATAACTGGATAGTTTAGCATATCTTGAATTTTAGTGCAAAGTTGAGGACTTTTTAAATTGTTAAAGCAAATATTTTGCTAAACACACATGTCAATATCTGCTTGCTTTAGCATTTATTAAAACTACTAAGACACCCACTGGATCTGTATCCTAATCCAGTATATTGAATCGTGTTCACACTGGGATTAGAAGCAAGCTGATCTGTCAATATACAGCATGCTAAATACATTATTGGTCCTGTTACCAGAAATGCAGTGGCTAAAGGGTTAAAAACATGATCTTGCATTCTACCTTCCACTTAGTACACTATACTTGGTAGAAATATCCAGTATGCATGCAAATGAAACTTTTAAGAATGCTCCACCTCCATATATATAATTACTACAAGGAAATGACATATATAACCTGGAACCAAATTCAGCAGCTGTGATTTCTAGAAACCCGCAAGTCATCTCCTGTAATTTCCAGAGAAACATCCACCTTGAGAAAAGGGTATGCTGCCTGTTTAGAACAAAAGCTCACCAGGATGAGGTTTACTGAATTATTCAGCATGTTCACTTGCATTTTAGTTCAGATCCTAACATTATCATGCATTTTTCTCCATTTAAAGGCAGCTGTTGAAGAAATACACTGTCTAAAGAGAGCCATCATTCCACATTCAAATTACACTGGCTAGTCTGTTTTGGCATCCATCTGGTCTAAGCAGTGTTCCTGGTATTCCCTTTTGTTATAATTCTTCAATCTTCCAAAAGACTTGATTGCAAAAGTTACCACTTTTTTTTTATTTTTCTGAAAATCTGCAACAACCTTGCTTTATTCATCATGCTTTTCTGAATCCACAAATGCACAGTTTGCACTTCAAGAAACAGAAAGCATACATACTTAGCTGCTATATTTTTAACAGTGACCTAAGCTATGTAACAAATAAACAGTAGATTTTATTAAGGTTTTCTCATTCTGTATTCCAGGTACTTGCATATAGCATTTCTGCTGGTATCTAAAATGTGTGTCGGGCAATGAAACTTGCCAGTTAATTACTGTCTTTCTTGATGCAAGTCTTTGGTCACCAAGTCTGCTGTGAGGGGTGCCAACTGCTGGCTGAATATTAGAAGAAGAATTGATATGCAGTCCCTTCTGGATAATTTGAAGACAGTTATGAGTTCCGGTTGTCTTCTGACACGCTAGGAAATAACAGCTCCTCAGGTGTTCATCTATTGTTAATTGCAGCACAGTAAGGCTAGGAAAAGAGAACATTTCACTTCTTGTAAACTCCTGTTCTTTTAGAGATATAGGCCATTTTTGCACTTAGTTGTTATAGTGCTATCATTCCACTTTCAACATCCTGTGGAATTCTGGGATTTGTACTTTACTGAGGCCAGATAGTTCTCTGGCTGAGAATTCTAAAGGACCATCCCTAAACTCCTAACCTCAGGATTACATAGGATGTTGAAAGTGGAATAATAGCACTGTAACAGTCTACTGCTGAATTGGCAATAGAGGGCAGTCCCCATGTCCAACATAGCACATCCTTCTAGACTTCCCTATGGAGAAAAACTCTGTGCTTTAATGAACTGGTATCCGACTAAGCACAATTTTTTTTCTCCACCTTGAGGAGGAATAAAAAAAAATACTAGCAAACCTCATATCAAATGGAAAAAGAAATACTACTGTAGCTGAAAAACAAACATTCAACAAAATAGTAATGTTTGACAGACAAACAAACAAAATAAAACAAAAAACAGTGAAGGCATCATCAAAATCTTCTATTAATCATATTTTGTTCTGTATTTCCATTAGAAATTAGTGTTTAAGACAGCTAAGGTAAAGATAGAACATCTCTGTGTGATCTTCTAAGTCTCCCTCTTTATTTTGGACTTGCCAGATCTGTGTGGATATTTCCTCTCTCTTGCAAAACATTTTAAAAAGACACTGAAGAGCAGTATTTCTCTTTTGAAGGTTTTTCTTTAAATATGTGTCTGTTTTACAGAATTACTATGATCTGCATAATCCTCCATCTATAGGTGGTACCGACTGTACACAGATTTGTCCTACCATGCTTCCCTTAGTTACTGAGTAAAGGAAATATCTATGTATGATCTCTCCTTCTTTCTTGTGTACAAGAATAATGGCAACTTCAGTCTAAATAGACAGAGGCTCCTTTCCTATGAGGTAAATGTGTTGCTAAGCGGCATTATTTGTCGCTGTATATCCTCCCTTTAAAAATAAAATACAAATGATGTTTTCTTAGTCATGATGTTTTAGGCTGTTCCCTTTCCCATCTGTCATACTGAAGTATTTGGTCCATACAGATTTTTAAACACACACACACACACACATATACACACACACACATTTAGTCATTATGTGGATCATCACAATCAAGGCAGATGTGTCCAGTTCTAAACATACACACACACACACACTTTCAAGATAATTCTACCCTCAGAAATGCAAATTACAGAGAGTCTACGCAAAAGGTCCACCCCGAATAGATTTTTCACACATTCCTAATTGTTTGAAGTTTCTAAATTCTTTGCAGGATGAGAAGCACACATCATATACTCCAGCCCATAGGTTTCCACATCCTCAAAGTCAGTACTGATTTTGGCCCTCCTCTTTATCTCAGGTGGTGTTGTATGTGACTGTGAGGGGTCAGAGTCTGAGAGCTTGTATTGTGTGTGAGGATACCCAGTGATTAGTAGGACTGTAATCGTCCCTTGCATAAATAAATATTCATTGTGAGAGAAGACTCTTCTCACTGTCTGTTTTATACCATATACACATACATCTACCCATCAATACTCCTCCAGTCACTCTCTTTTTCTCTTAAACAATAGACTGCCCTCTCCACAGTCCTCCATGAAATCTGCCCTTATGTCCCTTCCATAAGAATATTTCATTGTCATCCTAAACTCTTCTGCCTGTGTAGGGAGTATTTTTCTTCATCAACACTACTGTGGCCTTTCTGGTACACCTTACTTCATTGTTTCACTCTTAATAAGATTCTTCACCATTCAAGCCAACTGAGCATAATAATGTTATTCTTAAAGAAAAGAAAAATGTTTGGGATGTTAGCATGGTAAAAAGTCATGTTTAGGCACTTAAGGGAGAGGGGAAAAAATCATACAGAGGGAGAGGGGCAAGGAAAGGACTGGGGGTCACCTTGGACACTTGCAGTTTGAATAGAAGATTCTCAGAGGTCTATGGGGCATAGATTATATCTTCTCTAAATATAACAAATCAATACTATCTGGAGGACTGCCACACCAATGCAGACAATTCCTAAATCATGTTGAACCAACAAGATTCAAGATTTGCCAAAATCCAGAGCACTTACAATTACCCTAGTATTTAAGGATACATTTATTCATGTAAATTTTCTGGTTCTTGATATTAATTGACATACTGTGAAGTAAAAACATTTGAAAAGCACTGAACTGGATGTTTCCATCCTTCTTGTAGTAGTTCACTTTAAATATTATGGGAGGCAATGTAAGGCCCCGCTTTGGGGGCCCCAATGTCAGTATGGTTTGGATGGACACCATACCTAATTGGCAACACATTTTATTGATTCTGATATCAAATTCAAGCCTGAGAGGTGACAGAGAGGTCAAACTGAGTGAGGGAAAGAATTTGACTGTAAACGTGAGAAGGATAGGTCAACTCCAAAATTCCTCCAGGTAAGACTGAGTCATTTGTCAGGCAAATACACACCATTCCTGTGGATAATAGGCTTAAATAGAAGTTGGAATTTTCCAGGGAATCCAACTGTGGGGAGCCCACCAGGACACTGATTGACAGATATTCATCCCTTGTACACCTGGATTCTTTCGTCTGTCCTCACAGCATCCACGACAGACAGCTATTACAACATCTACCATGTGTTTGTCAATCAAAGCAATAAGCCCATCAACAGGTGAAAGACTCATTGTCCATAACAGGTTCCCTTTGCCTTGCATCTGGAACCTTCACAGCCACAAGCCATTTTCAGGGTACAAATACCCCTGATTCCAGGATGCCCAGTGCAGTCTCTTGAAGGTCTACCCGTCACTCTGTCCGTCTGGCTCCTGATGAGAACTGTCCTTAGGTCCTACATAAGCCAAAATAAATTTCTGCTCTTCACTACTCTTCTGGACTGGTAATTATAAATCCCCCAAACCACTCAGCCTCTCTATGATTTTCTTCCCTTTCTCTTTCAGTTAGCTCTTGTGTGAATGTGTGATTGTGTGTATCTTGTGTGCATGCATGAGTGAATTCCCCTCAATAAAATCATTTATTAGACAATTCTGCTTGGTTTTTGGCTTGGCCTGACACTGTAAACATTGGGTTGAAAGATCTTGCTTGGTTACCCTGCCTTTTGTAGTGCTACAGCTTGTGCTCTGGCTAATTCCCATTCCCCATTATTTGGAGCACATTGATGTGTCCCCCACTGGACTCCAGAACCCAGGGTAACAACAATCAGAAGCATCACTAGGGTTGGTGTCAGCCAGTGCAGTAATTCAAAGTGTCACCCCCATGGACCTCTTCCCATACCAGACCTTACAGACTCCTTAGGGATTTTTTTTCTTTTTTGTACTAATGTTACTTGTAAATAATAATTCCTGTATATTCCTGAATGCAATGGGAACAGAAGTGACATAAACAACTAGCAAAATTAAAACTGCACCTTTAAATTACAATATCAAAATTATGTTCATTTTAACTTTACCATTACATGAGATACGTTAATGGATTAGGTTAGCATAGTCAATGAAGGCACAAATAATGTAGAAGTTGTAGACAAATGCATATGGAAATATGCTCGTAAATGAAATAATGACAATAAACAAACAAACAAACAAACAGGAACAAACACACGAGCATTTCAGCACTTAGTAAGTATCTCAACTAAATCAGACCTTTCCTTTCCTGGCCTTCAAAACTATGAGCATGTGAATAACTTCATCAAAAGCAGTGCATTTCAGCAACTCACTTTCAATTGATAGTCAACTTTAAGTGCCTTCATTCTCTCGAGCCTATTTCAGGTATTATTGTCATTCTGTATCATATTAAAATACCCTATTCACAAACTTAATTTTGGGCTAGCTGTGACTCATTGCCATCAGACAAAGCAATGCTTCTCAGACTGATGTATGGGACCAGCATTTTTTTCCCCCAGTTTGCCTGGGACAGGCACCCCATTTGTGCTTTTTGGCTATACTTCTTTCTTCCTTTCTTAGAAACTTGCCAGGAACTAGCAGCCAATGGCTCAGCACTGTAATAGAGGACATGTACCTGGGTGTTTGGGTGTATGATTTGGGGACCAAAGCTGGTTTTGAGTTGTAAACAGTAATAATTTATTTTACTTATGTGTATCCCCCACTCCCTGCAATTTTTTAATCTCCTGTTGGAAGGACAGTAGGTTGGGGCCATCCTGGCTTCTCTAAGAAGGGTGTTCCGGGTGCAGCCATCAAGAAGGTCCTTTCCCTTGTTCCCACTAAACATGCCTCAGAAGGTGGCAGGACAAAGAGAAGGGCTTTTCCAGTGTGTCTTACCAAGCTGCAATGAGAAAGAATTACTAAATTTGAGGAACTTACACAATAGCACAGAAAGCCAACATGGTATAGTGGGGTTGAGCATTGGACTATGGCTATGGAAACCAGTGTTCGATACCTTGCTCAGCCATGGAAACCCACTGCTTGACCTTGGATGTGTCACATCCAAGCCTCAGAAAATCCTGTGATAGGTTTGCCTTAGGGTCGCCATAAGTTGGAAATGACTTGAAGGCAACCTGCGAGAACAACACACTAACAACAATCACAAAAACAGCAGCTGCAACAATTTCTTCTCTGCCTCTACCTATTGATTGAGACAGGTCTCCATGCAACAGATTAAAATACAACAACAGACACAGGGGGATCACCCCCTCATTGCAGCCCAATGAGGAGGTAATTATAGTGTTCTATAATTTATTTTGGTGGAGACTTCTAGGGGTAGGGGAAGAAGAGGGAATGATCCACTTTACTAGTTGTCGTCCACTAATGAAACATTGGATGTCACCCTCCATCTCGTTCAGATTCATACAATACCCATAGGAGATAGTCCAATACTGTGAGCCACACAAGCAGCAAGTCATGGCTTAAACACCTAGGACTTCATGGCCAAGTTCACACTTGCAACAAAGACTTTCCTGCTTATACCTTAGACCTTTGTTACTCATTCAGGCATTTTACCTTGAAATATAAATTCTTTCACTCATACCACAAAGACATAAATCAGAGTTGCAAAACAGTTGGACCCAGTCAGATGTTGCTGGAAGTCAACGCCCATGATTGACTATGTTGGGTATACCTAATGAGAATTTGACTCCAACAGCATCTCCATTCCTGGAAAAAAAATGGTGAAAAACAATAGTAAGGCAACAACTATAAAATCCCCGTTATTAAAAAAGTAGTAACGGTAGTTGCAGTATCAGGAGGCAGATCAGTAACTAAAAGCTCAGACTGGTATAATTATCTTGATCTAGTGCTTATGGGTTAACAAGGTTGGCACTCTGAAACTGTTTCTAGGAGGGTATACCACAAACAGGGGACACCATTACAGAAAGGGCACTGTCTCTAATTGCTGCAACCCATTGAACTTCTGAACTTGGGGCACCCTGAACAGGATTTGTAAGGGTTTTTTTTATTTAAAAAAAGTGGGTAGTTTTACACTGGAGCAGTCTTTTTCTCTTAACCATTATACAACAGTACACCAGAGGCATCTGTATTGTTAGAGGTATGGAAAGCTGCATTTTTGCATTTAATGTCATTTATGCCCTTGTATTTCTAGACTCTTCATTCTTTGTATTTTACAGCAGTATTCTCTCTTTTCACCTTTTTCCAGAGGCGGGGGGATGTGCCCCTACTGTGTGTCTCATGAGATCTGCTTTCCCCACCCCTGAACTGAAGAAAACAACTATTTAAAAAAATAGAAAAAAAAATCATTCTGAAATGAACAGGTTCCTATGTCGTGTCCTGATCTGATAACAGAACTGGAACTGAGAGCTGACTCTTTTTTTTTTTTTTTTTGCATTTTTCATTTTATTTTTACATGTATCTGTTATTCCCATTGTTATCTGAATATTTTACAATATTACATATCTATTACATATTGAAAACATACTTATATAAACATCTTATATTAATACAAACTTCTTATCCTATGTTGACCTCTTTCCATTCGCTTTTCCAGATTTGGGCCACTAAGGACCATTCTTTTTCAACTTTGTCCTTGTCAATCTTTTCATCCATTGAAACAGTCAACAAATCCATTTGAAACATCTCGTATAATTTCAGTATCCATTGATCTTGAGAAGGTATCTCTTGACTCTTCCAGTTTAGGGCGTAAACAATTCTTGTGGCGGTCACCATAGAATTCTATGATATTGCTTTTGATACTTTTGATTAGCTACCACAAACATATTCAAAAGGGATAACTCTGGACTGAATTTCAAGTCTATTTCCAATACATTTTTGATTACATTATGAATTTGTCCCCAATATTCCCTTGCCCTCCTACACTCCCACCAAATATGGTACATTGTTCCTAATTTTTTCCCACATTTCCAACATCTATTAGAATAGTTGCTAGACATTTTATCAATCCTTTGGGGTGTAATGTACCATCGGTATAGCATTTTATAAAAATTTTCTGAGAGCTGACTCTTAAGTGTGCGTGATTTTAGCTGCCCCATTGGCACTTGAAAAAGTGGCCTTCTACTGGGTCAGACCATTTGTCCATCTAGCCTAACAGTATCTACCCTGAGTGGTACTGGATCCTCTGGGACTTTGTCAGATAAATATTTTTTTTTTTTTTTTCTCCAAAACATTGCTCTCTGATATTTTTAACTGGAGATGCAACAGCCAATCTGGGAGGTATTCTGAAAACAAAACATGTGTCCTACTACTGAGCTATGGTGTCATCCTAGTATCAGAAAATATATGGAAAATTTTCAAGGGTAGCCATGTTGGCCATAAAGCAAAATACAATAAAACCAAACATCCACAAAAGATTAAAGCTTTGTTGGCCAATTGCTTTCCATAGGAAACTGCCATGGGCACCAAAAAAGCCTTTTTGGAGACTTTTCCCTCCTTTTTGTCAAGGCTAGGCAGTGAATGAGCTAAACTACTTCCTACCAGTCAGGCTGAGAGATGTTTTAGTTTGCCTTACATAACAAAGTATATGGTTTTTAATTGGATTCCCACTCTTATCATCATGTTTACTTTCAAGGTAAAATACAGCAAAATCCAAAATTGGCTTTATTGGGCCAGTTTAAAAGCACAAAATACATTACACAAGTTTTCAAAACTTCACTAGCTTCTCCATCAGGCAAAGATGTTACAAATTATACAGGAAAAGAAAAGTGATGATGTTAGAGATTTGTGTTTTATCTCAGATGTTACTTCTATTGTTAGTTAAGATGGTCTAGAGAGGGATATCAAGGCAGACAGATGCCACTCCCCTTGTAGGTCATGTGGGGACCAAAGACAAAAGGCAATAAAAGAGAGATAACTTAATTTCAGCTTTATTAGCAGCAGAAAAGCAACTTCTCTTGAAATGCAGGTTGTCCCTGTCCAGGAGGTAAAACAGTTTATTTTTCCTTCACATTATCACAGCACCACTTCCTTTCTCTGTTTTTCACTGAAGCTTTGGCATCTATTTCCTAAAAGGTTACAGTGCTACAGATGTGCCAGAGACCCTTGGTAGCAGCTTTGTTGCTTAACTTAAAAATCACACCATGATTTTATGGACTTCTACATAAACATGATCAAATCGTGTGAGAAATGGCCTTTTTATTCAAAATGAACAGACATATTTTACTGCTACAATTTGTCAATCATTTGGAATTGGAAAAGTGAAAATTTCTTACTTACATACCTCCCATATTTTTTTTCCCAAAGAGAATGCTCTGTGGATGCAACAAGCACTGGAAAGCCAAAGGGACAGTGAACATTAATGAGCCTTCAGTGGGAATGACCTATTCAAAATGGAAGTCTTGCCGTGTGACATTTTGCTTAAGTGGGCTAACTGATGTGATATCAGTCACAGGAGTTTAAAGGTCTGACAAGATGGCAAAACATTATTAATTCAGTACCACTTTAAATGGGAAAAAAAAGTGTGGCCACAGGGGTCTTTTGACAATTTTTAAAAGATATTAGAATATTTAATTGTGAATTAATCACTTAAAACCCTTTTGATGCTATTCAGAAGCTCTGGTGAAGCTGAAATGGGGAAGATGCCACTAGTTGACTAAAGTATCATCTAGAGCTGTTACCAAGGCAAAGAACTGTGATCCTGTCTGCTAAAGACAGAGGGAATAACTTCATTTAGTTCATTTCCTGTTGCTAGTAAATGATCCAAATGGGAGAATGACTGGGCTTTAATTTACACACCACACAAAATAAAATAAAATAAAATAAAATTACCGTTCTTCCATTTTAAAAGCACTTCATTTTCAGAAGGAGCTAGGACAGGTCTGTAATTAAGTGGAAAAATAGAAACTGTTTAATGACCGCTATGAACTAACATGTTAAATGGCCATGGAAAATGAAGATGTGATGCACTGACAGTAGCCAAATCTGTACTTTACAGAAAATAAACTGAATCAACAGTTGGTTCTCTTGCCAATTTATTCAGTTATAAAATTATTCCAGTACCAGTACTGTAGGCCAAGTCCAGGTTTTGGCAAAAGCTGACAACTCATACAAACAAGCACAGTAGTAATGAGTTTCAGCCTCATGCTAATAAAAGGTATTCTTAAAACCATGGTTTCCATATTTGCAGTGCAAGTAAACTGTATTTAAATATATATTTAAACTGTCTTACCATTTATCACCCTTAATGTGTTGTGTACTTGGAGTACAAAAGTTTCTCATATTAAATAAAATCTCTACTGAAATCAATAGAAGATCAATGCAGACATGTTTATAATTTTCTGGTTAACAACTGGTTCAAAAGTTATATACACTTGGCCCTCTACATTCACTAGGGTTAAGGACACAGCACCCTCAGAAAAGTAAAAAAACAAACAAACCCTCAAATATCAACATGTGTGGTGAGGGAAGGAAGTGGAACAAGGCATGATGGGAAGAGTGGGCATTCAAGGTCCAAACCAGGTCTGGGAAGGGAGAGGGAAAAGTGTGTGTGGGGGGGTGGCATGGTGGCCCTATACTTCCTGCCTCTTGCCTATCTCCTTCCTTGGTGAGTGGGAGGGCATTGGGAATGAGATTGTGGGGCTGAGAAATCAGGCTGCAGTCTGTCCTTAGCTGACTGTTACCCTGTGAACTGGGGGTCCTGGGAGGGGCACCCAAATAACCAAACAACAACAAGCAAAGATGGGGAAATTAACTGGAGCACTCGCTTTAAGCTAATGAGAGGCAGGGTAACTTAGCGGGGATCTTGTAACCATATGTATATGGAGTCAGGTCAGTCAAGGAGCACACCCAAAATATGAAATTAACAGTGATTCTATTAAATACAGGCAAACTGTGTACGCAACACATTCACACAAGTAACTATGGAAAATAACAGGGTTAGCAGGATAGCGGGATTTTGAGAGGGGTTGTTGAAGTGGGAGATACTACACCTGTCCAAAGCCCGGGGTAGATCAGTGAAGAAGTCTGTAAATGCACAGTTTCAGATGGAGACTGAGGGGAAAGCTCGGTGGACACAGCGGCAGCAAGGCGGGGTGGAAGTTCAGAGCGATCTGAGGAAGCTCTGGGAACTGGGGGGTTTTATAGGGGAAATATGACCGTGGGCTAGTCTGTACTTGGGAGAGAACAATGAGGTTTGGGCAAGAGACAATGTCTCCGAAAGGTCAGAATTTAACATGATTGAGTTAAGTTCGAATTGACAACAGAATGGCCAGTATGCAGATGCAGCTTGCTTGGACAGTTGAGCTTCTAGCTCGTCAGGGTGCCTGCTCAGGGCAGGGGGCTCTTTGTGTTCGCGTGCATCCTTAATGAAGTGTTTGTCTTGGGAGGTCTCCTAAAGCAAGATCTGGCTGAGTCTGTCTTGCCTAGGTGGAGAAAAGAATGTTTCAGCAATTAATAACCATGCCTAGCTCCGTGCTTGTTCGGGGGCCTCACAAACACTTGGCTGAGGGTGGCAAAATGAGGCTGAATTGTGATTTCAAAGCGATATCTAATATCTACTGAAGCCAGGCCAGTTCACGGTGAAAACATGACCAGGCATGGCTGGTGGCAGAGGAGGAGGATCAGAGATGAATTTTTAAAGGGCTGGGTGGCCTGATTGAAGCCACAGAGAGGAAAGGCTCCTCCAGGGGAAAAAAAGTGCTTGAAGTGGTGGGTCAGGGGTTGGAGAAACTCACAAATAATCAACCCCATGAAAATGAGGCTTGCAGATATGGAGGGCTGACTGCATTTCTTATAGGAAGACACTTTTGGGGGGCGAGGGGAGAGGACATTTAGGGTGCAATGACTCAAATCAATCTCTTTATTCATCATTTCTACATTATTTTTCAAACTGTCATCAGCAGACCAGTATTATTCCAGTCTTTCCAAAGAGAAACCGAGGCAGAGTGTGAGCCAGACACTGAAACCATAGCAAATTCCACGCTACACTGTTATAGTGGTATTATTCCACTTTCAACATCCTATGGAATCCTGGGTTTGCAGTTTAGGGAGGGACCTTTAAAATTCTTAGCCAGAGAATGTCTTAGCAATGTCTTCCAAACCACAATGAAATCAAGCTAGAAACCGGCACTTGTACATGACACTCGACGTGTGCTCGTATTTTACAGAAATGTATACAAGAGGGTAAACAAATTATTCTAAAATGTTCTTCTGAAACAGACATTAGAGGGAAAACTCTTTTTTTGTAGTTGAAGGACAATCTGATACATCTGCAAGTGGATTGTTTATAATGTTTTCTTCCCTAGATGAATACGATTGCAGCAAACAGTATACTTGCACGATTACGATGCCAATTACTTATTTGGAAGACATGCAAATCATTTTTGAAATGCAGATACACAAGGATAACAAGGAGATGAAGAGATGCCTTCTGAAGTTCTGTGGTGATTGCACACCCCCAGCAACAGCAATTGGTCCATCAAAGATATTACCTTATTTATGTGAACATTCATACCCCCTTGAGCACCATGGCAGCAAGCCCTTTTTCCTATGAATTCAAAATTGATTTCCAGTGGGAAAACTCAAGTCTATATCCCCCTCTCCCCCTCTGCACACTGGATAGCAAATTACATTTTACAAAACAGCTCAGTTATCGGAATCCCTGCATCTTTGTCATAATTTCAAGAGCCTCTGACATTCAAATAAATTTATAAGATAATTGATTATAATTCTCAGAACAAACAAACAAAAACCTGCATTTACCATCATTATCCAAGTTAAGACTCAAATATTAGAATAATAATAAAGCCCCCCAACCAGTGCATAAAGTATCTATAGTTTCTGGGCCTAACTGCAATTTTGAACTCCACCTTTATGTGGAGCTTCATTGTCTTCCCTTAACCTCAACCATTAGAAACATTGTTCATAGCAGAGCACAGGATTTGAAGGATTTTCCCACCGCCTTGAGCAGGATTAAGAAATGCAGTAGGAAAGGAATAACTCATTTTCTACCTCTTCTGCTGGCCTCTGCTGTTCTGTCAGTATTGTACTGTACCCATGAAAATACATTTTCTTGTGAATGAACCTATACAATAATAAACCTTTGGATGAATAGAACATTTTATATAAATTTGAAGAGTAGTCTGTCATCCTATCTACAGCTTAGGTCCAAAGTGTCAGATAGATCTGTCTCCCTATCGTGGGTGACTCAGGAATCCACCCATGATGCCAGTACCTCCACATGAGAATAGGGAATTATTTAGCTCAAAATGGGAGGTCTGTGAGATGCGGGGGGTGGGGTGGGGGTAACCTAGCAAGATCTTCCGACAGTGTTTACAGGGTCCAGTGTAGGGAAAAATCAGCCAGAAGTTCAGGGTAAACTAAAATGTGTTCTATTAGGGAAGTTAACAATCATGTATGCACAAGATCCAAACACTCACGCACTCACACAAGGCTAACCAACGCAAAAGGGAGGAAAAATTGATAGTGAAGCTTCAGCATTTGGGTAATAATTACTGATCTGGAGAACAGCAAAGAAAAGCATTGTGGCTTAGACTCATGCTTAAGGACAATGCTCGTTAAGGAATCAGAGTGACAGAGTGGCATTTAGCAAGTGAGATACTGTGAGCTAACTGGTCAGAATGGAGGGTTTTTATACCCCAAATCTGCCTGGAGGATGAGGATGTCAATGGCTCTCTGGCCAAGTAAGCAATGGAGGTTGCAGAGCAGACAATGAGGCCTGGACTGCATTAACAGTCTTAGTGTTAGGTGACAAAAGAGTTAATGGCTGTCGTGATAGCTCTGTAATGGTGGACAGGTCTGTAGGTAATGGGGGAAATGCATGGGTCAGTGGGAAGAAGGGTTGAAACAATCAGTGGTTTGGAGGGAACTGCCCCATCACTACTGTCTGACAGCAGAGTCATTACAGCTTAGTTTAAACCCATTATCTCTGGAGTTACCTGGTGATTTCCTGACTATGACCTGGCTATGCCTACAGTGGATCTTTGACCTACTTTGCAATGCATGTGCTCAGCCAGTGTTTTCCCTCTGTCCAGCTTGGCCTTACAGTCACATCAGGGTCCATTTATATCAATGCCAATATATATATTTTGCCAGTTAAACAATATCAAATCAGGGACATGTGCAGCTTTGGAGAGGACTTCTCTTGGTGCTACCACCTTCACAGATGTGGCTGGCAGAGATGTGAAGGAAAACCTTTTCCATGGCTGCCCTTAAACTCTGGATCCCCTTTCCTAGGGAGGCTAGAATGGCCCCTCTCCTGTCCTCTCAGCAAGCATCATTGCTGTTGTTGTTGTTATTATTAACCATCAGGCTTTTGAGAACTGATGGTTTTTAAAGAAAGAAAGAAAGAAAGAAAGAAAGAAAGAAAGAAAGAAAGAAAGAAAGAAAGAGAAGGAAGGAAGGAAGGAAGGAAGGAAGGAAGGAGAGAGAGATGTGTTATTTGTGTTATTAGGGTGCTCTGGTATTTTAATTGAAAATTAAAAAAAAAATAAAACCAGCAGTTTAAAATATTTTGACTTGTTTTTAATGTTGCCAATAGTTTACTTCCATCTTAATATTGATTTTTTGTACATGGTAACTAATATTTGTTCTAAATTGTAAGCCACCTTGAATCCTAAATTTGAGGAAAAGGTGGAATATAAATTAACCTGCCAAGCTAAGCTAAACTGAAAGGAAATAAGAAAAATAAAAAAGACACCTTTATGGAACTCTGGTCCCCATTCATCAATGCAATACTGTTTAAAGTTGTGGAACAAGAAACTATGGACTCTGATTGATTTTGCTATGTACATGGTGACTGATTACTGATTTTTGTTGTAAAAAGAGATAGAGAGGATGGTGAGGCAGGCAGTTAATTACAATCAATGTAAGTCAAAATTTAATAAAAATCAATACCATAACCATAGTCCTATTGATTGTACAATTGAAGAAAAAGTAGTTTTTAATAAATAGCTAAATTTATATTATTTAATAAATAAGTAGCTAAATTTAAAATATTAAAAATAACTGGCTGCCCTAGTTTAGCCATTCCCTCTTCAAAAGGGCACAGAGATTTCTCTACTTGGAGCAGCTCTACAGTTTGCTTGAACTGAGGGTGAGGCTCCATATGTACATCCACTGGGATGCAAGAGGTCTGTTCTGGTGATGTTTAAGTTGAAGGACTTGTATATCCCATGCTAAGATGCTGTATATTTTTACCTATTACAAGGGAGAACTTAGAAAGTTGCCTTTCCAAAAGATGAATACAGTGGTCCGCTGAAGCCATGTACTTTGTGGATTCCTAGGTCACAGAACATCATTCTACCACTGTTCACTATCAGATGGCTTTGGCAGGTCGTTATATTCATTCTTCTTGGGGCGGAAATGCTTTTCAAAATCTTCTGGTGGCAAATACATCTTTATGATCACTTGCCTCTACTGCTGCATAAGAGAATTCCAGTGCATGGAAGTATTAAGCACAGATGTCCCTTTTCACCTATTGCCACAGCTGAACATCTGCATTGATAACCACTATGTAGGCAAAATAAATATTTACTAAGGAATCTTCTGTTTTTCATGTTACAGAAAACAATCTTCGGGGGACAGGAGTGGGTGATTTAAAAAAAAAGTCCAAGATAAGCTTTCTTTCAGTATTCTTTAAACTACACAGACTATAACCTTTTATTTACTGTTTTGCCAAATAGATGAGAGTCATCCTACCAAACTAGAGGAAGGCTCATTGATAACCAATCATGGATTAATGAAATCAGACACAGAAAGCTGGGTAAAATAACGACCAATTTATTTGACCTAACCTATTTAAAATGTGTTGGCCTGGAAAGAAGACGGGAGGCAATCTAATACAGGTCCAGCTGAGGCCACGTATCGCTCCCTGACTCAGTCGTATCTTAGGTGAAAAACCTGAGACCCAAGGACAATCCAATAACTGTTTGCTCCCTGATGGCTGTAAAGTAACTCCCACCCAAGCCACCAAAATCTACAAGTAAGAGCCCAAATCCCAGGTTAGCTTCAAGAATAGACTCCTTCCCCAACCCTGCGCCATTGGACCTTAAAGATGACGTTTCAGAGGACTATCCCACAACAAAAGAGGTGCCAAAATTGTACACTGAAGTCTTATTTTCTCCTCTGGGACCTGCATGATGGCAGCCTATTTGAAGGCACCACCCAAAAGCCAATTGTCCACATCCCCCAAATATAGTATGGGGTAGGCCAAAATCTCAGGTAAAAGAGAGAAAAAATCCTATGTGGTCCCAAAGCAACCAACAAGACTCACACTGTGATGGAGATCAAAGAGGCATGTGAACGGGTGAAAGGGTCTTAAATCCCCTGTGACCCTGTTCCCTTTGTGTGCAGCATTCTAGCTCCCAGCAGCAGTCACAATGCACCCTGGTCTCATCTCTCATAATGCTACTCTTCCCTGCAGCACTGTTTGCTGCACAGGTCCAGGTAGGCATTTCAGTGATGCAAAGATACACTTCGATACACTTCATCTAAACACACTTCTGCAGTTTTTAAAATCAATAATCATCCTTCCTGGCCCTTTAAGAAAACAGTCACTACTTTCAAATCACGAACAAACTAAATAGACCATGGATGAGTCCTTGATATTCACCATTTGAATACTCCAAATAGGATTATATAGTTGTATTGATTCTCTGTCTCTGCTGGCCATCAATTTCAATTTGTGACCTCTGGCTTCTGAGATCTGAAGTTTTATATGAATAAGACAAGAATTCATCCTTGTGTAGGGCACAGTTAATGTTAGAGGTTGTTTTCCTTTGCAACACGATGTATGCTTGCCCCCACCAAAGTAAACAGCACTGCCTAACAGCGGGTTTCTTATTGCTTGAATTGGATTTCTCACTGCTAATCCAGTGGCAGATATTAATAGACTGTAGTTCCAAGTGATGAACTAGTTTGGTTTGTCTTCTTACTCATCCATGTGCGATTCAAAAGAGCAAAGGGTCTTGAAGTTATTTTATGTGTACAGTAGGTTTGACAAGCTCATAATTTAAACATAGCTTGTCAAAGGTAAGGATACACAGATAGATAATATATCTCTTTGTTTAACCCCATAGGGGTCATATAGGGTCATTACAAAGATGAGAGTACACAGAAACAGGCTTTCTTGCAAGAGTTCTCAATTTAAAAGAGAAGTTGTAACTTATCCTTAAAGGATAAATAATGCACACTGTGCTGATCTCGCCTGCACTCAACTGACTCACACTTTTGTCCAACCTGCCCCACTCAATAATGAGGGTCAATATCCGATATCCTAAACAAATAAATAAACAAAAGCATGTTTTGATAAATCTCATCACTTTACTATCACATGGATCATGACTCAAATTTAGGCCATTTCCACACTACACTGTTACAGTGCTATTATTCCCCTTTCAACATCCTGTGGAATCCCGGGGTTTGCAGTTTAGAATTCTCAGTCTGAGAGCTCTTTGGGCCCCGCAAACTCCAAACCCCAGAATTCCACAGGATGTTGAGAGTGGAATAGCATTTTAAGTGTAGTGTGGAAATGGCCTCTGTATTTGCATGCAATATATTTTATTCATAACATTGTGCCAACTCAAATTGCTTAGTAAAGAGAAGAATTTTTCTTGACCAATGGATTTTAAATCTGAGGGAGTATTGGGAGTATCTAAAGAGCTCTGCCATTATTAATTAACACAAGCTTGCTTGAGGTAATCAGTGGAGGTTGTTGAAAGCCATAGCATTAGATTAAGTGTAAAATTGAGTGAGTCTAGCAATTTGATATCATTTCAATCAGAAATGTTTTAAAATGTTTTTATGCTTGTATGTAGGCTTTTAAATTGCATATTATACAACATTACTGTGAAAAATCATGTGACTAGTCCCCAGAGAGAATAAAAAAACCAGTTTGATTTAACCTTTGTTAATAGAGAGAGAATGTTTCAGAGAAGCAAAGAACAAAAATAGTCAAACCATAATAATAACAATAATAATAATAATAATAATTCCATTTTGGGCTTTGAATACTGTGCCTAGTTTCGGACAGCACAATAGAAGAAGAATTATGACAAACTGGATGGCTTCACTGGGTCTAGGGGCCTATTTTTATCCTGGGACCTTCTAGGGCTGCATAGTATTTAAAAAACTACAGCAACAGCCCCACTCCCATTGCTACTTCAAAAAAAAAAAAAAAAAGATAGTTTTTCAGTTAAACACTACAGGGTGCCTTTGCACTCTATTTAAAGGTGGATTGCTTCTCCTAGAAGTTTCCAGAAAAGACAATTCACCTCATACTGAGCCAGCACAAAGGTGGTCAGGGATCAGAAAAACACCCTTGGTAGACCACGTGTGGCTCCAGGGCTACACGTTGTTTATGCCTAGTTTAAAGACCGCGTAAAAATATTATAAACTGTAATTTGAGTTTAGATTGCAAGTTATGTTGCTGCTGAGAAAATAGATAGACATTTACTTTATGGTAGATAAACTAGCATGGTGTAGTAGTTTGAGCATTGGATGGAATGCAGGGAGACTAAGTTTAGAATTCCTTCTTGGCCATGGAAACCCACTGAGTGACCTTGGGCAAGTTATACTTTCTCAGTCTCAGAGGAAGACAAAGTCAAAGGCCCCTCCCTAAACTGCAAACCCCAGGATTCCATAGGATGTTGAAAGTGGAATAATAGTGCTATAACAATCTAGTGCGGAAATGGCCATAGAGTTACTTGCCGAAATTCCGTGGTCAAGAATACTGAAAGAGAAAGGAGTTCATGATGGATGGGAGTTTCTTAAAAGTGAGACACTGAAGGCATAATTTAAAACAGTGCCAATAAGGAGGAAAAATGAGAGGTGTCTAAAGAAACCAGAATGGTTGACTAAAGAATTTGCAGCTGAGCTAAGTATTAAAAGAAACATGTTCAGGAAATGGAAGAATGGTGAAACTACCAAAGAGGAATTCAGGTAAACAGCCAGGAGATGTAGGGAGAAGGTCAGAAAAGCTAAAATGCAGAATGAACTCAGGCTTGCCAGAGACATTAAGAACAATAAAAAGGGCTTTTTTAGATATGTCCACAGTGAAAGGAAAAACAAGGAAATGATAGGGTTGCTGCTCAGAGAAGATGGCCAATTACTAATGGGGGAAGAGAAAAGCAGAACTGCCCCACACCTTCTTTGCCTCAGTTTTCTCTCAAAAGGATAGAAGTACTCAACTTACAGGTGGGAAGCAGGTGAGGAAGCGGGTGAGGTGGGGGAATGCAGCACAGAATAGGTAGAGCAGTAGTACAGGAATATCTGGCTAAACTAGATGAATTCAAAACTCCAGGGCCAAATGAATTACACCCAAGGATATTAAAAGAACTGGCAGAAGTCATTTCAGAACCACTCACAATAATCTTTGAGAAATCTTAGAGAACAGGAGAAGTGCCAGCAGACTAGAGGAGGGCAAATGTTGTCCCCATCTTCAAAAAGGGAAAAAAAGAGGACCCAAATAATTATTGCCTGGTCAGCCTGACATCAATACCAGGAAAGATCCTAGAGCAGATCATTAAATAGTCAGTTTGTAATTACTTAGAAATCAATGCCGTAATCACTAAAAGTCAACATAGATTTCTCAAAAATAAGTTGTGCCAGATTAATCTTATCTCTTTTTACAACAGAATTACAAGCTTGATAGATGAAGGGAATGCTGTGGATGTGGCATATCTTGATTTCAGTAAGGCCTTTGACAAGGTTCCCGATGACATTCTTGCAAAGAGGCTAGTAAAATGCAGACCGCACAGGGCTACTGTTAGGTGTATTTGTAATTGGTTGACTGATCGAACCCAAAGGGTACTCACCAATGGCTGCTTTTCATCCTGGAGCGAAGTGACTAATTGGGTCCCAGAGTGTTCTGTCCTGGGCCCAGTGCTATTCAACATCTTCATCAATGACTTGGATGAAGGAGTAGAGGCATGCTGATCAAATTTGTAGGTGATACCAAATTGGGAGAGGTTTTGCTAATATGCCAGAAGACAAGATCAAAATTCAAAATGACCTGGACAGGTTGGAGAGCTGGGCCAAAGCTAGCAAAATGAATTTCAACACAGAGAAATGTAAGGTCCTGCATTTAGGCAGAAAAAATGGAATGCACAAATATTGGATGGGGGACACGTGGCTGGATGACAGTACGTGTGAAAGGGATCTAGGAGTTTTGGTAGATCACAAGCTGAACATGAATCAGCAATGTGATGCAGCATCCAAGAAAGCCAATGGGATTCTTGGTTGCATCAATAGCAGTATGGTGTCTAGATCAAGAGAGGTAATGGTACCACTCTTTTCTGCTTTGGTTAGGCCTCATTTGGAATACTGTGTCCAGTTCTGGGCACCTCAATTCAAGAAGAATATCGACAAGCTGGAGCGTGTTCAGAGGAAGGTGACCAAAATGGTGAAGGGTCTGGAAGCCATGCCCTATGAGTATTGGCTTAGGGAGCTGGGTATGTTTAGTATGCAGAAGAGAACGTTAAGATGGGACGTGACAGCCATGTTTAAATATTTGAAGGGATGTCATGTCAAGGAGGGAGCAGGCTTGTTTTCTGCTGCTTCAGAGACTAGGACAAGGAGCAGTGGATTCAAGCTGCAGGAAAAGAGATTCCACCTGAACCTCAGGAACAATTTCCTGACAGTCAGACCTGTCCAGCAGTGGAATGTGCTGCCTCGGAATGTGGTGGAGTCTCCTTCTTTGGAGGTTTTTAAGCAGAGGCTGGATGACCATCTGTTGGGAATGCTTTGATGGGTGTTCCTGCATAGCAGGGGATTGGACTGGATGGCCCCTGTGGTCTCTTCCAACTCTATGATTCTATGATTCTATAACTTGAAGGCATACAGCAACAGATAAGCAGGTATTTGACAATTAGGTGGCTGTACCAAAAGGTATTTTAATAATGATTGTGTGTGCTGTACTGTTATTCTTGTTCTTTCTTAAATGTCTTTATACTGTTTTGCATTGTAATATTTTATTAGGACTACATATTTAATTGTAGTCCTATTGAATAACCTTTTTACTTTCTGAGCCCCCCCCCCAATACTTTGGAATAATCTACATTGTAAGCTTCCTTGGTTCTCATGTCAGAAGAAAGGGGGAATATAAATAAAATAAAATACTTTTTAAAAATTACAGTTGCCAGTGGGGGATCACTATTCCTCTGCCCTCAAATGTATCGCGGTATCATCTGAGGTTGCTATGATGAATCAGAACCGGCAGCCAGAGGCAGCCAACAGCTGGCAGTTTTCTATAGATGAAATGCCATGTTGTGTTCCTGCTGATAGAATGGCTTCTGGCAGTACAGCAGGGAGGGAGTAAATTTCCTCCCATTTCCCCTGCAGCACCCATATATCTTCAAATTCCAGAGAGGTAGAAGCATTCCAGAAACACTGGAGGGTACAGAGGGGAAGAGGCAAGATGCAGGAGAGAAGGGAGAGGGAGAAATTCCAGAAGTAGACATTTGTTCATGCAATACTCCATCCCACCCTCAACCCCATTCTTGAAATTTATTCCTTCAAGGATGTCTCCACCATGTGCAAACTGGGCTGAAATTTCACTCTGTATAACATGTGACAGGCCCTTTTTTTCTCACTAGATTGGCTTTGCAATTCCAGCTTAATAATGTGCCTTGACACTAATACTTAGCTCTAACTCCACCCTTTAAACACAACCTTTGTATCAAAGGTCTAGGTATTTAAATGTTCCCTCAGATCTAAATAGTTTATGGTAGTGTGTTCTTCCTTGTTGCTAGACTTACTTAATGGTTATAAAAACACACTGTATTCCTTATTGTAGTAGTATTAGAAATAAAGTAAGTAGTCAAGGTTTGGGTAAAGAACAGTGTTGTTACATTAAACAGTTCAAACTGCTGATAGTCTATGCCAATAACTCTCAGTCTTAGACAACAGTTCTGTGTGTGTGTGTATGTGTTTTGTTTTTGTTTTTTTCCCCTTCTTCAGCTACTTAAACACAACCCAGCCAACCTCTCTGGCCAAGATCTCACTGAAGGGTCTCTTCCAAATGGAATCTCTGACTTTTATATAGTTCCTCTCATCCATAAGCCCATCCCATACAGACCACTGTGCTGGGTTTCACTCTTAAGATACTAATTCTGTTGCCTTGCAACCTGCTATCAAGTTGCAATTACATTCCAAATAGCTGACCCCTCAAGCAACTTCGTCACATAAAGGTTTATGTATCACTAAGAAAAACAGCAATAGCAATAGCATGTGTATTTCTATACCACTTAACAGCTAAGTGGATTTACAATGAGCTTAGCTAATTGCCCCCAACAAGCTGGGTACTCATTTTACTGATCTGCGGAAGGATGGAAGGCTGAATCAACCTGGAGCACGGCAGGGTCGAACTCACAACCTTGTGGCTGCAGTACTGGCATTTAACCATTGTGCCACCAGGGCTCCTTAGCAATAGGAATAGCAAAAACATAGCAATAAAGTAGAAGATAAATCACTACTTTTTGATGTTGTACTATCTTAAAGGTAAGAGAGAACTGACTAAGGTTGTGGGAATCTCTCTCTCTTTTCCAATCAAGATAATTCCATTACATCAGACCTACTACAGTTTTCAAACAAAAACTCTTAGTTCATCTTAATTCAGAAATGGGCAACATAGTGCAGGCAAGCTGTTAGAATCTTTCATTTGGTTACAAATGAAAGAGAAACTCTTGAAAATGAAACTATCTAACAAGAATTTCAAAGTATGATCTTTCCCATTTATCAAATACAGAAAAGTTCATTTCACCTTTTAGTAAAGATTTAGATGAAGAGAAACAGTTTGCACTAACTGATTTCCAAATGCTTCTCAGAATATGGTAATCTTTAGACCACAATAAAACAGACAAATACATCTGCTATTACTATTAATCTACTTTCATAATAATAAAAAATCATAAAAAAAGAAAGTACTTAAAAGCTCAATGAGAATCTCACTCCTTTTTTTCAAATGGAAAGACTATTACCAGACCTTCTTTGTGAATCTACTGAAAGTTGTAATCTTCCTGTAATGCATACATATTTCCTCAGTATGAAGCCAGAAAACTAGCCATAATATTCATTTTGGCCTCAAAGAAATCCCTGACTGCTCTACTGATCATCTTATCTTATCCTATCTGATCTGATGTCTGATCTGATCTGAATTTTATTTTATTTTATTTTATTTTATTTTATTTTATTTTATTTTATTTTATTTTATTTTATTTTATTTTATTTTATTTTATTTTATTTTAAAAAAACAGGGCTGGATAATTTTGTAACAGTGTCCAGATTCAGAACACAATGGAATAATACGTCCCCCACTGCCCACGTGACAACGGGTAGAGGAGGGGATGGTCTTTGCCGCCCTCCCATGAGAGGACAACACTGGTGGGAGGAGGCGGGGCTTTAAGGCGCTATTTAGGGCTGCCCCGCCTCCCCCTCGGCCTCTTCTCTCCGGATTTTGGCTACCCACCCTCCCACCCTATGATTTCAATGTAAGTCCGCTGGTCGCTTCGGGGCTGGGTAGGAATTTTTTCCCCCGTTCAAGGGTTTTTTTCACTTACCCTACACTGAGCCAAGGGATTGGGTAATTGGCTACACAGGGTGGTGTCTTAAATAGGTGCTAAATAGGTATCCACAGCCACATTTGCAGTTACCCTGGCCAGTAAGGGTATGGGTTCGGCGTGTACCTATGGCACCCTTTGGTGTAGGATAAAGCCTATCCTTGAAGAGGGCCCGGGACTAGCCCTTACTGGCGTGAGCCTGGGGGGCTCGGTTTGGGGCTTACCTTCCAGACAAGGGCTGGCCAAAGTCTTGATCCACCTTCTGCGCTTGGCTTTGGGGCCTGGTATCTCGCCCTATGGGCTAGGGAAGATGGTCGGGAGCCGACTCTTGCCCTAGTCCACCCATGCTGTTGACCCCCCCTTCTCAGGATAGAAGTTCAAGATCAAGTTCATGTTCAGATTCAAGTTCATTTATGTTAATTAGGCATATTAATAAATTGGCCTAGTTCAACCCAAGCCCTGTGTGTGGTCTCCTCATTTCATGGGTTGGGCAGCAAATACCCTTGCACTTCTACAGGAGTTATTTGCATTGTAAGAACATCATAAAAGTGCTCCCAGGTAAGAACCTCCCAAACATTTGGAAGAAAATTGGTGTAGGGACCAGAGTTCTGATGCTTGAAACCCAACATTAAAAAAAAAAAAAAAAAAAAAGTAGAAGATAAGCAGACAGATCCTGGGAGCAGAGGAAACACATTGCCACACAGAGGCAGGTAGAGAGATGGGTTAAACAACACCCTTATGAAGCCAGCACAGGGTGTGATTGTAATCACAATCACAGGGACTGCTGAAAGTGGACCTGTCAGTGATTCAGTCCCACTCTTTCTGGAGACAAAGGGTTCCCTTTTCCGAAACACAAAACACTAAAGAACCTTTTATGTGATTTACCTTTGGTTCTGGTTGCTTTGGAGGGAAGTCCCTTTTTCCTTGGTAAACAACAGAAATGGTCTCATATTTACTACCTTATGGATCATTGTCAATTCATTTCTCTTTCATGTGCCTGCTTTATCTCGCTTCTATGTTAATTTGCAATTAAAACACACAGAGAATCTCCCAAAAGATTTACATTTTAACTTTCTTATCATTTTCTATCTCAAAATACTCATTTGTAAATGGATGACGTCTAAAAGTATGCTATTCTGAATGGATGTTTTCTCAAAAATGAAAATTTTTAAAATGACTTTTGATGCACTATTGTGACAAGGCCTCAGGTTCTTTCTTGCTTACTCTGTAGTGACCTATCTTATCTCAGTCCTTCCTCCAAACCCACCCCATAGTTATGTAACTCAGAAAGCAGTAAAACATTTATTACAAGGCTTCTTCCAGACAGATAATATTTACAGAATAGGTTTACTTCACAATTCTCTCAGATCCATTTTATCACATCAAAACCTTTCCCTGAACTCTTTCATCTCAGTATGGTTACTTCTGCACCTTACCTTGCCCTGTCATTACCTGGGTGTCATCCTGGCAGTGCCTCTGCTGGGATGGGAGCATGTCCCCAGCACCCTTTTCTGTACCTGACCAGTTGCCTGCAGAAGGGAGCATGAGGGACACACTCTTTCCTTCTGCACTGCAGCAGGCCTTCTTCCCATACCGCAGTGGGAAAGGAAGCATGTGATTATGCTTCTGGTCCTTCTGCATGGCTGGCTGCAATGGAAGCATCATTATAGTCCCAATCCTCTCGCATCCCCATGCCCAAGGAAAGGGCCTCTTCTCAAGTGGCCAAAAGCCTGTCTAAGGGTTTCTTAAGAAACAAATTGTTTTCCCATTCTTTCTCCTCTCTAAACTCAACATTGGCCATTTCCACATGGGGTAATAAAAACGGTGCAGTGCGTCCTCCACAGAAGACCTCTGTACCTTCGAGCAGGCTGGGTCCGGACCACTTAGTGTAGATCTGCACATCAGTTTGCTCCGGAAAGACCCCAAGTGGTCCTCCAGCGTGCTTTTGAAAGACCTGATTTTTCTGGTCTTTCAAAAGCACTGAGCACGCCACTGCCAGCCTGCTCCCTTGTGCAGATTCACAGGCTCACACCAATGCGAGCCTGCGATCTGCCGAGGGCAGGCTTTAGGCTGGTGAGCTTCAGCGGTTGGTCAAGACCCACAACCAACCGGAAGCCGCCATTTTGGACGCCGGAGCAGAGCGGATCGATGACCATGCACTGCTCCGGAGCAGCCTGGACCAGACCGGGGAGCCAGAAGATCTGGTAAGTAGCGGTGCGGGGCAATTCCCTCGCCTCGTGCAAAAATGGCCATTGTTTATCATCTCTTCTCAATATTCCCTTGGCTTTGATTGGCTGAATCTAGAAAAAAAAAAACACCAGTCTGTAGTCCTGTCCTTGTTTTATCTCTCATGTGAGTCTTATTATTCAGAGAAGTTTGAAATCCAATGGATAGCTACATCAGAACAAACAGTATCCAATCCAACATTTGCAATGATCAAATTCCTCAACCAACCCTATGGTTAAAATGATTCTTGAAAATGAAACTTTCCCCATATGTGCTTTCCCTTATGCTTCACTGAATACAGGTTCAAATTGTTTGTTGCCATTATAAACCTGGGATTCTATAAGTACTACTCTTTCTGCCTCCCCCCCCACTTTCTGTCACACACATATTGTGTTTCCCCACCTATCTATTTCTTGAAAAAAAAATTAGACGCACAGCACAGAAATGTCAAAGAGAACACAACTCCCATATTTTTTCAGTCTAAATATGACTGAGGATGTTGGGCCATAGCCTAAGAATCCTGTTAGGTTTTTAGGAAATCCCTTCCTTCTGAGCTGTTTTGACCTCATTTTTATCTGCAGTTCTCCTTCTTATCCAAGAGACCCATGACACTAGAGTGAATGCTGGCTTAGGTTCTGTAAAGAATCAAATATAAATCTACTTTGGTATCTCAGGAGGAGCTCTAAGCCTAACAGCTACCAACAGAGTGAATGAAAGCCTTGGCTGTCATCCTTAAGCAGGTTGCCTGTATTTCACCATTCTGTGTATTTCAACATTTTAGTTCCCTTGGTTGGGCAAATTATAGCAATATTAACAACAACGTCTAGCAGCCAACCAACCCACAGAATAAACAGAAATAAAGACAAAACAGTAGCAATGTATTTATCTCCCCATTTTGCTCTATTATTAAGACCATACCATAACACTGGCTCATTACTTGAAATGCTATTGATTAAAAAAAAATCACAGATATTGTCAGTTACATTGCACAGGGAGCTAATATAATTTTTAGAGGACAGGAGTGGCAATCAGGCCTCACTCTGGATATTGTTGGGCAATGAAGCCCAGCAGCTCTAGTCTGTTTAACCAATGAATGCTGGGAGATGAAACCCAGCATCTAGAAGCCACACTGCACTGGCCTCTGTCATAACATCTCTCTGAAGTGACTTTAAAAACTAAAATGGTGATCAACAATCATTACAAACATTAAAGACTAAGGTGATTATTTTGCTGTTCATGCTATGCTTTTAACATGCTATTAAATATTTCTTGTTATATAAATACATATCTTGATATTTGGTAAATGTACTGAACTGGGGAAACTTCATCAAAACCATAATATATTGTTTTACTATTTGAGGAGCACATCCTATTTAATCTATTCTAATTGGCTTGTGTAAGCGGGAGGAGCTGGAGAGTTGCTAATGATGGCCCAGGGCTATTTTTATTCTTTACTGGATAATGAATCTGATATTATGTCAAGGTCTAAATGTTACCCTTTTTGCTGCTACATCTCTGTGGTGTATATGTATTGCTACTTGCAGTAACTGCTTGAAAACTTCAAACTGCTGAATCTTCTACCATATTTTGTCCCTTTAATCCAACCCTGAAGTCTCATGTGCCTGTTATGTTGCAATAATTACCTGCAAATAGACTCCATATGACATTTCAATTGGACTAACTTCAGTTGTTCTAGGTTAGGCATCTTGAACCAGCAAACACACATTTATTTTGGAATAGGGCAAGTGGGGATGATTGCCCAAATTTAAAGAAATTGTGACATCTAAATGTAAGAAACAAAATTTGAAATGTCTTTTTCAACCTTGCACAGTATACAAGATCTTTTTAAGCAAATCACAAATAACAGGTTGCGAATACTTAGTCTTCAGCCTCCAGTTCAAACTCACTTGTATCCAGCCATCAGTAACCAAAATATTCATGCTTTTCCCACTGATTACAGAGGAAGACGACAAAGTAAGAATACTTTATTTCCAACAAATTAGTTGGCTTACTATGTCTCTATTCAACAGCATAGCTGTTGGCAAACTCCCATTCCACAATGTTTAGTTCCAAACTATGAAATTATGGTACTTGCAAGCTGAGAGGACTAAAAAGATTGTTTATAAACCACTTTATTTTGCAGAAAGTGTGACACCAATGATAAGTAGTCTTTTTCTTTTTTAATGTAAGAGACTTGATTGTCTGGTACAGTGATAAGAAACCATGAAGAGGTACAGCCCACATCATCTGAGAACAGACCCAAAGCAAAATCAGTATGGCAGCTCTATCTCCTGACAGTGTCCTCTCAAACCCTCCCTTCCTCCCTCCCTCCCTCCCTCCCTTCCTTCCTTCCTTCCTTCCTTCCTCTCTCCCTCTGAAAGCTTGCATTAACCAAAATCTTAACTGTTGTGGGAAATGATATTATTTTCATTTCCTTTCTGATGATATGATATGTAGAAAGAAACGGATGCTATTATGGGTTTGTGGAAAGGAAACAGAAGATCTTTAGCCACTAATATTTGACACATCTAATCATGGGACAGCAAAGTGAGCCACCATCAATGACTTTGCCACTGGTGTGCTTTTGGATTAGCTAGGTTTTTTAAAAAGGGGGAAAAGTCCATTTACATTTTTTTAACTCCCCCCACCCAAGTTTGCAAATTGCTTTGTTGCTTCATTTCAGGATAACAAAAGCATAGCGGTAAATGTAAAGCTGAACTGGGTAAACTAAACAGTATTTTTTTTGATAAATTTTATTGAATACACACACTTATACAAGGTAGACCTAAAGTATTTGACTGCTTAATCCACCCCACTCAAGGAAGGTCACCACATTTAGGATATAAAATTATCTGAGGTGCTATTTTTCCTATTTTTGAATGTCTATGATTATTGATTCAATATTCATTTCTGAACTCTTCCTTCCTTAGTTGATATCAGCAATGTCTCTTATTCACATATCACTCTCTCTCTCTCTCTCTCTCACACACACACACACACACACACTTTTGGGTTGCTGATATATTACATGGCATTTCTTTGTGTTGATGATTCTGACCTTTATTAATTCAAGCACATTCAATCCTCACAAATGATCTGTCAAACGTGGCATATTGTCACACTGAGAATTTTCAAGAGGCATTCCGAAATAGTTCATGAAACATCTCACTGTGTCTGCCCACTAGTAGAAAAGTCACTTTTCAAAGGTTTCTACTATTCTGTCAGCCTTGGATATAGATACCCAGATGCTCAACCTGAAAATGTTAATGCTAAGAGTTCACCTCAGTCTAATTCATGAGTAGCCAGTCTTTTTGTTTACTTAAATAAATTTCCTGTATTATCAGGTTGTATATGAGAGGCACATCACATCACCACATGAGACAGAATGCCATAAAACTTGGTGCACTGAAGCTATACTAGTTCAAAACTACAATCAATAAAGATGTTTTCTGATTATAGTTATCTACATAAAGATGTTTACTGCAAGTTCTGTAGTTTCATATCTCCGTCCTAAGAATGGGGTTACAGTTTTAATCTCAACAATTGCTGTTACTCAGCCAGATATTTTGCTTCTCATATAATTGCTCCCTCTCCTCTTGATGTTAATGTTTATTATTATTAATTACTGATATTCCCCCCATTCTAATTTGAAACTAAAGTTCAGATAAGTTACATATTTACTTATATTGGCTAGATGAAAATGAATTACTAACCCCCCCTTTCCCACAAGAAACTGGAAAAATTTTCCTAAAATTGAAATGACCAAGTTGCCGTGCCCTGGCAGGAAACTGGCACATCATCATACTGTTGTCTTCAAAACTTTCTGCAGTGATTACATGGTGGTTTATATCAACATTTTCTTTGGTGTTCTACTCTCAGTTTCATCTTGCAAACTAAAAATCTCTGTAAAATGAGAGAAAATTTATAGAGGGAAGTTGGAGAGGGGAAGGTAGCATTTGGCAAATTTCTTATCAGAAGAGGGAAACATACACAAGTTGTATTTGCACTTCCATGAGACTCAGCATTAAAGATTTAAGGGAACTCTGCTGGGTAAAGGAGATTCCTTTTAATTTCCTTTGATGACATCAGTAAATACTGTGGTGACTTTTTAGTCTTTGGATATTCTTTGCAAGATTTGCATCAAATATCAATACATAGTTGGCTAGAATAATTTTGGTCGCCTGACTTAATTGGTGCATTTAATCACCTCCTTGATTTTATGGTCTTTTGTGCACATACAATTACTTATTATACACTCTGGTATCCATAAGAACAAAGGGTGTCTTATATATTACTTAAAATACTGAATAAAATGAAACCATCATTCATGTTAGTCCTACCAGTGACATCAAATAATTGCAAGATTAAAGGATGGAGGGGTTAGTCTTTCATTGTAAGAATATGTAAATTTAATTTTGTTTAATCATTACATGTATTAAAAACCAAGAGCTCAATCAATAACTAAAAGATCTTTAATCATTCAATAGCTCAAGGTGGGACACTTTATTGCTTTACAGACATCTCTACCACCACATGTCTATACTGTATGCACTGATGGGGGTTCAGACCTAGAGCACAAGTATTACCTCAGTATTTCCACATCTATAGGCCCTGCAACTGAAACACATTGAAATGCAACATATCTGCAATCGGAAGCCTATGAACTACAACTGTATACACATCTTTTCTGAAATGTCACAACAGGCATTAGGATAAAAGAGAGAGAAGATAAAGAATGGCACATGCAGAGAGGATTGGGCTGGCAGGTACAGTGCTGTTGTACCACCCGTTCTACAAGATATGTGATCTTCATAAATTGGACTTATTAGTGATTGGAGAACATGATTGGCATCACACTGACTGGAGATGTGTTCAGGGTCATGATGGTGGGAAAAGTCCCAATGCTTGTGGCTTTGTGCTAATCCCTTCACTGCTACAGGCTTGGTACATTTTTGAACACAACGGAATATGAACTACCCAGATAAAGCAGTCAGAGGCATCCTTCAATCTTACCTTATGGAGATCTTCCCTATGCACCCCTATCTGACCAAACATTAAGAGAGTGTCATGAATCCCATCAATGTTTTGTCACTCTGGAGTTAAATCAATTAGCTCATTCTGGACCCCTTGGTCAGTCCTGTAGGAAAGCCATTATGGCTTTGTCAATGCATCTCTTCAGAGTATGAAATAGGATATAAAAATCCCAGCTTTGACTCCAGCCAATTGTAGTACATAGAATGTAGTCTAGACTTCTGTTGCTCTGTGCTACTCTCAGATGCTGTCTGAGCCCTTCTTCTATGATCTTCCTCTTCAAGACTGGCAACTGTCACTCTTCCCATCCCAATCACTCTCTATCCAACCTGTCTTGCCTCACTTTCCAATAGCCTTGTATGATTCTTAAGAGTGTAACTGGAGTCCTATCAACAGGTAGTACTGGAAAAGAACCTGCTGTTACTCTCATCTCCTAGGCCTCTTTTGAGCTATAATTTCTCTAAATTCTAAGGAGACACTGGCATTGTAGGTGGACTCCAACATCCCTAGCTCTTAGGGTAACACTGACCTACATGTAGAGACAAACAGCTGCATAGTGGTCCTAGTACATTTATCCCTGCAACCATATTTATGATCATTCTACCTTTTTACTGGCCTATGATTTCTATTTTTTTTTAAGGTGGAAAACTGAATCATAAAGGGTCTTGTGAATGAAACTTTCCAAAATCTGACAAACGACCCTCCCATTTCTTTTAGCGAGAGCTTCTGCTGAATTAATTCAAGTCTTCCTTGCAGAAGAGCAAAATCTGGATGCAACCCAGGGTTCCAGATTACAATATGGAGAAATTCTGTGTGCCTTTTAAAGCTGTAACATTTCCTGTCCATTCACTGTTCTGGTCTGTCTTTCTGCCATTCCCTTCTTTATGAGGGCAAAACAGGTTTTTGTTTGACTTTGTGCATGGTAATGAGGAAAACATATAGCCAACAGAAGGAAGGAATTGCCATTACTTTGTCTCTTATTTGATCGAGAATCTTAAAGAGACATTCTCCAAGTTGGTATATGGCAACCCTATTGGACAGAGACACCTAGCAACTGATGCCAGCCTTTTTGTTTTGCTTCAAGTCCAATTGCAACTGCTGAACGTAAATTAATCAGTACAGAATCCAGTTTCACTCATTTGACTGCTTTTAGCATATTAATGTTTATTCTTTGTGGTGCTAGATGTAATATTCCTTCTCTCGTTTGCTTACTTATCTTGTCTTTTATCCCTGACATGTCTCCCACTTTAACTATGCCTAAGCTTTGTGCCTAACAAATTAGCAAATCAAGTGTTCCCTCCCATAGATTTTTTTTCTTGAATTAGGAAAAAATGGGGCTCATACTAATCCATAAGTGTCATTTTGCATGTTTTGTGATCAAATAGTGATTAGGTGCAAACTGTTTAGTTTAATTTGCTTTGAAAAGCTGCGCTTGCACTGATAAAGGGTGGAAACATTTCAGAGATGAGATATAGGGAACAGATGTTTAGTATAAAATATTGATACCACAGTAGAGAGATAAGCTTGGTATTTAATTTGTCTTAATATTTCTGTTACTGAAAATTTAACAGCTTTTTATCTTGTGGGGTTAATTACAACTTTTCAGGCAAGTGATAAGATTTCTTTTTCAGCTTTGTCACTTTTAAACTCTTGATATATTCTTTATTCTGCTCACTCCTTAATGAATATTACTGTCATTGGGACAAGATTTCCTTATTTTAGTTGCAAATGCAGTATTGCTTGAAGATGGAAGATGTTTCATCAGGTCACCTTTGGGGACAAATGTAGCAAGCTACTGAAGTCTAGATGCACTGTGGCTCCAGGACCTTTCTTGGGTACATTAAGGGGATAAGAATTTATGACACTGACAAACAACATGAAGCATCTACATTGATATATGTATAACTGGAAGAAAGAGGTTAATTTCCACAAATCTTTGTTTAGCAATTTTCTTTAGGCCCCTAGTTTGGAAATCATCTGATAACATTCCAAGTAGGGCTGTCCAAAGTTCTGACCTGGCCCTGAGAGGATCCAGAGGATTACAGGTGGCATTAAAGCATTTTTTCCCCTCCAGGCTTACTATACTCCATTGCCACCTATGATTTTTCCCACCTGGTAGTGGACATCTCTGTCATTCTGCTAGCTGGAGAGCACCATTACTGTTTATCCTCTGAAGTGTAGATTTTTTTTTTTAAAAAATCCAATATTCTTACTATTGCATCACTCATTGTATTAGATATCTAGGCTAGTTTTTGCTACAAGCACCCCAGCTGTTTACCCAGTTACCTCCCCTCAATAACTATGAGATAAAGAAGCCAAGTTCCCTCATGGGAAGTACTGTAGGTCTTTGAAAGTGAGAGACTGTAGAAGGGAAGAAGCAGCTCCTTCCTGTCCTTGTGATCTCTGACCCACTGTTTGGTTCCATGGAAGCCACCTATGAGTAGACAAGGCTTTTGGCCAAGCTCTGGGAGGCAAAAGTTTTGCCCTTCAGTCTCTTTGAATTTTCACCATGTTCTTCTGGAAAGGAGGTGGCATAACACCATGAGTTCAATGTGACTAAGACCCAGAAACAAAGAAACTATGTGTCAGAACAGAAACCTTCAACTCTGAAAGAAGGGGGGGGGAAGTGTGAAGTGAAAAGACAGAGAGAAGAGAAGAGAAAAGAAAAAGAATAGCTTCCACTCCTGGGGAAATGAGAAATAAGCTGAGCCTGCAGCTGACATGAACAAAGTCGTGTTCCTCCTCGTTTGAAATGCCAGAGGAGTAACAAAGGAAGGAGGCTACTCTCACACAAGCAAAACAAAAGTGTGGATTTTGCTGCAAAATGCTAGCAACATGCCATCTCCCCTGAGAGAATGTTATCTTCACTCTGTGATATGAGTTCAAACTTCAAAGCATGTTTATGTGCTTCTGCATTAAAAGGAATAGACTCACCTCACTGTCCAAGAATGAATTTCAGTTTCATGTTAGACTTAGAAGCTATACCTTCCTTTGGTGTTGTTTATCATTTGCTTTTAACTACCAAAAAAAAATCTTGCTGCCTTGATTATAAGAGTACATCCCATATTCAGTGAAAGCACAAGTAAGAAAACTTCTTTTCTTTTCTTTTCTTTTCTTTTCTTTTCTTTTCTTTTCTTTTTCCCTCCCTCCCTTCCTCCCTCCCTCCCTTCCTTCCTTCCCTCCTTCCTTTTTTTCTTTCCAAAATCTCCAAAATGTTGCAGTCAGTGGCCTTTTTCAGTCAATGTCAATGGTTGTTTTTGCAAATATTTGGGTTATGTCCAGTAAACTTTACATGATTCCTCATTATAATATTCTGCCCTGCACATGACCCTATAAAAAAGTTTGGAGAATAATACAATATATATTTAGCATACTATAGATTCCGGGAAAAATAAAAAGTGAAATCATTCTTTGTTAATAGCAAAGATAAAGAGGCACAAAATATTGTGACCAGCATCTGGTTCATGAATTATGATGGTGTAAGTAGGACTTTGAGTCATTGTAGTATAGTGCTTTGGGTATTGGACTACGGCCTTTTCTGCACTTTGCTTTAGCTATGGGCCAGAGCGCCCTCCGGCGAGGACGTCTGCTCTTGGGGGCGAACTGGATCCGGACTACTTGCTGTTTGTCCGGACCTCAGTCCGCTCCCAAAAGTCCAGAACTAGGGCTTTGCCATGCTATTGAAAGACCAATAAAAAAAGGTCTTTCAATAGTGCAGCGCGCGCCAGTCTATCACCACGCTAAAGTACAGATCTGCAGGCTCGCGCCAGTGTGAGGCTGCAGATCTTCTGGGGCGGGCTTCCGGCTGGCGAGGTTCTCTGGTTGGTGGAGAGCCTCCGCCAACCGAAAGCCTCTATTTTCGTCCCCGGAGAGCGCGTACAGCGGGCGCACGCTGCTCCGGAGCAATGTGGATCGTCGGGGAGAGCGAGCCAATCCCGTGAGTAATGGACTGCCCTGTTTTCCCCGCAAAGTGTGGAAAAGCCCTATGACTAGAGATCACGGGTTGTTCCACACTCTGTCATAGAAACCTACTGGGTGACCTTGGATAAGTCACATTGCCTCAGCTTCAGAGGAATACAAAGGCAACCCATCTTTCAACATATTTTGCCAAGGAAACCTTGCCTTAGGATCACAATAAGTCAGAAAAAACTTGAAGGCACAGAACAGCATATCAGACCTACACCATCAGGACTGAATAACCAAAATTCCCTCTAAATCTTAGCGTTCAAGTGGTGCAACCTTCCCACCACAAAAATACCACCACTACCATATTGTTTGAGAATGAGAGGATGAGAAAGGATACATCTAGCTATTTTCCTGGTGTTTTGCGAGGACATCATCTGCAGAGAGTTCACATGGAACCCAGAGGTCTCCATAGGTGCCTGTCACAACACATCAAGCTACTGGAAAATAGCTGGACATATCACCTCTTATCCCCTCACTCTTGAACAATACAGAAATGATTGTGTTGAGATGGGCTGTACTGCTAGTAGCACTACAACATGTAGCTTTGGAGATGTAACTATGACAGGTGCATGTCTCTCAATGCAGAATCTTTGTATTTATTTTATTTCTTTAGGGCTTCCACATCATTACCCTATTAGTGTTCATTTAAGGAGGGTTTCAGTACATAATTGTCTTCATTTTTCCTAAAAAAAAATAGCTTTCTAAGCTTGGATATCAGCTCTATAGGAATTATGGGAAGCTGCCTTTTACCAATTCAGGTCATTGGAATATCTAGCCTATTTGGCAAGGACTAGCACTTCAGATAAGTTTTTCTTCAGCCCTACTGGATGTACCAGATGTTGAAAGTGGAACCTTGTGCATGAAAAGCATATATTCTAGCAATGAGATATAACCTTTATGTGGAGCAAAGAGTTAAGGAGACTATGGACTTCCTGATCTAATATGGGGTACACATGGTATACTTCATGTATAATTTTCTAGGGAAATTAAGTTTAGTATTGAAATGATATCATTATTAAATCAAACTAGATAAATCATTTTTCAAATTTTCTCAGGAGTTACTCCCTCAAGTGGTGAAAGTTGTATGTTTGTCATGTCATGTTCTCAAATATTTATATATCCTTTTTGTGATCAGTTATTGGAAAGTAAAATGAGCTTATTTGGGAATCTGATTGCTGAAACATACCCTCTTTTTGAGAAGAACACTGTGTTAATCATAGGAGGTTGAACTGCTACGAGGAGGCTATTTAGATGACCCTGTTACCCTAAAACATGGGAGACTCAGGGGTCCACCAACAATACCAGCGCTTCTTGAAACAATGGGAAATATTAGCTAAAAGAGGAGGCCTATAAGGTAACCTTACAAGATCTTTTACACCTATGTCTGCCAGTACTAATGCAGGGAAATATTAGCTGGAGATTCACAACTAAGCTTGTTTGTTTAATTGGGGGAACTGCAGTCACACACACAAGATCCAAACAGCGTCACAATCACACAAGGCTAACTAAAAGAAAAGGGAAGAAAGATTTGGATAGCAAGAGTTTAGGGTCAAGTAGGTGATATCTACCAAGCCAGAAAGAAGTGAAGAAGCAATCATGGCTTAGATTAGAAGTCCAAGGGTAGTACAAATCAGGAATCAGAACTTCAGAGTGTCAGCTTGTATGCCAAAAGTACTGCAAGTTATCTGGTGAAAAGCCAGAGTTTAAATACTCTTTTTCCACCCTGTGGGGGAAGGTGCTAATGGCTCTTTGGCAGGGTAAACACCAGGATCCAGAGAGTGGACAATGGGGCCCAGAATGAGCTAATAGTCTTGGCATTAGGTGACAAAGGGACTGATAGGAACTGTGATAGCTCCTTAATTGCTGGACAGGTGAGAGGACAAAGGAGAGTTTTTTCCTGGACAAAGGAAGAAGATCAAAGACAATCAGCATTTCCATGGAAGCAGTTTCAGAGCCATTTTTTTTAAAAAAAATTGAGTTGTTGAGGGACATCTGCAAGTCCAGTATCTGGGAGTTTCCTTGGCTATGACCTAGCCATGCCTTGAGATCTTGTCCTGACTTAGTTTTGGAACACATGTACACAACCAGTTTCCTCTTTGCCAGCCAGCTTCCAGTCATAGCAGGATATGATTTTATATTTTATTCAATTAAATATATGTTTTGCCAACCAAACCATATCATGGAGAAGGGGTATATGGCCTGGTAACAGCAATTCTCCTCCTCCTCCTCCTCTTCTTCCTCTTTGGTGTCATCAAAATTACCCTACAGAAGAAATCTTTACAATAATGTAGACAATGGATGACTTAAATATTAATACCATTGGAAAAAGGAGATATGCTTCTTCTTCTAATGCTTTATCATTTTAGGGTGGTAATAAAAATGGAGAATTGCTTTCACTCATGGTCAGTCTGCTGGGTCAGCTGTGTGTGAGCATGTGTGTGCCTCTCACTGTATGTCTGCCGCAGCTGAACTTAACTTTTAGCTTGACAGGAAAGTGTAAGCATCATTATGTCGGGGTTCAGCTGGCACAGTTGGTTAAACATGCCAATATCACCATTCCTCACAAACAAGCCCTCCCCACAGTCTGCTCTGTGCCCAAGGCATCTATAAATGAATTGAGCTCAAGCTGCCATCCATCCATTAAGAATCTTATGCTGGAGTAATGGATAGAGATGCCTGTGAATGCTTTTGCTTTAAGCCCATACAGTGTACGTTGATGCACTCACTGAACCAGTTCTAAATGGGGAGAAACTGCAATGGTGATATATTCAAATGCCCACCACCACCACCACCACCACCAATAAGATGGAGGGGGACAATGCAAATACAGTATATGAGAAGAGGGAAGAAATGTTTGAATAAAATACATGCACAGGGCTGGTTTTTTTTTTTTGGTTTTTTTTTTTGGTTTCCTTTCTTTGAGTGTTTATTCCATTTTTATTTTCTGGGCAGAGGATTTAAAACAAACGGAATCCCCTTGAGGATTAACAGTTGCTGAGGGAGGAAAGAAGGGTATTTGAGGACAAAGCTCACTCAGGCACTGTCAGTCCACATGAGGTGAACATGGTGCCTGCGAACAAAAAGTGTTAGCACAGGATCCCAGCAGGGAACATTCAGGAGCATGCAGAGCGCAAAGAGCTTTTGTTTTTGTCAACAAAAAGAGAGCTTGCCTGCCAGATGGCTTTTTGCTCAGGGCTCTCAAATAAATATAAGGAAATATTTTCAAAGAGTAAACACAGCCATGATATAAATACAGAGTCCTTTTTTTTTCCTTCCCCCAGCATGTAAATAATTAAGACAATGTTATTTAAAGGGGGGTGGGTGGGAATCACAAAGACATTCTAGCCAGCAACCCTTTTTTTTTCTGCCTGAAGTGGCATACTCACAGCAGTAGACGACATTATTTCTTTATAAAACTGCTTTGTCATTTTAACTGTGATTGTTTATTTCTAGGTTGAGAGAGATACATGACTAATGGGGGAGTGGGCATGGTAGGAACAACAAGGCCAAAACCTCTCTGTTGAAAGCAGATGTTGACCCAGAAGCTGTAGTTTGGGAGTGGCCAAAGACATATGACACTCCATGGAAAACACATGCATTTTTAAGGAAGGTTGTCTCAGCTTGCTTTATGCCACAAAGTTATCGGGGGGGGGGGATTGTAAACAGGAAAGCTTATTACAGAAAAAATGAACACGTCATGCTTGGATGTTCCTCCCTTGTGAAAGCTGTGCAAATTGGCATCCAATAGTAACCTATTCTGGTGTTCCCACTATTTATAGGGATGCAATTATTTAGTATGTCTCTTCTCAGAGGTAACAAGTAATTTCTGCAATTTTCTTCCCATTGCATGAAAGTCTTCAAAAATTACACAGTGACCATTTCCTCACTACACTCTTAGAGTGATATTATTCCACTTTCAATATCTAATGAAATCCTGGGGTTTGCAATTTAAGGAGGGGCATTTAGAATTCTCAGCCAGAGAGCTCTTTGGCCTGAGGAAACTACAAACCCCAGAATTCCACAGGATGTTGAAAGTGCAATAATAAAACTATAACAGTGTAGTGTGGACATGGCCAGTTTTTGAAGGCTATTTCCAATTCAGGACTCATTCTGTGTAAAATTTGCAAATGGTTGTTCTGCACAGAAATAGCATTTTTTGGCCTGGAAGATAATATTTCAACACAGAAATATCAATTTCTGTACAAAAAAAAATGCAGTTATCTGCACAGAAAATGCTGTTTCCCATGCAAGTCAACAATGCATTAATTTTACACACAATAAATCCCCAATTATAACATTTTTTGCACAGAAAACTACATTTTCTATATACAATTCGATACATCTGTGTTAAAACTGTGTTAAACTGTGTTAAAACAGATGTTTTAAATAATAATAATATTTAATATTTTGTGGCATAATAATAATTATAATAATTAATAATAATTACAATAATTAATAATAATTACAATAATTAATAATAATTAATAATTATTATTATTATTACCCAAGCAGGATATGCTGTTTTCTGTGCGGAAAATGCTGTTTTCTGTACAAAACAACCATGTGCTAATTTTGGGCAGAATACGTCCTGATTTGCAAAGATTCTCATCAGTCCAGGATTTCTCAACACTAGACACACATGTTTTTCAAACTTTTTTAAAAAATATTTTTGAATATTCTTTCCATTCCTAACTATTTGATGCAGCACCATCTTGCACTTAGAGATTACTTATTATCATTACCCAGCAATGTAGCAAAGCTCAGTACAAGATGGCAGAGTATCATCTGATGAACTTTCTTAAATATCATTCAGGAAAGGCATGCTATTGTTGATGACATCTTTACAATATGTGTAATCTCCTCCTACTCCACTTCATTAGAACAAGAAACCAGTTCAAAATCAAGCTGCTTGTCATGACTTGGGGGGGAGGAACTACATTTACTGGCCCAGAAGACGTGAGGCCAGCATGTTACCCTGATTTCTGGGGTCCCTTGGGGGACACCTCAATGTGCTCCACGTGATGGGGAATGGAAACTAGCCAAAGCACGAGCAATAGCAATGCAAGAGGCAGGGTAACCTAGTAGGGTCTTTTTACCCAGTTTTTATGGGGTCAGGCCAAGCCAAAAACCAAATGAAAATATCTAATAAAATGATTTTATTGAATGAAAGTCTCACACACCCAACGCAATCACTCACACACTCACTCAAGACCTAGTAAGAAGCAAAAGAGAGGAAAATGGATAGGAGAATATTGAAGGGGTTGTAGCTGGGGTAATACCGTACCTTTTCCTGAAGTCCTTGGTCTGGGAAAAACAGTGGAGACGTGGAGCTCAGCATGGAGAGGGCTGAGGGGATTACTCAATGGATGCAGAAACAGTCTGCTGGGATGACTGGGAGTGATCACTCAAAAACTGGGACTATTTGTAGGGGAAAAAGTACGTGGAGGGCTAACCCTTTCCAGGGGAGAACAATGGCTGTTGCAACGAGAAAGAAGCTCCACAATGGTAACTTCCTTTGCATGATGAGATTACAAGGTGTTGCCAAAGTCTCAGGATCTTTGGCTGCATTGGGTTGTGATATGACTTCATGTAAATGGTCCTTGACTGATAGGATTTTGCTAACTTGGGGCAAACACACTAATCCCCTCAAGTTGGCATCTCAGGGGCTGAGGACCCTTTGTCTACTGTGGGTTTGCACAGCTTGAGGTCTCCTGCGGCTACACGATGGGGGATTTTACTGGCCTGGCCTGGTTTTCGATCGTTCGACCGTTGCTGTCTATGTGCCCATCCGGGCGACCTGTCAGGCACATTGAATCATATTTTAATATCAAAATTGTAGACCCCAGGACAGGGTTTTCCAGTGGGGTAATAGGCAATAATGGGGAATGTCATGGTGTGTGGTTGGAGAGATGGTAGTAAAGGCTTTAAGGCCGCTTGCCATTCTCCTGACCTCCTCTTGGCTCAGTGTTGTTTGGCTCACTCAGCCACCCCATTTCCTGACACTTGACACATATTTTCGACCATTTTTTGTTATTTTCCCTTGAATAGTCTTTCTATCACTACCCGGAAATACCAAAGTTTAGTTTTTCCATATGGAGTTTTCTGCCTAGACTTCAAAGCAGAAGATGAAAGTTATAATGGCTTCAACAATTCACTTTATATAAAGTCAAAGAGACTTGGCCTGGCATGACTCAGCCTTTCTGTCACCTGATACTCCTCCAACACAGCAAGGAGTAGATGCTTGACAACTTCTTCGCTGAATACCAGACCTTCCATCTTGTATGCTTACTGAGGCTGAGGATAAGCACCCTGAGCAGTCCAGAATGAAGATCTGGGATGCAATGGAAGAACAGGGTTTTTTTGCTTTTTGCTTTTTTAATGCACATATTAATGAATTACAGACCTTCTGTCCTGGATAGCTGATATTGAAGCAAGGAAGGATGGAGCCTATACCATAAAACTGTGCATGAAAGGTTTGTTTTATTTAATACTATCCATAATCCAACAACAAATTGCTAACAGGATAAACAAGTTAGTAAAGATCAGCTAAAGCAACAGAATGAATACTACCAACAGAAATCCTGCAACAGGAATATATTATAATGTTTTGCACAAGCAGAACTGCATTTTGTCTTCCCTCTCATGCCTTCCTGGATATAGCTTTTAGCTCTGTGACCTCCATTCCAAGGTTATTTAGTGGCCAGATGAGAGCAGAGGGCATTGGAGAGGCATCTAGCTTATGTGCCTGTAGCTATTCACAGAATGCTGACATCATCCTCCAGGGACTTCTAGGATCTTCTGGAGGTCCTGTTGGATGATATCATTGTTCTACATCTTGCTATATAGACATATCCAGACATTCTCTGATGCCCCGTGTTTTCAACCAGCCACTAAATGGTTGTAGTATGGGGCTGAAATGGAGAAAAGGTGAGTTTTGAGTGAATTTTGATTGTTGCACAAGCCCTATAGAAAATTCAATCTCTGCAGTGATGACCCCCCCCAAAAAAAAACTTAGAAAAAAAGACTTTTGGTCCAACTCTTTTTCCATAATAAATCACTAATAGGATGCCAGCCCTGATAGCTAATTAATAATACTAATGTTACTAATTAATCTCTTGATGGAGAGGAAGGCAATGTATGTTGCTCTAAACATCCACAGAGTCCTAATTTTGGCCTGTTCTCTTGCACCCTTCTCTAATGCAGGTAAACTTATTTTCTAGCTGTACAAATCTGTGCAGCAGCTTCCCCATGTGGAGTTTGATGGCACAACTTTTGTGGAGGCACTTTCCACTGCTATTCGTAGTTTGCCTACACAGTTGTCCGAAGACATCCAAATCTACTATGTAAAAGTCAATGTTTGTCTGCGTGTTTGTCTGTTTGTCTGTGTCAAGCAGGTGAAGACCTCATACGATTGGCTATGTGAGCCAAGAAGACCTTATATGATTGGCTGCCTGTGAAGATTATATGGAATCCTGGGGTAGGCAGTTTAGGGAGGGGCCTTTAGAATTCTCAGGCAGAGAGCTCTTGGGCCTCAGGTCGGTTGCTATGGAAGTAAGGCCCAGCAGTAAGAAGAAGGCTAGTGTATTCCCTCAGAAACCAAACTTCAGTTGTTAACAACTCTGAATACATTGCAGACTGGGGAATATGGGGATAAGTTGCAGGCACTGGAATAGACCAGTTGCTATGCTGATGAGGCCTACCAGCAGGGAGGGGGTAGTGTCTCCTCTCAGGAACCCAACCACTGTATGTTAACAACTCTGAATACAGACTGGATTGGGGAATATGGGGAAAAGTTACAGGAACTGGAAGGGGGACGAGGACAGTATATTCTCTCAGGAACCCAAACTGTGGCCCTTTCTGCACCAGGCTATTAAAACAGTGCAGAGCGACCTCCAATTAAGGTCTTCTGCACTGTGGACTGGGGCGGACTACTTTTTGTAGTTCCGCACCTCAGTTCCGTTCGGAGAGACCGGAACTGGTTGCACAGCGTGTTTTTTAAAAACCTCTTTTAAGATTTTTTTTAAAGCACAGAGTGCGTGACTCTGTGTTGCTCTGTCGCCGCGCTCCGGTGCAGATTTGCAGGCGTGCATTAGTGTACGCCTGCAGATCTGCCAGGGGCGGGCTTTAGGCTGGCGAGCTTCTCCGGTTGGTGGAGAGCCTCCACCAACCAGAAGCCACCATTTTGGACACCAGAGCAGTGCAGAGCAATGAGCTCGCACTGCTCCTTGTCCTGATGGACTCGCCCGGATGCTGAAGAAATCTGGTGAGTGCCATTTTTGCATGGTTCCTTTCCCACGTGCAGAAAGGGCCTGTGTATGTAAATAACTGTGAATACAGATTACTGTGAATACAGATTACTTTGGGAAATATAGGGACAAGTTACAGGTACTGGAGAAGACAGACGAAGCAGTTTGGGAAATTAGAAACACAGGATTTCAAATCTGTGTATTTCAACCACACTTAATTCCTAAGGTAAGATAAGGTAATTCCTAAGGTATTGGATGGCTGTGAAGGTTTTATGGCATCTTCGGGTTTGCATTTTAGGGAGAGGCCTTTAGAATTCTCAGCCAGAGAATAGGCCAGTTGCTGTGGAGATGAGGCCTAGAAGCAAGGAGGAGGAGGGTAGTATATTCCCTCAGGAACCAAACCTCTGTATGTTAACAACTCTCAATACAGATTGGATTGGGGAATATGGGGAAAGTTACAGGTACTAGAATAGGCTGGTTGCTATAGAGATGAGGCCTAGCAGCAAAGAGGAAGACAGTTTATTCTCTCAGGAACCCAAACTGTGTATTTAATAACTCTGTATATAAATTGCATTGGGAAATATGGGAAAAACTTACAGGTACTGGAGAAAATAAAATCCTGGGCAATGCCAGGTAAATATACTAGTTGGTTTATAAGAACAAATAAACAGGAGTGCATGATGCAGTCTGCTTGTAGATGATGCAGTCTACTTGAATATTTCTACACTCCTACGAAGGCAAAAAACCTTGCCAGCCAACATGCATCAACTTGGCTCTTGTGAAAAAAATCTTTCTTTGCTTCAAAAGAATGGCCATCTTTAGCCTATGAAGTGTTAGAGAGGGTAGGTCATGTTGCCTATTAGTAATGGAATGGCCACTGCTTTAGGTGAGATGAACATAATAATTGTAGCACCTTTCAGACTGACTGAGAGAAATAACTACATCGCAAAAACTTTTGTAGACTGAGTCTATTTCATCATATGCATGGAATGAAGTGCTTATACATGGATTAGCAGGTATGTGTGAATGTAATAAAAAACACAACTTGTGTGTATGGTGTTTAGGTGACAAATTCAGTTTTAATGATGGCCATTGGGGGACAAAGTTGGGAGGAAAGATACAACTTAAGGCCAAAATGAGTAGATAGCCATATACACAGTGGAAGGAGTTCTTAGAAAGTAGCATGATGCTGGCTAGGAACCAGAAAGGAGTTGTGATGAAATGTGCAAGAGAAGCTTGGGTGTTAGCTTGTGTTATAATACGCCATTTCTGCAGCTTACCTTATCTCGTCTTGCTGTGGTCACAATCCCAGCGGAGCCTTTGCTGGGGAGGAAGCACGATGGGAACTCTTCCCTCCACACCTGCCCAGCCCCTGCAGAAGGGAGCATAACGGACACACCTCTTCCTTCTGCAGTATAGCCAGGCTCTTTTCCATGCTGCACTGGGGCAGGAAGTGCCTCCATCATGCTTCCAGGTCTTCCACAGGGAAAGTAAGTGCAGGAACGTCATGTGATTGAGGGTCCTTGACAGAGAAAATCTATGAGTGATTTACTCCCAATCGCATTGGCTAGCGATGCAACAAGTGTTGTCACAATCCCGCTCCTCTAGCATCCCCATGTCAGGACATCATGTCCATGCGGAAAGGGCCTCTGTGTACTATGCCAGCCAGCTATTGTCTTGGTTCAACCCACTGTCAAACCCACACTCTGCTCATACCCACAAGATTTGAATTTCTTTTACTATTCATGTACAGTCATTCATGGGCATAAATGCCTATCTATAAGTACTGCACTCCATCCATCTGATAAAGTAGATTCAGTCTATGAAAGCTTACACTACAAATGTTTTTCTTTCAGTCAGTCAGTCAGTCAGTCAGTCTTAAAGGTGCTACAATATCCTTTCGCATATGGATCCAGACTAAATACAGCTGTCTTTGAATGACTTTGTCTTGTGTGACATGGAAATTTTGTCTTGTGAAATTATGGCCACCCCAGATTCTATACTATTGCATGAGATCTAGGGATCCATGCTACCTTTGTGAAGGCTCAGTGCAGCAGGAAACAATGTAGCTCTCGCCTCTGTTTCCAAAACCCCAACTATAAAAACACATTAGGAAACACTCTTTCGGCAGAGAGAATAAAAAGGGTTAGAAAAAGGGTTTAGGACCCCCTTCCTCTTTCTAACAATGACTGAGTTTCTTATTTCTTAATATCTATGCAAAAGAGATTTTGTATTTGCAATGGAAGATGACTGTGATATCAAAGACTTGGTGTATATTGATTCTTACTTTTATGCCTGAATTTCTTTAAGCTTAGATGCTTTAAACACTCACTTATATTTCAGCTTATTATTATTTTCTAAGAGTTAGGTATTTGCTCAGGACATTCTTAGGCAGAATTCCTAGGCTGGCCATCTGGTACGGAAGCATCTGTGATAGTCACACAGTTATCTGAATGGGCTGCCAAGTAGTAAAGCTAGCTATTTGACCATTGGAAATCCATCAACCTTGTTAAGACCAGGTGTGATCAATAGAAACATTATGGTATGTAAGTCCCAAGGGATGCCCTGACAAATGGCACTCTGTGTAGACCAATGCCAGTGAAGGTGCTGTGTGCTCACTAGCTCCAGGAGTCCATCCTTTGTAATTTTTTGAGTGGATGTCAATAGCAGAAAGAATGTAGACACTAGGATCTTACCACTTTACTGATCGAATCTTTAAGCCTTCACCCTTTCAGTGTGCTCATTGTCTCTGAATCCATTTAAGAAAGAACTGTTGTCTGTTGGCAGAACAGAATTAAAAGAGAAGGAACCATAGTATCTTACTAATATCAGGACTCTCACCCAATAAGATGACCCACTATTGCTACAGAAAAGGAAGTATAATGCAGCATATATGCACACCTTGGGGGAGGGGCAGTAGGAACCACTTTGTTTAAAAGCTAAGTAAACTCAGTGAGAGTTCTTGGAATAAGACACCTGGTAATAAAGTTGTCTGCCTTCAGTCTTAGGTTGAGCTTAATTAAAGCAAAGAGAGTGAGAAGGTGCCGTCCGACTCCATTTGTGTATCTGCTGGAACCTTCCGCACTTAGAGTCATGGTGAGTGCAGCACCCCTAAGCACTTAGTCAACAATGTTGTTCTTTTTCTTAAAACAAAACAAAACAAACAAATAAATAAATAAAAGAAACCAACAACAGAAAAACTCATGCAGAAACGCTTTCTATTAGAGTTTGTTATTCTGAAAACAGTTCCAGTTATAATGAGAGTAAAATAGAAGTCCTGAAATAACCAAATTAAATTTCTGTTTCAACAATCTAAACTGATTTTTTTACTACCTATTTTCATGGTTAAAATCTGAAAAATATGTAGATCTTTACAAACTGTATTTTCTGATGTTCATAGAATAATAGAAGCTTAGACTTGAAAGAGACAACTAGGGCCCTCCGGTTGAACTCCTTGCCATGCAAGAATATAAATCTGGGAAACTTGCAAGAAGCCATCTTGTTTCAAACAAAACAGATCATATAAGTTATACTATAGTAGCTTACCACATTTGCTGAATGTATGCAGTGGTTCCCTGTGAACCTATGTGACACAAACTGGTGTCATTGGACTGGGTGTGTGCATAGTCAGGTGAAAACTCTAATATGTTGGAACCTATCTATCAGAGGGCTCTGCAGCTATCCTCATTCCCCAATCTTCCCCATATCAGCTACAATCCCCATATTAGAGGACACCTCTGTTTATAGTGATGTATGCACAAAGCCAGCATGAAATAGTGGTTTGAGAATTGGACTACAACCCTGGAGACCACGGTCCAATTCTCCCTCAGCCATGGAAACCCGCTGGATAACTTTGGGTATGTCACAGTCCCAGAAAACCCCATGGTAGGTTCACCTTAGGGTAGCTGTAAGTCAGAAATGACTTGAAGGCACACAGCAAAAAAATGCACAAAGAACTCCATACGAGTGGGATTCTGAACCAAGCAGGATTCAGGAGAGACTCAACTCACATACACTATATATCAGTATGTGTCAGGCTGTTACCCCACTGACATACTTCTTTCCAGGAAAATATAAAATTAATTTCAAATATGTCCACCTTGACAGAGAGGTTGCCCAGGTGGGTACGTAGGCAAAGAGGTGGAACGACCAAAACTAGGTCAAGGCCAGGAAAATCCTCAGTCATGTAGCCCAAGGAGACCTCAGGCTATGCACATCCACATAAACAAAGGATCCTCAGCCAAGAATAGCCAACTTGAGGGGATTAGCGTGTTTTCCCCAGGTTGAGCAACTTTGACTTTGGAAAATCCTACAAGACGAGGTCCATTTACATGATCCAGTCATGCAAGCTATCAAGCTGCTATTGTGCAGTAGGTTTCATTCTATTTCGGCATTGTTCTTCCCAGGAGAGGGCCTGCCCTTGAGGTATGTTCTGCCCTATAAGTAGTCCCAGTTTTAGAAAGGTATCTTCGGACAACTCCCAGGATAGGAACGCTACACTGTCCATCAGAGAAACTTCCCCTCCACGCTAACAGACTGGAACTCTATTAATTCGAGGACTCCTCTCAGCAGCCCCACTTAGCTGAGATTCGCTTCATTTCGCCACTTTCTGGATCAAGACTTCTGGACAGGTGCAGTATCACCCAAAACTGAAATCCCTTCTTCCATTCCCCTATCAATTTTCCTTCTTTCAACTCCATAGGCTTTGTGTGCGTGATTGAACGAGTGTGTAGTGTGTGCCTGATATTATTTTCAATAAAACATTTAAATTTAGAATGTTTGTTTGGATTCCTCGTGGTCTGACCCCATAAAAGTTGGGTGGTAGGTCTTGCTAGCATTGCCTTGCCCTCTGCATTGCTAAAATGGAGTGCTCTGCTAATTTCTCCAACCTTTGTATTTGGAGCAAATTAAGGTATCCCCCACGGGGCCCACAGAAGTCAGGGTAACAAGGCCATACAGTCTGCCAGGGCTGCAAAGTAGCCCTCAGGGTTACACAGGATGATCCCACAATCACATCACAACCTATGTCAATGTATGAATTGATTCTACCACCTCTAAATATATGTGCACAAATGACGGTGCAATGCAACCTGACTGTTTGGGTCAAACTGAATTACAAGAGATTACCATGGAAATATGATCAGTACCAAAGAAGAAACATTTTTCCTGGGCAACAGATATAGGAGATGATCCTAAAAGAGTATTCCTGTTCCCTTTTCTCTGAACTGTATTTCAGTCTGGGTGTGTGTGGAAATACTCTAAAACCACAATATAAACTGTTGTGAAAACTGATCATGTAATTCCTGGCATCTTCTTGCATTGATTAGCCTTCTGTTATATAAATGAAGACCATTAGATATGATACAATCAGAGACAGTGGCTGCAACAGCTTCTGCAGTTATAAGATCATAAGCTCTACTTACAATCTTGTAACTGTGGGGATTCATGTTTATGGTCATTAACAATATGTCATGAGGTGCCCTGAGACAAGCAGTTGTGACTGAACACTGGAAAGTATTACTCCATTGGAAAACCCTGTCCCAGGATCTACAATTTTGATATTAAAATATGATTCAATGTGCCTGTGAGGTCACCCGGATGGACACATAGGCAGCAATGGTAAAATGATCGAAAACCAGGTCAGGCCAGTAAAATCCCTAGTCACGTAGCCCCAGGAGATCTCAAGCTGTGCAAACCCACAGTAAACAAAGGGTTCTCAGCCCCTGAGAAACCAACTTGAGGGGATTAGTGTGTTTGCCCCAAGTTGAGCAAATATCCCATCAGGCGAGGACCATTTACATGAAGTCACACCACAACCCAATGCAGCCGAAGATCCTGAGACTTTGGCAACACCTTGTAATCTCATCATGCAAAGGAAGTTACCCTTGTGGAGCTTCTTTCTCATTGCCACACTCACTGTTCTCCCCCGGAAAGGATTAGCCCTCCAGGTACCTTTTCCCCTACAAATAGTCCCAATTTTTGAGAGTTTCTTTGGATCACTCCTGGTCATACCAGCAGACCATTTCTCCATCAGTCGAGTAATCCCCCCAGCCCTCTCCATGCTGAGCCCCACTTCTCCGCTGTTTTTCCCGGACTAAGTACTTCAGGACAAAGGTACGGTATTACCCCAGCTGCAACCCCTTCAATACTCCCCTATCCAGTTTCTTCTCTTTTGCTTCTGAATAGGTCTTGAGTGAGTGTGTGAGTGATTGCATTGCTGTGTGAGATTTTCCTCCAATAAAATGATTTATTGGACATTTTTGTTTGGTTTTTGGCTTGGCCTGACCCCGTAAAAACTGGGTAAAAAGACCCCTCTAGGTTACCCTGCCTCTTGCATTGCTATTCCTCGTGCTCTGGCTAGTTTCCATTCCCCATCAAGTGGAGCACATTGAGGTGTCCCCCAAGGGACCCCAGAAATCAGGGTAACAAAAGTCTCTGCAGCTCCCTATTTTTGATGTTATCTGTGACCAGCAAAGCACTGTGAACGTCATTTCCCTGTGCTGTGATCTGCACTACCACAGAAATCCTTTGGCTGGGATACAGACAGGCTGAAAAGGTAGGTTTTGGTGTGTTAGCATTGCCAGATAGACCTATGACAATAGACTTTTATCACTGTAGGCGTGTATGATGTATTCCTTCAATCAAAATATTTTAGCAAGCACAGGGAAAAAGTGTGCATTTTGCTGATTTCACATAAGGTTTAGACTACTGTGACACATGCAAAAAATGTTTGGAAAATGTTTGGAAATTGATCCAGAATGCTGTGGCCAGACGTTCAATGGGGACTGATTATTCTGAGACTGTGCCCATATTTCACTGTTTCCATACTACACTGTTATAGTGCTATTATTCAACTTTCAACATCCTATGGAATTTTGGTGTTTGCAGTTTATTGAGGCCAATGACCTCCCTTGGCTGAGGATTCTGAATACCCCTCCCTAAACTGTAAACCCCAGGATTCCATAGGATGTTGAAAGGGGAATAATAGCACTATAACAGTGCTAGGGTGGAAATGACCTGTGATTCCCATGTTACAACTTCACTGGCTGCCAATCTCTTTCTGGGCAAAATTCAAAGTACTGGTTATAACTATATGACTTTGGACCTGAAAGAAGCTTCTTTTGCAAAACTGTCCAGATTCTAAGATTTTCATAGAAAGCCCATCACTCCATCTCACAGCCAACAGAGATGCGGTTGCTTTTATTTGGCACCTTCAGCCCTATGCTAGGAGAAAAGCCAATAAAATAAAATAGAACAACAGTCGAGATCCGGGATCTTCTTAGGGACCACTCCCAACTTTGGAAGGCTAAGTAGCTTCTTTATTTGTTGTCGTTATACTGTTAGGTTAAGACATTTCTATTCTGGCATGCCTTTGGTGTTCAAACTGGTTTGATGACTGAAAGGGGAAGGAAATGATTGGGTAATGTTTATTTCTTTCTATTTATGTATTTTTAATTTTTTCTCTCTATATATATTTCAACTGAAATGTTATGTTTATTTGTATTTTATTATTGTGAGCTATCTTGAATGCTGCTCTTGGTGAAAACTTGGCATATAATTTTAATTAACAAAAGTAAATATCAATATGCTATTTTAGCACTGAGATCATGACAACCTGTGTCTTTTCCTGTGACATTATGAAGCCACCTTTGCAAAGCTCTGTGAACATAGTTTTTGTTGTTTCTTATTAATAAGAGGCTGAATAGTATGAAGGTCTGGTAACCGTGCCTTCCCACAGGATATTTGTAAGTTGGTCTCCTCTGAGATATGAGCCCTCACCATTTGTGAATAACTCTGATCTGCCAACAGTAACGAGATAAACCTGTATTAGCTTCATGCCTCAGAAATTGTAATGCCCCTAGTGAATCCTTGACATTTACTGTTTGCAGCTTCCCCAATGTTAAATATAGTTTAAAAAAGCAAATACCCATAACACAGGACCATGTTGGCAACAGTGAATATTTCTGTAATACCAGCAATATTTGAATATGGGGAAGGAAAAAAAAGAATACCCCCATATGGGATGATGGGTCAAGTTTCACAATATTTGGGAAATGGAATATTATTAGCACTGGCATTTAATGCAGCTTCAGATACACACTACACAAGAATCTCTTACCACTGAGGATGCATATGCAAGATGCACATGTATCAAATTAACAGTGACAGATGTCCTGTAGACCAGCAGACATTCACTTCCATGCAATTGCAACTGCAGGGGGAAACAGAATGAGGCTAGACCTACTGAGCCCCATTCTTCACATGCCCTTTCCATATGTCAGATAGAAGATCTGAAGAAGAGAGTCTGTTTTAAGTGTATAAGCACCCCAGTCCCCTGACTATGCAAATCATAGTTGCAGCAGTTCTCTTCCTTGTGAGGCTGTCCTCAAACAAATGCACAGCAAACTGAGAAGCAGGAGGGGTCCTGCTAACATTATTCCATATAAATATCATTGCATGGCCAAAGACTGATAAGGACTGACATTTTTCATGCATCTTCTCTACTTCATTGTTACTTACTAAGCAGCTAACATTCAGCCTACTAGGAGGATCACAACTTGCCTCCTCCTACATCAAGAGATGAAAAAATAATTCTCTTCCTGCAGAGTTCTGTGTCCACCCTCTGTGAACATCATCTTTGGGTAACAGAACAAGGGGCTATCCTTTATCTAGGTGCAATCCTCTAATGCAACCTAATGAAACCCTCAGTAGCATCCCATTCCTCCCAAATTAAAAACATCAGGCTGGTTTTGGGGTGAACTTTTGCACCCAAACTGGCCAATATTAACCAAAACCAACCTAAGATTGCAGTAGTTTTGTTCCTCTAACTCTCCAAAGCCTCTCAAAGCTTTCACAAGCACAAAAAGGCGAGGGGGGGATGGTCAAAAGGTCAGCCAGAAGTGATTTCACAACACTTTGGGCATTCCAGAATGATCCAGAGTAGTCCACTGGGTGGGTACAGGGAAGAAAAATGCCCCTGCCCACTGTGCAGTTGCCCATCTTTGCTCTAGCCCTTTGTCCCCCCTCCATAACCTTCGCCCAAAGCTATTTAGGCCGCTGCTTGCTAGCAGAGATGGGAGGAAGCAGAGAGGCAAGTCAAAGGGTGAACAACCACCTTGTCATATCTCTGAGGGACAGGAAATGGGGATGTGCTCACAGATGGACTGCACCCACCTATCTTTTTTCCTTCTGAACTGCCTTACCATTCCCTCACCACGCACTAGTAAAGTACAGCATCAGTAACACCCTTTCCTGAGGTTTCATAGCAGGGAGATTGACATTTTGGATGTTGTGCAAGGGGCTACAGAATAACACTTTGCACTCCATCCAAAAAAAGAGACATACGAATGTGTAAACCATGCTCACATGTTAATATGTCACTAACAAGATTCTGGCCACAGTGTAACAAAACTTGATATTCACTTGCAATCTTACACAGAGAACAACCACTACAGCAACAACAATGCAAGTCTAAAGAAAGAGTTTAACACTTAACACACAACTGAAATAACAATCATTGGTGTGTTGGTTTCCAGCAAAAGCACAAGTGTTTACCTTTGACTCTGAATGCTATCAACTGTATGCCATCCATTGTGAATTACTATGCTCCGCAGACATAATAAAATTTTCTGAATGTCGTTATCAGTTTCCGAACTGACAGGGAGACTTTTAATGTCGCCACAACTCATACCATTCTTGAAACATATTTCCTTCCTTAGTACTCCATGTTGAATTGTAACTTAAAATTTTCATCTGATCATGACAGCAGTACTCTAAACCTTCTGAATTTTTTCATATAAAGAATAACAGCAGTGAGACCAAAATAAACTCTCTCTGTCTGTACTCACTTATTTTCTTCATCCACTTGGTAGAGTGAGGAAAGGATCCATTCTGCTATTCCATAAGTTCGAGTGAGGAAGCAGAATCAAGAATGGATTCTCCTCTGCAATGTAGGATTGTGTGGGGAGACATAAAGCACTCTGTTTAGCCCTTGTTGTTCATACTGCAAGGAATTCCACATAGATGATGATAGATGTGGAGTAGATATCTCTTAACATATTACCTATCCTCTTCAAAATCTCAAACACAGTGGCTAATCAGCAGGAAAAGGGGGTAAGTACCAAGATTTCTTTTCATTCATGCTTTACAAGTAAAAACTGGATTCTAAACAAGTAAAAACTGTCATTATAAAATCAGGTTATGATAAAGAATTCTACAATTAATAATAAAGGTATTTAACCAATGTTTGTGCAAAACAATTGACCTCAAATGAGTGTATTCTTCCATAAATTTACTAATTTTGCTTTGTTCCTTCCTGAATCACTAATGAAAGTAGGGGAAAAATCCATTTCCAGGTGCCACATTCCTTCAATGAGGACAGCTTTATGGGTTAAGTGGAAGCACTGAAACAGAAACACAGGTGTATTTTCCTTGTTCTTTCCATGTTTTAAGGACAATAGCCCCATTCACTCATTTGAGAACTGTGCTGAACACAAGAAAAAGAGAATGAGTAATCCAACCCTTTCTGTCTTTAATATTTCTCCATGTGAAGAATTATGGCTGGGGAGGAGAGTTTCCACTGTACATAGAGGCTCTCTCTTTTGTTGCATTTCTAATCATGTAGAGAGACTCCACATGTAGTGGAAGCTTGCCTGTTCAGATTTATTGCTGTCCAAATGAGGACAGTGATAAAACTGGAGACAAAGGACACAGGGACAGAACTCTCCCTTCTTTGCAAAACGATTTCACACACTTCCCAACTGAATGACTATGATTAAAGTATAAAGGTGAGACTAAGGGCATTTTCACATGACATCACTGTTCTGCAATGTGGACGTGTTGCTGCCAGTCCATGAGTTATGCTTTCACATCGCATTGCCTCAGTCCCTCTCCAAGCGTCCCACCCACTGCGATCGTGGGATATTTCATCACCGTAAAAAATACAATAATGGCTCTTGATCATGCAATGTTCCCATCGCAGGCAACTGTAAAGAAAAGGAGGAAGCACGATCTAGGTGCTTCCTTCCCCAGTGGAGCAAGGGAAGTGCCATCTGCACTGCAGAAGGAAGGTGTGTGCTGCTTGCGCTACCCTTCCTCAGGCAGCCAGCTGGGTGTGGAGAGGAGCGTTCATATCATTCTCCCATCCAAGGGATTGTGATGAGATGACAACAGAGACAGTTAAGGTGCGGAAATGGCATAACACACTTCCTTTTAAAAGAAATGTATTGTCCGTTTCAATCCTATCAGTCCATATGTCTTTCTGCACTGCTTCTGGAATAGCAATTTACTGTTGCTCTTTCAATATCAAATGGTTTGCAATCACATGAAACTACATAAGAACATGCATAGGCACTGAAGCATATTTATAGGAAAATAGGAGAAGGCCATGTTTCCCCACCACCACCATCTCTCCAAATAAGATTCACAAAGAGTTTTTGTTCTGTGAAAGGGCAAGGGATTCGTACAAAAAAATTTCAACAGCTTTACAGACTTCTGATTCTCAGGGCCCACTTTGGGATTCTTACCTCCTGGATTAATATCACTATCATGTTAATGTCTTAGAATAAGTTTCAGTGAATTAAATCAGATTGCCTCTTAGGTAAAAGCATAAGGACGTGTATGGATGTAGGTATGTGCAAGTAGTCTGCTGACTCATGGTGAACCCTACAAATTTCATAGGGTTTTCTTAGGCAAAGAATACTCAGAAGTGGTTTGCCATTGCTGTCTGCCTGGTATTCCTGGATGGTCACTTTTCTAAATATGAACCAAGAAGCCTGACCTTGCTTAGCTTTCAAGTTCATACAGGACATGGTGCGTTCAGGTTATTTAGGCTGTGAATATAGGAAGCCTACAGCCAAAAGAAATCTAGGAGCAGGGTAACAAAAGTTATTTCAATAGACTTTTGTGCACCTAAAAGGAGCAGATTACACTTTGCCAATGACTGTTTTGATAGAATGTTAGGGCAGCAGCAAAATGTTAGCAAAGACCATTTAGGTGAAAATGGTCTCCTAGCATAAATGAGATATAAGAAGTTAAACATCAAAGTTAAACCCATGTTGGTCTAAGCAGATGAGGGTATTAATATGGTACAAGAAAGGTTAATTTATTTTAATAACCTCTTTAATTTGATGATGTAAAAGTGTAATGATAATGATGTCATGACATCATTTAGCCCTGGAACTGAAGGGGATTCTTAATTTTAGATAACGGAGCCAAGTACAGCTATGCAAAGTGGTTTGCCAAGCAGGGCAACAGGTTAGTTCCTGTAGGACTGTATGATCTTAGAGAGCGTGGTACAAAAGGAGTGATTATACTAGCATTCAGAAATCTCCTGCCACTTCCATTGTAATCATGATATTCTGAAGGCTTTATAAATTCCATCCTTTTCATTTGCATGCTGTTGAAATCTGACATTAAATTTCTCAGGCCAAATGCATTTTTAAAATGTTGCTCTGAATACCATATATATCTTTAGATTGCTTCTTCTAAAGTGGGGGAAATGATAACCTGCAGACTTCCATTGTTCCCAAAGAAACAAATGGTTCAAAGCAGATTAGGGCAGGGGAAGACGGAAATTAAGGATTGTTTAGGCCTTAACTTTTAAAATGTTTGCAAAGATTAAAAGGTATTGTAACAATTAACATACATTAGTCACATAAAATGCTCTAGGTCCTCCATTTTTATGACAGACTAAAGGCCAGGTGGCAGCATGAACTTCAAATGGCTTTGTCAGACCTTAATATTATGCCTTTCTTATTCCTAATTATGAGATTTGACAGAGCAATAATGGGCAATTCTAGTTTTCTGTAGGTGCCAGTGTCCTTGACTCCCCCCCTTTTTTTAAAAAAAAATAGACACATTACTTGCTATTGAAATTCTTTTTCTTAGGGTTTAGAAGGGTACAATTACATTTTAAGTTCTCAAACTTTTTTTTTTGCCAACTTTAAGCCATTTTCAAGAGGCACACAGCCCACATGATTCATTTTCTTTTACCTGAAAAGAAGCTGTTACATCATTATGCAGTTCAGTTTTCATATATTGACATTTTAGTGTCCTGTCTATAACTCAATTTGGAGATTTTGTATAGTAATTTTATAGATACATCTATATCACTCTTTAACCATATTCTCAAAATGATTTACAAAGAAGAACAGAACAATTAGAATACAGAAGAAAACAATTGAAATTAACACTGTATATTTTTCAACCCTACTTAGTCTGCATTACAGAAACATACAAAAGTTTTATAATTAAAAAAGCTGGCCATGTTAGTTTCTGTGCAAATTAGAGATAAAAATCTTTGCTTATTTTGTTTTTCCATGCAGAAACAAAGAACTTCAGGAGGGTTTTTTTTTCTCCCCTTAAAAAGATGGGAAAGAATATATTTTGCATTTTGGGACTTCTTTGTGATGAATTCATTCATTGTATGAGGATGTTTATTTTTCCCTAAGAGAAAGTTCTCTGCCAGTGAACTTACACTTTGGTAGAAAGGTAGTTCCCTTTTGTCCTACTGTGCAGCAGTGTCATGGGCCAGGTGAACAGCAGCCTCAAAGGAGGACGAGCAGACACAAGGACACCAAGAGCTAATCAGGCTGGGATAAGAGCCAGCTGGCTCTATCCCTTTTAAGGAAGGCAGAGGACAGTGGCCCAATGTCAGAAAAAAAATTTGTTGGCCTTTGCCTTCATGTGTGGTACAGATTCCTTGCTCATTGGCTGCCTGTATTTGCTGACCTTTGGACTCTCTGACCTTGCTGTTCCCTGGATTCCTGACCTTTGGACTGACACTTTGCTTCTGTTTCACCTTGACCAGGCAAGCTTTATTGGACTGCTAAGCTGTATCTGTTTGCCTGCTGAATATCTTGATATTCTGTTGACTGACAATGGATAGCTGGCACCTATGACAAGCACCCAGGCACAACTCTCTCTTGAGCTCTGATTGGCTGCATGTGTGCCCTGAGTACCATCTTGTTGACATTTGGCTGGTTTCTTCCTCCACTCCCCCCAACTGTTCAAGATGGATGACTTCAAAGTGTTCTCTCAGGGATAAACAGTGGTCTGAGATCAGATATGCACCTATGAGTGTCCCACTGCCATTGTGTAAGTAAGAGAGAAGGTAACAAATGCCTTCCTGTACAATGTTTGTAAAAGTACTTGTCCTAGTAGAACCAGGAGTTATGCCAGCATAAGTCAACAGGTTCCTTGGCCATGTGTATCAGAATTACTTTTCTGATCTTTACATTCACAGAAACAAAAGCCTCAGAAAATGTCTTAGAAGATAAACTATATACTATGAAGACAAATCTTTTGAGTAATTCTCTGTGCATGATCTGTAAATCTTTAAGTAAATCTACTCATAATGATCCATTCCTAAATCACTTCCTGTTTAGATTAATACAACATGATCAATACCAAGCTGCTCTTGAAGAGTATGTATAAATGCAGCTGCTGCACTATGCTGCAATTAGACCACTTTCAAAGTGTTTCACAGATAGCAAGCATCACTTAAACTATACCAACTGCCCTAACTTTCAGTTTCTTTCTGGTACCAAAGCAAGATTCCCTCCCCCTTCACCTATAAATCACTAAATAGTTAGGATATGAACAAAACAAATTGATCATGGGCTTTGCACTGTCTATGAAAATGCTTATTTGTTTATTTATTTTTCATACATTCATTATGTACACCAAGTTTAAAAATTCTGAAAGGTATAGAAGACATTGCTATCCTTGTGAATGGCCTTATTGAATTCTATAAACACGCTTCACAATGAAAGATGTAGGGGTTAATCATATGCATAATCCAGATTGTGTTCTACTTTCTACACCTGTGCTGCACCTCCACTGATTTTACTGGGAGTATCTTGAGATGTAGTCACACAATGCAGCTAACCAAGAAGATTGGCCCCATCACATGTTCTCTTTAATCATGTAGAGCAACACTGTCCCTAACCAAGAATTTGTATCCCACTCAAAAATACTGATGTCCAGATCAAATCAGAATTAGATAACAAACTACATCATCATATCACTTAATTGTGTTTCCATTTTTATTTTGTTGTTATGATATGTAGGACTCCTAGTGTTGAGATAGGGTAAGGCAATAGATTTTCCAGGTCAAAACTTTGCACCAGGCATAGCGGCCACATTCAGTCCAGGGATGAGTTTAATTTCAGAGAATTCTGTAACTATCAACGAGTTATACTAGTAATTAAGCCTTGGAGAAAACATCTCCACTTTTTACAATGAAAAAACAATATGTAAAGCAGCAAACAATCATGCTATTGGAAAGAAGCATAACTGTTTGGAGAGACTCAGAAAAGGGCAGGAAAATCTAAACCTAGAGGGGGGTTTAGTTTAGAAAAGTTAAAACTATAGAGAGGGATTACTATGGGACAGATGGAAGATTTATAAAATTACGGATGGTTTGGAAAACATAGACTCATGCTTATCATAATAAACTTGGGGTCCATGTGATGAAACTGATTAGACCATAATTGGATTTCACTCAGTTTCAACAATCTGATAATTATAGTAAGATTCTATCCTAACATTTTAAATGTTCATATTTCTTCTACCATATAATACAAAAATAACACCAGTTTCATTATTCTTTTCCCCCAAATTCCTAAACCAAGCCACACGATTATTCAGTCTTCAAAAATGCACAGCTAATACAAACATAGCCACACGCACAGGCACAGAAAGAGGGAGAGGCAATCTTGTAATGAAGAAGTTTGGCTGATGAACATGAACTCATAATAAGAGCTAAAAAGATGTGAGACTCACTATTTACTTCCTGTTTGACCAAAAATGTCTATCAACAAAGTATAGAGCCTTCTCCGTTCACCATTAATGCACAGTACTTTCCCAGCACAAAAGGTTTTATGTTAAAGTGTAGTTAACTGCATGATGTCTGGAAAACAATATCCTGATCCAGCAAAGAAATTTCATGCACCAATGGACTCAGAAATATATCCTCTTTCAAACTGAAAGGGGAAGGGGGAGACATGTAAATATCTACCAGTGAGCTGCTTGAATTATTAACCATCCCAAGCTGCTGTTCTGAGGTCTAAGTAATTGCTACAGTATACGGACTTCTGTATAGTTAGTCTGACTTTTGTGAATACAGATGGAGCAAGAGATTATATGCTGGTCTTGCTTTGCACTGCTAAGGAAATTGGTAGACATGTTTTGAATCATAAGATAGGGAATGATATAATTTTCTTTAAAAAAAGTAGTTGAAGTTCCAACATAAACATGAGTGGGTAATGAAACTTATTTTCTGGTACAAATTTCACTTTTGTAGAGATGCCATCACTTTTAATAATTGAGAATATGTTTTCATGACTCCAACAATCTGAAAAGAAAACTGGAATATTTACTTACTCATCACCATCAACTTTACTATAACTGTTGTATTTTCAATAACTCCTTTCCAGTTTGGTCTGTGGAGAAAGAAACATAGATAATGTATTAGATGACAGAAACAGGAAGGGACTATTAGGAAGATCACAGCAAAGTCACCCAGGAACTGGTGGAAATTATTTTAAGATTGTTGGAGGGAGCAACTAGTGTCATGTTCAATGCAAAAGTTTTCCCAAGGTCATTAAACTGAAGAGACATATCAAGAGCATGAACTAATGGAAGGGGAGCAATTTCAGATTTCAGCAGAGATAGGGGAGGGCAACATGTTCAGATTTCAAAACCCATGCTAAAGGCCTGACTAAATGTTATATTAAGTATGTTTTTGGGAAAAAAAAAAAAAGATGCATTAAGAATTGTGGGAATCCATATCATTTCCCATCCCACTATGGAAGTTTTAGGTATGTGCAATGCACACATATATATCCCACCACAACACCATCTCTGAACTGTGACACTTCTGAGAATGAGAAAGATGCAAGCAAATGCCAGCAGAGGCTGCTTATGCCTCCTCTCTCAGAGAATATCACAGCAGGAAAATGGGCCACAGTGAGGCCTAGAGAGAAAGTGGGATGAGATTCCACTGCTTGCATGTCTAAGGCTCTTCACTTGACCTCTTCCTCTGAGTGGCACAGAGATCGTGGTGGTAGAACTGGGGCAAATAAGGAAATGAGCCTGCTCTTCCTCTATACCACTCACTGAGGAAAAATAAGTGAACCGGCAGAGATGATAGCTGTTCCTCTAGCTGGGCAGTGACCTTTGGTTTGCTTATTCTATTTTTTTTTTTCTTTCTGTTCGTTTCTTCTCTTCTACCACAAACAATGAGAGAAGAAGACTGAAAAGCCAGAGGCTGAAGCATCTCTGCATTCACTTTATTAACGGTACATTCATTTAGGATGACATCTAGAATAATGACATCATTCTAATTGTTATTTCCTATAAGAGTATATGGACTGTATCAATGGGTAATCAGTAAATCAACACCTATGTGAGTTCCATTAATTGAAGGGTTCCACTTTAATTGGAATTAGCAACAGCAGTTAAACCAGTGACTGTATCATGAGTCAAAACTTGGACACTTTGCATGTGTAGATAGTAAGACTGTAAAGAATACTTGAAACTTTTCTCATCCAAGTTAAGATACTGAGACACACCACTGGGGGGGCGGGGAGATCAGTCCTTCCAAAACATTTCAAAGTTTGGGTATTTAAGAAAAATGTAAAAAATAATTGTGGAAAAAAATCTAAACCTGCAATATTTTAATGCATAAAAAATGCAAAAACTACCATAGTTCTGTCTGACTAGGAGAAAACTCTTGAAATTTGTTATTCTTGTGTACAATAAAAAAATTGAAAAAGATGAAGTGGTAAAGAAAATATAGAAACAATTGTGAAGACAACAAACACAGTGTTAGCAATAAATAGTATGCCTTATTTTAGCTAGAAGATTGAAGAGAAACCATATTTCTTTAGTTAGGGAGCCGTTTTTGAATATCTGTGTATCATATCTGCTTTGTTTTGTGTAACCAAGACCACATTGTATTATGGAGCAATGAAACAGGATCCAACATTGCATTGTAGAAACAAAGGAACAGAAGATCACAATGAAGACTATGGCCCTTTCTGCAGGAGCCTCCCATCCTGGCATGGGGATAGGAGAAGAGTGGGACCACTATGATGCTATGACTCATGATGTTGATGTGGTCCCATCATTCTCCTGTTGCCAGGAGGCATGATCGTGGGTTAAATCATTGACAGGTTTTCCCCATCAATGGCCCATGATTGCCTGACCATCTCACAGTTACCTGACCTGCAGAAGTGCCAGAAGTGTGATGGAGGCACTTCCTGACCCAGCACAGCACGGGAAAGTGCCTGGCTGTGCTGCACCATGGAAGAGGCATGTCCATCATGTTTCCTTCAGCAGGGAACCAGCCAGTGCAGAGGGGAGCACTCCTGTCACGCTCCCCTCTTGGCAGAGCTGATGCCTGGGCTCTCCACTAGAGGCTGGCGTGAAAGCACACGGTGCAGAAAGGGTTTATAATGCATCAAAATGATATTATATTGCCCAAGTCTATGTTTTCAAACATCCAGCAGTTTTTCAGATGGCAGCTGGGCAACAAATTAGGAATTAAATTCCATTTCATTTTATCAGGAAAAAAAAAAAGAATTTCCCAACATATCTGTCTTCAGAAAAGGCATGACTCTTAATGAACTTGACTTCTGCACTGGAACCCTATCTATGGTAGAAAAAACTGGGATATTGCAGAATTTTCCCTTCAGTGCACTTTGCAAGATTCAACTGACTCCTTTGTAATCTTTGGGTAATGATAGAATCACAGAATCCTGAAGATGGAAGAGGCCACAAGGGCCATCTAGTCCAATCTCCTGCTATGCAGGAATGCATAACTAAAGTACCACTGAAAGACTCCCATCCAGCCTCTTTATAAAAACCTTCAAAGCTGGAAAGATTGCCACCTTCTAAGGTAGTTTATTCCACTGCTGAACAGCTCTTACAGTAAAAAGTTCTTCTTAATGTTTAGGTGGAATCTCCTTTCAAGTAATTTGAATTGATTGGTTCATGTTCCAGTCTCTGGAGCAGCAGTAAGTCTGGCTCCATTGTGTACATGACATCCATTCAGATATTTAAAGAAGCTATTATGTCAGTTCTCAGTTTTCTCCTCCAAGCTAAACATATCCAGCTCCCTTTGTCATTATTTACATATGTATGTATTTATTGAATTTATATGCCATCTTTTCTTCCAAGATGGGACCCAAGGCAGCTTCCAAAAAGTTTAAAAAAATTAAAAGCCTAAAAATGATTGAAACACTAAACATATAAAATTATAAAACTAACATGCATACATACATATAAGTTATAAAACATATAAAATTACAAAACTAGCAATAGATTTTTTTAAAGAAACAAAACTAATAAATAGGTAAAGGGTCTCCAGCTCACCCATTAAAAACCTGATTAAAAAGAAATGTCTTTGCCTGCCTATGACAGGAAAGCAGGAAGGGGGCCAGCCTAGCCTCCTGTGGAAGAGGATTCCATGGGGTAGGAGCAGCCATGGAGAAAGCTCTGTCCTGTGTCCTTACCAAGCCAGACTGAGATGGTGCCAGGACTGGGACAAAGCCTTTCCCTATGGATCTAAGGGCTCTAGCAGGTTCATAAACGGAGATATGGGTTTTCATTCTCTATAGGGCTTGGTTTTCATACCTTTGATCATCTTTGTTGCCCTTCTCTGGACATTTTTCAGCTTGTCACTATCCTTCTTGGGCTGCAGTGCTCAGAACTAGACACAGTGTTCCAAGTGAGATCTGAGCAAAGCAGAGTAGAATGGCACTAATACCTCCCTTGATCAGGATACTACATTTCTGTTGATGCAACCAAATAAAGCCAAACTTTGTGAGAATTGTGTTTATGCTTGTTGGTTTGTTTCTTGAATATTATGCCTCAGTTGCATATATATTTGGGAAAGAATCTGAAAAAAAAATGTTTCAGCTATTCAACCTTACAAACATTTTTTGTTGAAAGCTTAAGAAATGTTTAGACTTTGTTTATGAACTGCTTCATCATTTTATACTGGGGTTTATTCCTATTGGAACTGGAAAAAAAAACAACCTATAAATGTGAAGACTGAATACAAATACACAGAAAAACATTTTATATAGATATGTTGAGAGAAATACAGGCACTCTCTTAACATATTTTTCTTTCTTTAATAATCCTTGTATCAGGGGAAAATATAATATATAGTTATTTTTGCATGCTCCATACTTGAGCAGAAACTATGCATTGGATATGATCAGATGCTGTGAAACATGTGTCTTGGTATCTAGGTAACAAAAGAATAATATTGCTTACTTGGACCTGCACAGCGAACAGTGCTGCAGAGGAAGGTAACTATTTGATGGTCTTCATGATAGACACCAGTGTGATGTGTGATTGGTAACAGACCACAGCACATGACAGGTATGAGATAAGAAGCTTTTTAACCTTGGTTGCACCTTCATGTGCTTTCTTTGATTGTTTCCGTGTGACCCACCCTCAGTGCAGTGTAAGATTTGTCTGGTCACTTCAGCCCTGGATAGACTTTTTTCTCTCCTTTTTATCTGTTTGTTTTTGTTATGCCTATCCCAAACTGCATCAGTAGGAATGGGACAATTGGCTTTGGGTAGTAGGGGGTGGAGAAGGAAGCTAACCTGAGATTCAGGCTCTCACTTGTAGGGGCCTACAACTTGGGTTATCTTCAATTATGCCAGGCTGGGGAGTGACCAAAGGGATTAGGGTTGGCTTCAAGGCTGGGAAGGCTAAGGAGGTAGTTATATGGTGACACCTGGCCTCAGCTGGATCTGTATCAGGTTGCTCACCCCTCGTGGTGCATTTCCAGGGTCAACACAACTTAAATAGCTTAGGTAGGTCAAACAAAGCGGCCCTTATTTAACTCAATTTTTTTCTATGTCTGGTCTCATTAATTTCATGACTGATCATCAATTGCTTTCTTATTTATTCTTATTTATTTGTATGATTTATTTCTATGATTTAGAAATGTTGAACTATGCCCCTGGAGATCTACGTTTGATTTCCTGCTTAGCCATGCAAACACGCTGGGTGACCTTGGGGAGTCATATACTCTCAGACCCAGAAAACCCTGTGATAGGTTTGCCTTAGGATCATCATAAGATGGAAATGAGTTGAAGTCACCTAACCATCAAATACTAATTGGTTGAGCACCATATTTACCTCTGGTTTGAACGTATGATCTTGTTATATGATTTAACTATTTTTAATAAAAATTAATTAAAAATATAAAATGCAGCTTAGTTACTATCGAATTGTAAATGCTAGACCATACTCTTTGTCACCTTTTCCAAATTTATATCTTTTTTGTTTCAACAGACATCTTTTGTTTAAAGAATATATTTCATTTATTTCAAGTAAATACGTTTCTGCAGAGTGCATCTTTTGTTCCTCTTCTCATTTTACAGTATACTTTCTCCAGTTCAAAATTTAAGTCTCACCTAAGAAACAGAAAGCTCTATAGCTACTTCTCCGGCTTGCTAAGGAATATTTGAATCTTTGGGAGATGGAATGTTGTGTCACTCTTGAGAGTTGTCCCCTGACAGTGTACCAAAGACCAGTTGTCTTTTTTTTTCTCCTCCCTCTAATGTCAGAACATCAGATATTAGAAAGAGTAAGAGTTCTTGATGCACCTCCCATATCTCTATATGGTTGCTTCCATTCTACTTGGTCAAAACAAAATTACACAAAGCAGTTTCACAAAGCAGTTAGAGAAAGGCTACGTGCCACTGCAGTAGGTTCACGGAGATCTTCTATATCCTAATGAAAGTCATTAGGATTAGAACAAAGGACTATTCAGTCCTGCATTCTGTTCACACAGTGGCAAACCAGTGGCCTGCAACAAGTCCACAAGCAGGACAGCACAGGCAAGACAGCAGAGATAGGCTGTGAGAAACCCACAGGAGCAAGAGGACAAACAGGATAGCATGATTTGTCAATCTCCCTGATTTTGTAGAACATATCTGAATCCATCAAATTTGGTGTGCCTCGCTACATCTTAGGTAGTAATCTGACATGGTGCTAGGCCACTTGGTGGAGGGGAAGAGATGGGGTGGGGGGAGCCAGATTTATTATGGCATGGGGGGCTACTTCATATACATGTGCAGTACCCTTTGAGGAATGTATAGAACCATTATGATGGTGACAACCATTATGATGGTGACAGTGAAGAGGATAAAGATGAGAATACCATGTTTGCTATTAGTTTGAGCCTTTTTAATTAAAAATTTCAGTCGAGGAATAAATAGCTCTTTCAAGAAACATACAATTTAACATCTGTGTAAAAATAGAGATATGCTGCCTGAACTAACTCTAACTCTCATCCCCCAAAATGTATGTACGTGTGTGTATGTATTCTTAACCAATTTAACAATTCTGCATTCTTTGAAAGCAGTATATAGCAATTCCTAAGTCACCTGTTCTTCCAGTTGCTGTAATGTAGATGTATTATTGTAGACAATGAATTGTGCCATATTTGACAGAAGAATATTTTGTGAAGAGCACTGTATTGGCTTTGGTTTCCATGTTAAATGCAAAATATAGTAACCATAGCTTCAACAACACTTGTGGCTGACAGTAATAGACTCCTACCTTGTAAGGAAGAAAAAATAAAAATATCTGTAGGAATGTCGGAAATTATTCATTGGCCAGTTTCAGATAAGAACAAATTCTCCTCCCTGCATACAGTAGGGCTTAGAAAGTTACTTTTAAGAAGGTTGAATGCAGTGATATGCTGGAGGTATCCACAACTGAGAAGTGGTGGGATGATGTTCAGGTATAGATGGCTTCTGATTATCATTATATTCTTCTTTAGAGTAAATTTCCATGTTCTTTCTCATCATCCAATGGACAATGAGTTTTCCTGAAGCTCTTTTGGGCAATTCTTTCCAGTTTACAAGATGACTGGCTATCATTATCCTTTTTTTCTCTCCCTGGAGAATATGATTTTTAACTCTTAACTTGTTGGATCTGTGTGAGAAGCTTTGTTAGACTTTTATTCAGATTTTTTTTAAAAAAATAAGCACTTTCCAAATTTATAAATTTATTCATAAACACTGAGAAAAGAATTTAAGATTTAAAAAAACTTGAAAGTAGAGAAAAGAAAAATATGCAAATTTGCTCATTTTCTCATTAACTTAGGCCATTTCCTCACTAGACTGTTATAGTGCCATTATTCCACTTTCAACATCCTATGGAATCCTGGGGTTTGCAGTTTAGGGAGGGGCCTTTGAGGGTGCAAGTCTGAACTGCAAACCCCAGGATTCCATAGGATGTTGAAAGTGGAATAATAACACTGTAACAGTCTAGTGTGGAAATGGCCTTAGAGTACTTAGCTCTTAAAAGTCTGTGTTGAATCCTTGAGTATTCACTCATGTTTGTGGTACTGTATTAGTTATCTCTTCTTTCTTTCCTTCCTTTTTTTTCCTCTAGAAAAGCTTCAAATCCTTAACAGCTACATGGCCACAGGTACAAGATATGCTCTGAGGCCCTCCGTAGTTCATATGGAAGGCAAGTTTACTGGGTATGTCTGGTTTCAGTATTCAAACTATATTATACTGTAGACTATATTAACTGTAGACTCAAAAAGAATGTTGGGTGGCACCTGGTCAGAAACACACAAAGGTGTGATGATGAATATGGCAAACACACTTCTCAGTACTGTGAACATTCAATGTCACTTTTCTATATGGGTATTTCAATTAAGAGTGGACATAATACCATACAAATCCCAATGTTTATGTGTCAGTACCATCATATAAAATAACCAATATTAACAATAGATCACTTGAATTTTGTCTGCACTGGCAAACAAGAGCTAATTAGTGGCAATAATTTACTTCAGAAAAGCATTTTTGTGATTTGCAGGGTCACAACCTATAATTAATGTACTTTGTGTGTTTCTTCTACCATGATAATTGATATAATGCATAATGCAAAAGGTCCAATTCTTTCTCAAATGCAATTAAAATTAAACTATTCTCTCTCAATATGACAAAATGTGCTGGAGATTTCAAAGCTAGGATTCTTCAAAAATTGGTGCCTCATGGTTAATTGAAAACAGAGTATATGATTGAATAATAAGTCGAGTTGTTTTTAATGGCTATGATTAAACTTACATATTTCTCATCAAAATCCTCAGTGTTGATCTCTGCAAAACCTTAGAATAAAGTTGCAAAAGAAGGGAAAACTGATTTAATCCCTTTTTTTTGTATAGTTTTTTTTTTCAATTGTACTATAGAACTGTTGTAAAAGCTTCTTTTCATACATTGCTTTCAGGTTTTGATTTAGAAATTTATGCTCTAGGGATGGATGAATTACTCAAGCTTGACCTTATGACTTTTTTCCCCATGTCCACTAAAACGTTGAGTTCCTCCTCATTCTGTACAAACTTTTTCTCTGCATTTTTGTGTGTAGTCCCCACAATTTTGTATAAATTCATACACTGAATAAGGTATGTTTGTGAATATATCAGAACTGTATGCAGTTTTGTTTGAGTATTATATAAGCGCTCTTTTTTTCAGAGTGTTTTACAAACTTGGAAATGTATTTATTTTACATCACACATTGTGTGTTTGGTTCTGTTTTCAAGCCTGGGATGTCTGAATTGCATAAACCCACTTCAAAACAAAACAAAACAAAACAAAAACAAAAAACAAAAAACCTGAGTTCATTTGTTGTCCATCCCATGCACTCTGCATGCAACGAAGCCAACATTTATTTAAAACCAGGAAAGATTATCAGTCTATAGAAACAAATTGTTACAGAGTTGTGCATACATTGGATAGATACTTCTACCTAGAAGCACACATAGTTTGAACCAATGTTGTTGCTGTTGTTGTGTGCCTTCAAGTCATTTCTGGCAATCCGAAGGTGAACCTATTATGGGGCTTTCTGGGGCTGCGAGCAGTGATGTAGACTTGAGTCAATTGACTTGGACTCAAGTCACTACAGTGACTCAACTTGCATTTGATTCAACAATAAATGACACACTGACTTGACTTGTGATTCGTATCTTTTTAGTGACTGACTTGCTACCTTTGGTTCAGTAGCATAACCCATTCATCCATAAACTTCATGATTTTGAACAACACTTCCATATCTTTTTGCCTACTGGTTGCACGATGATCTGTCTCAAGACCAAAGTATGGTCATATTTCTTGGAAAAGAACAGTAAATATGTTAGGCAACGGTCTTGAGGTGGGGTTGAGGTTTGCTCAATAGCCTGTCCCTGTTGCATATTGGAGAAACCTTCTAAAACTTTTCCTAATAGGAGTAGGCAAGACTTTCGCCCAAAGTGTCAGGCACGTTTCTAAGAACAGAACAGCAAATGTGTTAGGCAACATGCTTGATGTGGAAGGATCCTTCCTTCTAAAGCTCTTGAAGCTTCAATAATCGGAAGTAAGAAGGATCCTATTCCTCACTTCTGAAGCTGAAGACTCTTGTAAGCCCATTGATACCCCCCTATACATCCACCACCACCTCTTTTTTTCTGTTAAAGTTGGCTACCATATTTTAGACTTGACTTAAGACTTGAAGGTAGAGACTTGAGACTTGGCTTGAGACTTGGAGTAAAAGACTTAAATACATTACTGGCTGAGAGTGTGTGACATACCCAAAGTTCACTTAGTGAGATTCCATGGCCAACTCAGGAACTGAACTCTGGTTTCCAGGATCATAATCCAATGCTCAAATAACTATACTTCATTGGCTTTGAGAACCAGTGTTACCTGACCACATATATATGTACAGAAAGAGAGACCATGCAAAAAGGAAGAGAAAAATTCTACTCAGATCGGTGATGAGCTGAGCCTCAGTCTACTTGAAGCTGTTCAGAATATAATCAATAAGACAACATAGAGACTTCCACGACATAAATATTCCTAACAAGACATGGATGAGCCCAAATTTGCCTCTGATTCATTTAGAAATGATCCAAATGCTTCTGCAGAAAATCTATACAGACAGTCATGTTAGTCCATTATTTCAAGATCGTCCAATGTTATTTGACATAAGCTTTGTGGGCTCTAGTTACTTCATTGGATGCATCAAGCAAATTCCAGAGATGAAGAAAATGATGGCTTCTGCCCAACTCCACATACCTTTGCTACCTGCCCTCTCCTTCCCTCCCCAGCAGTTGAGATGAGTACAAAAGAGAGACTGCAAAAGGCAGCCTCTCTGTTCAGCTGAAGAAAGTCACTGTCAGAACTTCCCTTTGGACTCACTGCAGTGAAAATCTGTCCTACTCACAAACTAAGTCTTGTGGGGAACTTCTCTAGTAGCCCAGTATTGTTGATCACCTGATGCTTCTCCATTACATTTTATCTAACCACATTAAGGATACTTCCAGATCATACTGAAGTACTCAAAAATAAACACCAAATATATTAAGCCCACAACTAAGGGTTAGAAGGATAACCCATGTTTAATTTCCTATTCATCTCCAGCCTTCACAAATCTTCAAACAACTACTGCATAGATTCTAATCTGGCCCATCAATTACATCAGAGAAACAAATAAGTTATGAAATCAACAACTGACTCTTGGTGGAGCCAATTAGACTATCTCCCTTTTAAGAAAATGAATAGTTGTGTTTTTTAATGGATAGGATTCCATAAAGTCACATGGCCACACAATTTCTAGTTGTACATGCATAGGTTCTTTTTATGTGCTTGTATAAGAAGATCTCCAATAGATTGGTGCACAACCTGCTCTGTGATGGTGAAACAGCTGGCTTCTCTTTCAGTCTGATGCTGAGATGCAAGTTCAACTCCATACTTATTGCCAGGACTACCCCTATTCCTTCTGAGCTTCTGAATAACTACAAAATACAAAATCCACAAAATAGTGATAACTTGACTGGCCAAACAAAAGGCAGAAAATAATTATGATGGTTGTAATTTCTGCTCTGCTAGTGTTCAGTAGTATCACAGCCTATACATTTTACATAAAAGCTGAAGAACTATTGTGGTTCTACCCCTGTTGCTATTTCATAAACAGACTAATTCTATGTCCACTCTTAATATTCTACTGCAGGCAGCTTAAAAACAGAAGGACATGAGTATACTGCAGAATTTAACAAGCCAAATTTAACAAGTGCTTTCTCTACAGGGAGAAAGATGGAAATGATCCAAAAAGTGATGGTTGTGCCTGATAGCTCTGCTCTCGAAACACCCAACAAACAGACATGAGAAATCTCAGGTTGCAAATAATTCTTGGAGTTTGTTGCACTTATGTTGAATCTTTAAACCTATGTAATATTGTTCAGGTGAAAGGTACTAAACATGACTGCAACCCTTGGAAAAACTGAAGTACAGTCCTCAGGCTTTCTTGAGGCATTTCTGGTGGAAATAAAATAATAGCACTTCAGTTATACTTATCTATATAAACCTCTGCTTTTAAGTCCTAATGACATGTTACATGAAAAAATTACTGCAATTTTGGAAAGTACATAATATACACGTGACATAGATTGAGAGGGCTTCGACCTTCTCTGTTGTACATGAATTTAGTCACTGAAGGCGACAGGATATCTGCTAAACAAGATGGATCACATCTTTCATAGTACATGGGAAGAATTCTTACAAACTGCTTATTATATGCACAATGTTTAGCTATAAATTTGAAGTAGCTATTTTCACACAAATATTGTTCTACTAATTCTGAACTATTCCTGTTAAATCATTTACCTTCAAGAGCTTCATTTTGCAATAAAACAGAAGGCAAAAGAACTGAATTAATTTATCCTGGGAACCAGGCAGTATAAGGAATGCTTGATTCATAGACCATCTTAATATAGATTCAGTGCTTCTCTCACTTGGCTCTCCAGGTGATGTTGGATTAAAAAGTCCATAATTTACAAACTTTGGACATTTGAACTAGGTAATGGGATTTGTAGTCTGACACGTGGAACATGTTGGAACTATGGGCTCAGACGCTGTTATATTCATAAAGCTATGAGACTTCAAAAACATCAATATGTAGTCGAAGAAACAATAAACACCAGTGAAAAATAGGCCTGAAGGAACCTACTAGTGTTCCCAGGGGTCCTATTTGGTATAGGACATCCTGTATTTTGGATCCTGAAGTCAGGTCTGGGATGCCCAAAATCTTGTATCCGAGAGCAGATACAAGCCAATCTCATAGCTAACATACCCCATGGCATTTGGTATGTGCTTAGCAACCAGGTCCTATATACCAAAGGCTGAAGGTCTAATAAGATTTTGATTGGCACGGCACCCTCTCCCTGAGCTCTGTCTAGTTAGGCTGACACAAAGCCAGGGTTCCTATGAGTTTTGAAATCTTATGCGAACCCTGCGATCTTATAAGAGGCCCTGTGAAAGTAGGAGCAGCCTTTTACAGATCTGCTTCATTCATCCTGTATTGTTCTGCAGAAAACCTGGTGACACTAGAACCTAGAGAGATTGACCAGTGAAGATATGTCCTCATCATAGATATGAATCTCAAAAGCTATTCTGTGCAATCACACCAAAGCTTCACCTAATTCAATGATCTGTTTCAAATGGTACATAGCCAGGTGTCACTCTGCAGTTCATAAGCAGGACACAGAGAGTAATATTACTACCCTGTTTTACCTAGATTGTTTGTCTTGGTTGATAGAAACCAATAGGCATGTCATTTAAGAACTGCATATTGGAAGCATTGCTTCTGTGAACAAGGGGTCTATTCAGCAAACAGCCCATTTTTTTTTTTTTTTTAATAAGAATTAGATATTTATTTTGACCATATTCAAGCCATTCATCTTCTGTCCCTTCTTGACAAGTTTTTAACAGTGAAGCTGATAAGCTAAGTAGTGCTTTTAGTAGAAGTATCTGATTCAGTGCAGTGAGTGCCCCAGTAATATGGAGATCAATGCTGATTCCATACCTTCTTTAAAAGATCACCCTGGAAACCAGAAATTAATTTTCAGATGCTAAACAAGCAAAGTCAGCCTCATTAGGCTTCTCCAGCTTGAAAATATGTTTGATTAGAAATTCAAATGAAATATTCTGGTTGCATCTATAGCCTGTTTATGAAGCAATACCATAATATTATTTTTAAATGGCCATCTCTGGATATGAGTTAAGTTATTAAGGGTTTTCATTATTTAACATTTTATTTAGCAACCTGGACTGAAGACCTAAATGGATTGCAAAGTGGCAGCATCTTCCATAAATGACATGCATAAATAAAATGTTCAGCTGTTTAAGCCATCAGAGCTACAGCCAGATGTGATTTATACTAAAATGTCTAAGTGAATGTTTTTATTTTGACAGAAAGGTTCCTGGTTCTCTTGCCTTTTCCCCAACTTCACTTTCTTTCTTTTAAAGAAGCATAAACCTCTTCTGTCAACTTGGAAGCTCTTACTGTCAGTAGGCAGAATGGAAGCACCTCACAGAGTAGGAGGACTGTCATATGGCAATAGATGTGGCTGTCAAGTGCTACAAAGTACTGTCACTCAGTGTCAAAGCAATAACAACAAAACAATTATATATTTTTTAAAGATCATAGAGTCCAGCCTATGCAGACGCAAGTAACATTCAGAAAGCAGTCCAGTTAGTCAAGTCTGCATATATAGTATCCACACAGCAAATAATACATACATTCCACACTCTGGAATGGATGACAGTTCCCCCAAATCTTCCAACTAGCATCACCATTGGGAGATTTTGGATGCTGTAATCCAAAAAGGTTTCTTTCACAATTCTATGTGTAGCAAGGCAGTGGATCTCAGTTTGGAGTTTCCAGTGCTTTGGACTTCAAATGCCAGGAGCCTCATTCAGCCTGATCACTTATCCAGGATTCGAGGTGCTGAAGGGCAAAACATCTGGATGACCAAAGACCAAGCACATCTATTCTAAGGGAATAATTTTGATGCCTTCTTGTTTTTTTTCTTGTTTAAACCAGAACACGAAAAACAGGCTGGAATTTAATGTCTGATCTGCTATATGGTAGCATCCAAATCCTTGGCTTAGTGATTTTCAATTAAGAGAAGCTGTGGCTTTCCCTAGTACTATATGTAGTCGTACTACATGTAATGCTCTGTTTGAAAGGTATAGACGTGTGGTAACATGGCAAGTGGCCTTCCAGTAGAACTTTTTGGGACATCTTTTGAGTGAGCCTTCATAGCAGGAGTCATAATAGCACCGATTGCTCTTTCCAAGGTAATTCATTGAACATTAATTGTTTCCAATAAATTCTTGAGATAAATTAGTGTTACCCAACTCCTGATTACTTGGTAGTATAATGGATTCTGATTCAAGCTAACTCACAAAGAAGAATGTTTAGGATATCAACCTCAGGTATTTATATTAGATCTCTGACTCAATTAATACACTGACCCCATATCAAAACTAGAAATGAAATTCTGTGCACTTGCTTTGAAGTTACCTGTAGCTGTGTCAGCATATAGAAGAGTTACAATCAACATAGCAACAGTGAAACGCTAGATGGAAGCAAATGGGATAAGACAGTTTTTCCACCATTTGCAATCTCATTATTTACTACCACATATAAGCAGTGTCACTTGCACTCCTAGTGTCCAGAATGCCTTAAAATTACACATAATGAGTCACCTCCTGTTTTGTTCCTACAAGTCCAGTCACCTTCTATTTCTGTGCCATCTTAAAACTTTGATGAAAACTACATGTGGCAATGCCCTATTGTCACAGCGCCAACTAGGTTCCTGATGTAACAGCACCAATCTCTGTCAGTTCATAATACTAAAGCACTGCAAACATATCTTCCATTGCAGACTCATGCTCTCTTGCTGTGAAGAATGATGGGGAGTCAGGGACAAAAGTCTGCTTTTAAACAGGTGTGAGGAAATTACATTAGGTTGGATTGCTGCCACTGTTTCCAAGGAATTGTGGAGAATAGGGAATTGTACAAGAGCACATTTCCCAAATCAAGACCACTACCTGGAAAGATACTTTGGTATAACTTGGAAGTTTGCAGCTAAACTACAGGCTTCTCAAGTGACACTGCAGAATGTTTTAAAGGCATTCCACAACAGCTTTTACTTTTAACAAATAATAAATTACATTTCCATTAAGACATGTGGGCTGGTGTTAATTTTGGAACTCCCTAAATAACTATCCCATATCTATGAGCTTGCCTCCCAACTATACACTATTATTCCATGGTTGGCCAGGAAACAAATAAAGCCATATTTTGTGATAGATTCAAAGCAGACAGTTTCACATTTCACAACAAGAACATTTCTTTGTTGAAGAATGGTACCTTTAAGGTCATGATGTCTCATGGAATTTGAAATAATAAGAGACTTGAGAACATCTGGAATAGAACTAGGAATAAATCAACATCCTTGAAAAATTCAGATGGCCTAATCTTCCATTGCCACCTTTGCTGCCCATTTCTGTCATACCATGAATGTGATCACAAAATATGGCTTTATTTGTTTCCTGACCAACCATGGAATAATGAGACCATACATAATGAACTGGGATGAATAAGGGCCACTTTATTTAACTTAAAAACCTATTTAAGTCATGTTGAACCTGGGAAGGAACAAGAGAACCTAGTGCAGGATTGGCTGAGACAGGTGTCACCCTAGATTTCCTCCTCAACCTTCCCCTGAGTAAACTACCTCAACCCCCAAAACAACTCAATAGCTGGGTTGCTCTCCATCTCGCCATCTTGGTTCCAGGGCCTAAAGAGGCAGTTCCAGAGCCTTCTCTTCCACCAAATCGGTACCATGGTGTTCACTATAACTCTTACTTTTGTCTTGCTCCCACTACTTGCCAAGCGACTTTCTATTTAAACATCCCATCCCAATCCAATTGTTAAAGTCCCCTATATACAGTGAAGGGTAGGAAAAAAAAATAAACCAGGTAAACTGGGAAAAATCCTGCTTGTCCCCAAAGCAACCAGCAACATTCACACAGCACTGAGGTGGGAGTATGGATTGAGATAGCCACCCAAAGAGGATGCAACAGGGGCAGAAGGAGCTTAAGGAGCCCTGACTCTATCCTGCCACACACAGTGCCATGGTGCCATTATGCCAAAAGTGAAATTCCTGGTCGCTCTTCTATTGGAGGCCAAAAAAAGGCAGTCCCTTCCCAGAAATGCCTAGTGTCGCAGGAGTCTTGAGCTGCATTAAGCTTGAATTTAGGCAACAACTTCTGACCTTAATTAATTAAGTGGAGAGTAGGGATTTAAACTCTGGTATCCAGAGCTATAGTCCAACACTCAAACCATCACACTTGCTCTAGTGGCCCATGTTTGGATCTGGAGTTAAATACACCTTTTTCATAAGACATATTTGAATTACAGTGAATTAAAAAAAACCTACAAATAAAAAATGGTTATTCAATTGAAATATGGTCGAATATTGTCTCCTAGATATAGTTTTTCTTCCATTTTCTTTCTGTAGATTTTTATAGCCTTAAGACTACATATGTGAAATGTTGTTACCCATCCACCCTGCTTCAAAAATAATAGCAACAAAAACCTCACCAGATTTTCTATTTATGGTTTCCTGTCTGCTGTCTGTCACATTTTGTTATATTTTCCCCTGGAGGTTTCTAATATATTTGGTGACCTTACACCGAAGGTAAATTCTGTCTCAACAAACACTAAAATGGGACATGAATGCTATAAATTATATGACCAGTGACCGGAATGGTGCTGCCACACTCCTTACAACATGTGGTTCCAAAGGTACTATGTTTCTATCATTTATAGTAGGTCAGGCTGTTACAATGAATAACCCACCATAAACCTTACATGCTTTCTTGTTGTAATGTCAGATTTGGGTTAAAGAGCAATGGCAGAGTGGTGTTTAGATGAAAACAGTTTTCAAGTCCATACATATTGAGGTGGCAAATTTCCAGTGGCATGATAAATAAATAAATTAATAGTTTTTAAAAAATTAATCAGTGCATTATTTTTCTTCTGGTGGTTATTGATTAAATAACCATCTCTACCTCTTTTGATTTCATTCATGGTATAACCATTCTGATTCATGTCCAAGATGGAGTTTCCTATGAAGGAAAATATACCATGAACACTTGTCAATGCTCTCTTTTTGTGTGTGTGATATAACATGAATCCTGACATTTGTCATTCATCCACTTCTTCATATGGACAAGAATATAGATCAAACCCATTCAACATCTAACAAATAAGATCATAGCAAACCAAGCCTACTTTGAGAAAGAGAGAATGTGTCAGATGGGACTTGCCTTTTGCAAGTCTATTGGATATAAAACAAGATTTGTTTCTGGTAGCATAAAATTCCTTCATTATATTTGTATACAACAAGGCCTTCTCTGCAAGCCTGCTTATGAAATATACAGCACAGGTGTTCTGATATCTACTTTATTTTAAAAATGAAGAAAAAGCAATAAAGAGAAATAGGATTCTAAATGTTCTTTTGAAAGTTGCCTCCAAATATTAGCGTCTCATGTTCTTAATTCTTGTACACAAATTAGCAAGTAGGTTGGGTGAGGGAAGTTTCATCTTGTCACTCTTGCTGTTCAGCATCTATATGAGGCTGTCGGGAAGAGGACATTAGGAGTTTTGGGGGTGGGAGTGCCTTCAGTATGCCGACTCAGCTCTACTTCTCCTTGTCATCAGAGTTGGCAAGGGCTGTGGAAAGGTCCTGAAGTAGTGCCTGGATGCTGTAATAAGCTGGATTGGGGGGTGGTGTTGAATAAACAGAGTCTAAGTATCTATGAGACTTATTGTATTGGTGGTTCTTGAGTCTGGAAATTGGGTCACTTACCTTCCCTGGATAAGACTGTATTCCCCCTAAAGGAGCAAGTATGTAGTCTGACAGTATCCCTAGATCTGACCTTGTTACTGGAGACCCAGATAGAATTGAGTGGCTCAGAATGCTTGGAATGCTTGGAGCCAGCTTTGACTGGTTTGCCAACTACAGCCTTTCTAGGACAGGGATAATTGATGACAGTGGAATAATAGCTCTGGTAACTATGTAGTGTGGAAAGACCCAGCTACTGTAGCTAGTGCAAAATTCAGCAGTTAGACTGTTCACAGGAATTCCAGGTCGTTCTGAAGGAATTACTCTGGGGAAGAATACATTTCTGTTCTGAATTCAAGATGCTGACAATAATATTTGAAGCCCAGAGTGGCTTGAGATTTGATGAATGAGGAGATATCTCTTTATATATATGCCTGGTTGATAACTGAGATATATTGGATGAACCTTCCTCTGTGTCCCATTAGTAGGCGGAATGAATACACCATGGGAAGACATGCAAAAGGGACTTTCTGTGATTGCATCCCGGTTATGGAATTCCTTGCCCCTGGAGGCCCAATTGGCACCAACATAGGAATCACTTTGGCACCAAGTGAAAACCTGGCTTTCAGGCCAAACTGATTTTATCCATACTGCATGTGTTTCAAACTGAGGAATTATTTAATATATTTTTAATCTTTTGTAATTGTTTTTCATTTTAAGTTGATTTTATTGCAAGCTGCCCTGACTACATCTTTGGATAAAGTGCAGAATATAAATATTTAAGCAAACAAACATGTACTCATCCAGTTAAGTCTGATTTTAAGAGGCACTCTGGTACAAGAAGCACTCTGTACTCAACTTTTATGTCTTTGAGATGTGGCTGCATGACAGGCAACATAAGCCTATCTGTGTACAAAGATCTTCAGGGGATCTCTTATTTCAGTTTAATTACCATCAGGGGCAGTTGGTGGAGATGTGAGAGAGTGCCTTCTGGGCTTCTGGACTCTGGAACTTCCTGCTGAGGAGGTGATGAACTTTGCTTTATATTCTCTTTTTACCAATGACCAAAAGCCTTCAGTATGTAATCTGAGTGGATACTGATTGAGGATACTATTACTAGTTAGGTAATCTATTTTAGAAAATTATACTCTAATATATTTGCTTTATTGCTATATTCTAATTCATATTTTGATATTTTTCAAACTGTATTTTATATCCCTTGAAGTGCCACTTTTGGTGGAAAGATATGATTTTAATTTAATAAAGAAATAACAAGATGAATAGGAATAATCAGGCTATACTTGACTGATTTTTCTTGTCTTCCTGTATGCTTTGGTAAACAAGCCTCTGAATACAGCAATATGGAAAGATCTTAATTTGAATGCTAAACTGATGGGATTTCCTGGTAAGCCTTTTAAGTATAAGAAACAATGAATAGAAAAGTAAAGGCTTTTCTATGTCAGTATATCTGTATGCTATCTAATCATGGACACTACTTTACAGGCAAAAAACTTGCCCTGCTGGCCTTCTGCCTATAAACTTTACCACTTTTTTTTTCAATTTATGAATGAATAATTTACACTGCTGCTTTCATTATCTCAACCTGTTAGAGCTTTTAATATGTCTAAAATGAATGGGAAAAGGCTAAAAGGTGAATATAACATGCGAGAAGCTGTCCTTTCAGGATAGAGAAGGTCATGTCACAAGGATTAGCTGAACTCATATACAAAGGCAAATAAAATCCAGGCGTTTTTGTTTACAGCATTTTTCGGTGATCGGTAAGATACTTGCCAACTTGGTTATCAACCAAATTGGATGGTATCCCAGCAGGCAGCATGGAAAAAAATGTCATTGAAATTCTTGTTGACAAATGTTTCTGTAAATGCTAATAGACTTCTGTGCTACTTCTTATTTTGCCTTGGTGTGCAAAGAAGGAAATGAGCACATGGTAGAGATTCTAATGAGGTAAGATGCTGGTGGAAAGAAAGTGTAATGATCATAGAGAAGAAATGATGATGAAGTTTCTTGTGTTCCCCATTGCTTCTTTACCAGATGTTTGACAATATAAAACATTCAAGAAAAAAATATGATTATTCGTATTTAATGGGAGTTTTGCCAAAGAGCACGTTGCATTCATAGCATGTGGTAAATGTAGCCTATCAATCCAATATCTGTCTTTTGTTTAAAACAAAGCTTTTTTGTGCTTTTTTATTAAATGATTTTTTTTTTGGGGGGTAACACAGTTTTGGGGGTAACACAGTTATCCACACTTTCATAGTAGAAGAAAAGTATCCTATTTACTTTTTCAAGGATTCAATTATATCTTACCAAAAAAAATCAGTGGGAAAACATGCATAATTTTGAATAAAAAACAATTGCTTTTGCTTCAGGTTAAATCATGTCACCTGCTGTGATGCAATTAGAATCAATTTTGCTACTGAGCACAGCTAGAGTCTTCATAAAAGGTCAATGGGAGACTGAAAGATGTTCACTTTGCAGAGAGTGAAAGCCTTCCTTCCTTGAAAATGTGTGCATGTATACACACACACACACACACACACAGACACTTGCAAAATTGGCCAATTGTCTCAAAGGACTTTTAGACAAAAACAAAAACAAAAACAAAAAAAAACTGAAGGATTTTAGAACCTTGAGAATAATCCATTTTAAAGAAAGGTAAGGACTTCTACATAATTATATTACATACCCCTATTCGTAAGAAATGTTCTTGTAATTCAAATATTTGTAAAATCAACCACCGAGGATATCCTACAGTTTCAGTATAAAATGACTACATACACAAAGAGAATATGAGAGAGAGAGGAAGAGAGAGAGGGGGGAGAGAGAGAGAGAGAGAGAGTTTAAGTCAGATGTACAGATTCTGGCACAAGACCTTTCATAACACACCACTAATAGAACGCTTAATAGGCAAGAGTTATGTTTGAAGTGACTAAATTGTACTTCTGTTTACAATGCACTACATAGCCACAGCATTCAACCTTCAAAAGAACACTCTAAAAACATCTGACATTCAGATAGAAATCTTCCAGAAGTTATTACCACCTTAGCATCAATTGTCAGTGTCAATGCTTGTCCTCGTAACAGAAAGCATTATCTGAGTATTGATGTGGATACCCACATGCTTCCATCTTATGCTAATTTATTTGTGTGCAGCTGCAAATGAGAACAAGTCAGCCTTGGAGGACACATCAAAAAACTACTCAGCCTATGGTGACACAATAAAGATTTTTTTTTTAACTGGTAGTAAAGAAATTTTCAAAAAGTTCTGTAACAGGATTAACTCTCTTACAGTTAAATTCAATAAAATACTGAAAATGCATCTATTTCTCCTTGTGATTCTCTTTGCCATCCAGTGAATACAAGACTGAGTGCAGATCTTTATAACAATTGTACACATGTCACCCTTACTTAAACAGGAATCTTTGCCTTTCTACATAAATTGGCCTAAAACCAATATGGTGCTTGCCTTATTGTAGTAGCAGTTTCACACAATTCTTCTATAGCAGTGGTTTTCAACCTGTGGGTCCCCAGATGTTTGTGGACTTCAGCTCCCAGAAGCCCCAGCCACTATGGTCAATGCTCAGGGCTTCTGGGAGCTGGAGTCCAAAAACATCTGGGGACCCACAGGTTGAGAACCACTGTTCTATAGATCTTGGAACTGCTCAGAAACTGGCTTGCAGGGATGGTACTCAGTTCTTCAGAGTAGGATAAATAGGAAGGATGCAATGGAAACATCACTCTGTTGAACTTTGACCAGATTCTATTATTAAGCCAAAATATTTGATCTTGCCTATTGAAGCCCATAGTATCTCCCATCTGAGAACTGACATTTGACATACTCATTATCAGTGCAGATCAACTTTTTTTTTTTTTAAAAAAAACCAAACCTTAGATGGCAAGATTCACATGTATACAAGTTCTTATCGTCAAGCTTCTTCTTAGGAAGTGGGTCTAAAATTCACGTTGAATTTCTATTTCTTAATCTTGCCTCAAAATTTCAACACATAGAAAATCTGGGCTGAACTGCTATTGTTCAGTCTCAGCTACAGTAGACCCACTGAAACAATGATTGAATGATGAGTCAGCACATAAGTAAATCCCATTGATTCAATGGTCTACTCAAGCAGGGATTGAAATCTTCATTTATTCCATTTATACATGAACAAATAACTTTCCTCCCTGCTATGAGAGATTTCGGATGTTTGGAACTGTCATTTTCATGAAGAAACAAAGAAAAAAATAGTTTACACCGAAAACAATAGAAAACAGAATCAATGCTTTGGACAGAAAGCAATGCCTTTTTTTTTTTTTTAGGCTTTTCTTTTGTGTATCGTTTTTTATTTTTGAAGCAGTACACAGAGTTTGTTGTGGTTTTCTTTTCCTTTTTTTTTTGAAAAAAAAATCAGAAAGGCAAAAAAAAAATCACACTAGTTGACCATTTCTTCTTTGGGGGTGTCTTGATGTGTTGAGACATTGTTTCTCATCATACATACACACACAAGCACATAACCTGTGAGCATTCTTTACATCACCCACAGATGTTTCTTGTTAGACAATGCTAACAAGAAACATCATATCAATTTCATCATCATTTCTACATTAACAGATCCTATCACTATGTAATTAGCAAATCAATGGCTGGTAAGCAGTCTTCAACTTGTTTTAAAAAAGCCTTCAACAAGTTTCCTTCAATCATTATTCTCAAGCCTTCTGCCTTATACAAATTACTTAGAGAGTCATATCATCTGTCCTGGATCACACTGTTAGCCTCTATTTGTTTTATCATTTGTGGATGTCTCAAGGAAATTGTCACATTTAAAGAGCCCAGTGACAAAAGAACTACTACATTCAATGAAATATCACCTATGAGCCCACCAACATTGTGAATTGTACATAGGAAAGGATGTGTTACAGATCTTTGCACAAGTTAGTTAACTACAACTTAACAAGCTGAAAAGTGAACCTGCCTTGAGCTCCATTTTGACAGGATATAAAATAAGTAATATCATGTGTCATAGGTTTGTGACCATTCTTAAAGGAACTCAATACTTAGCCATTCTAATTGATTGTTCTAGGCTACATTAGGCTTCTGCTTCATTTGTTGCTGTATTTCACAGGGGCAGGGAGAAGAGTTAAAAATAACCAGACAACATTTATGTTACCTCTGAACATCCAGTGGCAATTTCCAGCATGAACAGAAAAAAATAAAATAAAATCCAGGATATATCACAGCACCCCCCACCAAAAAAAATGTATGGTTCAACAGTTGCAGTTCACATCAGATTCCTTGGCCATTCGTCCATTTCCCTGGATAGGAAGGGTGAGCACACAGAGTCCTCAACCATATATTAAGATGCTTAGAACACCATTCCTTTAAAAAAGAAGATATGCCCTTACAGGTGTATCAGTGTTCCCAGCCAACACAAATAAACAAACAAAATGAAGAGATCTGGATGATATCTAGTCAAATTGCCCACAGTGGTGTACTCTACGGTAAATAAAGTTTGTCCTGTGAATCCCAGGGCTATTTATGTGTCTCTTGGGGCCCACAAGACTGAAAAAAGGCTTTTCAAAAAAAGTTTTCTTTTTCCTATTGCTTTCTTTTCTGTTTTCCCCAGCATGGTTCCAAATGCCCTCTTGGTAGTGTGGAACAATTTCTGCCACATTTTTGGGCCTCCTTGGGTCATTTTAAAATCAGGAGAAATTTTTTAAAAGGGAGTAGGAGGTTACTTTCAGATATATCAAGTTGTACAAAAGATCTCTTCTGGGCCTAAAATGGCACAGGGCATGAAAAGATGGTGCCCTATGTTCCCTAGAGGATTTTGCAGGCATTGTAGGGCAAAACTCCACCACTTTATTTCAGTTTATTTTTTGCAGGGGGGCAGTAGGAGATGCAGCCCCCAAGAAATCCTGTGGAAGCTAAAGTGGCTCTTAGCCTCCCCCAGTTTCCCATCCGTCATACAAGGACTAGAGAAGCTCCAGGGGAATGCAAAAAGAGCATCAAGGGGCACCAATCAATAAGATACAAGGCTCTCTTTTGTGAGAGTTCTCATTTCCTTGTACTGCTCTGAAAAACCCTATTGGTTTCAGGGACTCTAACTCCCAGAACAACCCAGAAATGTGGCTGCTGATTATTCTAGAACAGTAGCCTCTTTTAAAAAGTCCTATTCAACCATTGGCATGTTCATAACCCAACCCTTTGTTTTTAGGCATAGCTAAGCCCATTTAAACATATTATAGGATCATTCTGACAAAAATGTTTCTCATAAACCAGAGAGGTTAGAAGTAAGAGGAAAAAGTACTTAGAGTAGTGTCTAAATATACAGAACCATTCTGTATCAACCCCCCTCTTTTTTTAAGAGTTCAGGTCATTCAAATTTAATAATTCACTGAAAAGCTTCACATTGCAAAGCTAAGATGCCATTTCCACACAAAACTGTTGTAGTGTTATTATTCCACTTTCAACATCCTGTGGAATCCTGGGATTTGTAGTTTCCTGAGGCCAAAGAGCTCTCTGGCTGAGAATTCTAAATACCCCTTCCTAAACTGGAAACCCCAGGATTCCACAGGATGTTGAAAGTGGAATAATAGTACTATAACAGTGTAGTGTCGAAATGGCCATTGGGATTTAGTAACCACTCTACATAAGCATGTCCTTACTACACACTGCATTTGTTACATCTTCGCTTTCATGTACGCACACTTATACTTGATCCTTAAGCTCCAATCATCTTTTTATGCAGGATAGGGAGATAATGAAGTTCAGGACAAGATGCTGAGAGCAGTGGCTGCCTAGCAGGTTACTGACTTACTGCTTTCCATACATATTTTAATTTTAGATGGCATTCATAAGTTCTACCAACTGCGTGCATGGAGTTGGGGCATGATTGACTTAATAGGAGTTACAGTAATGAATGCAAGATTAGGAGGAGATGTGCATTGAGCAAATTCCTTATCATGAAGCAACACATAAGAAAATGAAGGCAGCAAGTCATGTACATTTGTCTATGCAGGATTGTCCTTTCAGGAAATACTTGCTCCTGATTCAAGTGAATGGAAACTTGACTACTGAGAATAGCTTCCATTTGTGAAAGAAGAAGGAAGTCATTTCCCCATTTTCTCCTTTACTGCTTTCTCTACATACACTCGAAATGTGTTCTAGAGGGCTAGAAGACCCTCCAGACAGATTGGGAAATGGGGACAAGGGAAAGAGAGAAAAGGGAGGGAAACGTGAGCAGTCATCTACTTGTGAAACACTGAGTTTCACACAAAGCTGAGTACATCAGCAAGTCTGCGACCCTGAAAATGCTGAAATAGTTACCTTGCTGGTGTTACTTTTGCTTAAAATGCACAACATTGTGTTCTGCAACCTAAGATAAGTTGTACAAGACTTCAGTTATAAAAATTAAGAATTTACAGCTGCAGTACAAGTTCTTGTTAGATACATATAGGACAGCACTCTGCCACTTACGATAAGCATTACAAAAAGTTGGTGGTCTGAATTAATACTTCTCTTCACCCAAGCTTCAGTTCATCCCCACCCCACCCCTGCTGGAGCTGCATGAGAAGAGAACTGGGAGTAAAAGACCAAAAAACAAATACATATGAGTTCTAAATTAGTATTGCATGATACTATTTCAAAACAAATTAATACCAAACTCTTTTAAAAATAAATGTTTTGTTTTAAAATATAAATGCAATATATTTATATAGGGCATGATCATGGAATAGGCATATGCATGGATGGAACATATTGCAGATTTTCAGTAGACAACTGTAGAACACACATTTGTAATGTGTATACAACCAATGGATGGTGAATATTTGTTTTTTCACCCTTGGATTATTTTAGCTAGAGTAGAAACATCCTGGCTCGAACTACGCTGACCTTCAATTAAGTTCCAAGTCACAGAAATATAGTTGGAGAGGCTACACACGTCTATACAATCAAAGAGTCTTCCAGTATAAAATTAAGATGCTGTAATACATCCAGAGAAACTAGCATGATCCCAAAATGCTCGTGAAGTATACTATAAAAATCATGAATACATTAAATTCTATTATATTCCCACTTTTTAGTTGAAGAGACAAGTTTCTTTCCAAAAAGCAGAAATTTCTCTTAGTTTTGCTCCTTCTACTTAGGGATGGAAAAAATATTCAAAATGAATTTGAAATAATGTTTTTTGAGTGTCAAGAAACCTTGATGAGAAAAATGTTGTCTGATTAGAATCTTTGCAGGTCAGGACTTATTCTGCACAAAATCTGTACATGGTTGTTTTGCACAAAGAACAGCATTTTCTGTGTATGAAACAACATTATTATTTTCTGTACAAATATTTTCTATACATAATGTGCTGTTTCCTGTGCAGAAAAATGGTGTAATTTGGGAAGCATTCTGTGCAAAAGTCTCATGTGATTGATTTGCACAGAAAACAGGGTTGTTGTTGGGATTTTTGTGCAATTTCTGTACAGAAAAAGAAATATGCAAAATAAATCCTGAGCCAAGAATAGGCTTCAAAAGCTATGTGATTTTCAAAGACTTTCTCACATTGGGGACAATTTGTTAAAATTACTCACTGCTTTGTTTGAAAAGAAAATTACTGGAGAATCGAATTTCTACTGCTATTTCTGTACACAAACAATCAGACAGGGATAGAGAAGGACACTGAAAAAAGAAATAAACTTAAGAGGGAGAGGATAGGAGTGGCCCATGGACACGAGATTAGATTGGTGGAAGCATGCAAGCACACAGAGCTTCTTCAGTCAATCATTCTGATTTTAATTCCAACAAGGAGATGACATTTTGTAGTTTGGAATACTGTCTTGTGTTTCCAGAATGGCCTGCTGAAATGCCAGTTTCCTTTTCTGAGACAAACTTGGATTGACTCATGTGACATCCTAACACACATTTATAGATTTGAATAGAAATTCACATAGTAGTGCCTGTTTGTGTGTGTGTGCACACGTGCATGCACGTGCATATGCATGTGTGTATGGCAGGCATTTAACAGTGGAGGACTCTTATCCTTGTATCCTTTGTGGGCTTTCCCAAAGGTATCTGACTGGCCATTGGGTATAAAAAAGACACTGTTATTATAGACCTTTGAACTGTTGCAGGAGCACAGAGACAAGGAGACCACAAATTAGGAAAATGAGAATTTATTTAAAAGTTAATTTGCAAGTTGCGGCCGGGCTGCTTGGCTGGCCAATATGCCAAGAGCCCCGAACTCAGTTAACAGAATGATTTTATAGCATTTCTGACACACAAAGACATTTCTCCTTGCCCCTCCTTCTCAGAGGTTTTGCTGTAGCCTTTACTTCTCAGTTGTTTACATTCCAGAAAATGGTTTACAGAACATACAAGCAACAATACACACCATGTCCTAACCTTGTAATGAAGACAGAAACTCTGCTGAGCCTTCACCGTTATCTTACTAGCAGAGCACAGCATCTTGCAAGAGAAACATACTCTGACTTGCCTGACACACACTTTTGGAGGATCTCTTCTAACACTTTTTTAGAGTCTTAAGGCTACCTAGACTGACCCTCCTCCACAGTCTACTTCAGAACCACAGGACATTGCTTATGTTGTGTTTTTTTTTTTAAATCCAAGCACTTCAAAAACCTTTATATGCAGCTCTTTAAGAAGATTAAGGTCACTTTAAATGGAAAGTGATATGTATGCTTTGTGTTAATATTCCCACATAGATAACATAAGAAAAATAAAGACAGATTTTGCTGAAGTTCTGAGAGGAAGAGGAGTGCAGGCAAATAATTAGAAATGGTTCAAAATAATGGTAGTGCTATAATTTTCTGTCAAAGACTGCATCTATATTAATGTAGCAGTTCATTCCTTGAGCACATAAATGGCTACATCTTTTTTACGGTTACTTATTATGTCTGCCTGAAGACCTAAAAAGATTTATGCCACTATTGCCTGCCTTAACTGGACCTTGGCTATTTTACAAATTATAAAGTGTGAAATTCCCAATTATCCAGTTTATTAACTTGACTATTTCTTTGGAGGGGACACTGCACACTGCCATTTTAAAAATACTTGTCAATTCCCTTATTTATGCAGAAGAAATTTTTCATTGGCACAATCTGTGAGCCTGACTATTATTCATTTAAATGGGCTTCATACAACAGATGGGTTTAGCTTACACATTGGAGGCTGCAGTCTTGGAAGTGGAATACTTACTGAAAAATGCTGTCAGTGTGTACAAGTCTCACACTTATTTCTTTTAGCACATTGAGAGATCAATTAATTAATCTCTTGACCTTTCAAAACCCATTGAGCTTCCACTTGTTTCTCTAGCCTCTTTAACAATGATCTTGCCCCCAAAGGTCCACCAACAGCTGAATGTAATCCCTATGAGGCAGACCAAAGAACTAATAAACTACAGGACTCTTTCTGTCATTCCTTTGTCCTCCATCAATATACCCTTATTGACTCTGGACTAAGCTGTATGGTTTGGGAGTAGGTTGAACTCAGTTTGATTCTAAACAACAATTGTTAATGCAAACCAATTTTCATAATGCTGAAATTTTCAGTGCATGAGATTCAGTGCAAATCCCATGCCTGAGGATGTAGTAATGGGAGAGGCAAATACTGGCACTCTCCCCACCAAATAAGAATTCTAACCTCCCTGAAAAAAAAAATCCCCTTCAGTTCCACATTTCTACCATGGCAGTTGAACATTTACAAATGCAGGTAAAATGTCCACAGAAGAGGACCTGGTAGAATCCTGCATAACACAAGCACTAAAATATTGTATGGGTACAAGGAAGTATTTCCATGTGTATATACTCTGTATGTCACAGAACTCCTCTCTGGTACATTTACTTTGACACATGTCCTAACACCATAGATATGCCCAGTGATCCATGAGAGAAAAGGAAATTTAGTAATCTTAGTTTTTGAAAGGAATATATTCAAAGAAATTTCCTCCATAAATAGGCAGAAAAATTGTATTATATTAGTCTACTAACAATTTAAATCATTCCCTATTCTTAATAATTATTTAACTTAGAAAGTATTATACATGTCAAAAATACTGCATTTTAAATGGATCTTTTTGGGGAAAATTTAAAACATAATATCTAATTAAAATATATTAATTGGGTGTTATTTTTGTCATTACCTATAGAAACTGTTTTCCATGGAAATCCTTTTTTCAGTAAGTAGTTACCAAGGACCAAACTCTTTGCCCTCCTCAGATTTTTGCCCATGCCCTTCAAGCAAATCGCCCCACCACACTTTATGCCATAAACAGTAACATTACCCAAGTTGTGGTTTAGAAAGAAGTTCAAACTGTTAGAGAACTGTCATTCTGCATGCATAATTGGAAGTATAGTAGTGAAGGTCCATGGAGGGAGAGAATGCTGCAGCAGCTAGAAGTCCTTCCCTTGCAGACACTCAGCATGTACAGCCACACAGGACTGAATGTATATGTTCTTGAAAACTGCTTACTGATTTGTGTGGAACCCCTCTTGGTGAAGTTGGCATTGATCCTACTCTTGAGGATCATCAAACTCACCACAACACAGCCCTCACCCAATGTTATTCTCCATCATCTGGATGAGAACAACCTCTTCAAAATGCCAAGGCTTCAACTCATTGGCACAGTGATGATGGACCTTCATAAGATCTGTCACCTATTCCCAAGTGTTAATATTTTATGGACTAAGATATTACCAAGATAGGCCTGGCAAGGGGCTCGTTCCATTGCTGCCATCAACACAGTCCACCTTTCTCCACAGGGCTGCAGCCTCTACTTGAACTTGCTGACCTACCAGCTACACTAGTACATCCAAAGTGCATGAGTGGGAAAGGGGAGCCTTTCTGGTTGGTCCCCTCTTGTGGTAGATATAGAAGGGGAGAGGGGACATCAGGCACAAGTTAAATTGTGAGAGGAAACCCTGGGGAGGATAAATGGATGCAAAGGTGAGGGGATCCTGCAGTCTGGGCCAATGCAGGTGACCGTGCTACCAGTGGACCCCAGGGATGTGATCCACATTTAGGATGTTATGGTGAGCTATGCCAGATGTTTAACATACCTAAATGGCTAGATGACCCACCCAGATATATTCTATTTTGGAAATAACTGTGGGCCCTGTGTCCCCTCCCTTATGGATATACTTCTGACAATATGAGGATAGACATACTTACAGTTGTAGTTGTGGCATAACACTGTTTGTTGTATTGCGTTAAAATTGGGGCTGACACATTTAACCCATAACACAATGTCCAATCTCTATGTTTCTCCTCAATGCATACACACATGACAAGACCATAGGGAGACCTGGCTTTGTCTGTAGCTCATCAGCATGCTGTAACTTTGTTTTTGTGAGCTGATAACACAGGCAAGTTAGGGTGATGGTGATAGGAGACTGTTTACAGAGTGTGGAAAAGTTCACTTCTTGGACTGCAAATTTTGGCCATCCTTTGTTATGTTGTTTTTATTTTAGATATAGGCCTCTCAAGTATCCTCTTATCCAGAAGCCGATGTCCTTCTTTCTCATTCACTGGCATTGCTGATATTTGTCATTTTCACATTGGTTGCTTGTCTCTCGTCAGATAATTGTATAACATCATTTCTATTTAGTTAAGTGGGTGTTTTTGTTTGTAATCTTGGGGGGAAAATACATATACAACCAATTTGATTACAGTTGCAGCAGCACTCTACAGTTCATACATTTGTCCTTGAACAAATGTCTCATTTCTCTCTCATTGAATAGGTCTCTGTTTAGAAGCTATGGCTTTCAGAATGATCTTTCATGGTTCAAAAGAGGAAGGTGTTCTTCTTTGTTGATTCTTTTGCTGCTTTCATTGTGATGTGCAGGTCAAGGGTCTGCCAAACTTTGACAGAAAATCCTTGCTGGCACTGTTGTTTTTCTTTGTGCTTGTTCTAATCATTCATTCTCACCATTCTTTTGTCTGCTCCTCTATCAATTTCTTTGTGAGATTGTGTGTGTTGATTGTCTCTGTCTTGTGCCTCAAAAATTGGCCTGGCCAAGGTCACTCTGACGAGAGAGCCAATCTTATATAAGGCCTGTCCCAAAGACTGCCCTCTAGCATGAGATGATTATGAATTCAGTCTCATGGGTTGGGAAAGTTGTGTGCATTCTCTTCTTCCAAAGTGGCCTTCCAAATACAAATTGTCTGCTTGCAGGGATTAAACTTGAAGAAATCAATGCATTAAAATGTGGTAACAGAGGATAGTCCCTCAACGTAGGTAATAGCTTGCACCTATCTCCCACAGGGATCTCATTTTGGCAAGATACTTCCTCTACACGAAAATCATTCACTTGTCTAATTTCTCCTTTACTTTTTAACATATGAGGAAATAGTCTGGGAACTAACTATAGAATACAACATTACCCTTTAGCTGGAAGCACTATGTTATGATTAATATAGATTTTTGTCAGTGTTAAAATTAACAATGTTCTGGATTGGTACCTGGGAGAGCAATACAGCTATTTGACTGCACAATAGTCAAATACAGGCTGGTACAATCATATCTCACCTCTGTTGAGTCCTGGCTCATTTGATTAACACATAAAGCCTAAAAGGCATTGGAAGGCAGGTTTTTGTTAAGGACAGACAATTCCATCAGCCTGTTCAGACATGAACTTGCCTTCTGGGATAAGATGTAGAGCAATGGTACCTGAGGGTTGACCATATCAGGCCTTTTCTGCACAAGGGCAATACATCTCACTGGCATCATATTCTTGCTGTTACGTCTGCACGTTAAACTGTATAGCATCGATGTTTCCTCTGTGGATTCGCACGGCTTGAGCTCTTAGTGCGAATATTATCAACGTAAAACTGATGTATTGTAAAACTGGAAAAATTTTGATGTAAAACACAAAAACTAGTTCGGCTGCGTTTCTGACAACATGTGGAAGGTGTACACGCAGAGGTGGGTGTTCCCACCTTTCCCTGGTGTCATTTCTGTCCGCTCCTGTCTCTGCCCCTCAAAAGCAGGGTAGGTGCTGGAATACAATGAAATATGCTGGGATCCTCAAGATAGTTGGTTTTCAGTTTCTGGCTATCTAGACCACAGCTTTCCAAACTTTTCATGTTGGTCACACATTTTTTAGACATGCATCATTTCACGACACAGTAATTTTACTAGCAATTTTACTAGCAAACTGGAGGTGGGAGTTTGTCTTCTGTAAGAACGAACTAAAGTACCTCCACTGATATGTAGCAAAGTTTTTTGTTTTTTTTTAAATTGACCAATCAGAGGTGGCAGTGTGGAGCAAGGGAGAGAGTGGGAAGAGGAGAAGAGTTTCACAAGAATTGACGGAGCAGAAGCGGAAATGATTTTCACTGCTTTACTTCAACAGAAACTGGAGGGCATACAGATAACAATCCAGTAAAATCAGAGTAAGTTGGGTTAAAAAACACTGCTCACAACACGTGGTGAAACGCTCCTCCACTCTAGTGCAGAAATGGCCTCAGTGGGGCAGTGAATTTGTTCTGGCCAAGATAAGATTCAGCTTTTGGATAGCTGAGTGGATTCATCACTCTACTGACATGGAAACCACCAGCCATCCCTGGAAAGACAGCCATCTTGCCAGAGTTATTCCTGCTTGCAAGGGGTTGGACTTGATGGCTCTTGCAGTCCCTTCCAACTCTATGATTCTGTGATGCAGAGCTGTGAAAGTCTGATGGAGAGGACTGGAAAAATATGGGGTTTCCCCCATCAGGATATCTGCAATGGAACTTCCTTCTCCTGGATTTTCCTGTTCATCCTGCCCCTGATCTTCACAAAACATCTGATAAATGGAAGACAGCCTTTTAGTGGCTTCTTTGGAGCACCATTTCTAACCTGAGCATTGAGATATCAGTGTCAAAAGCCTCTGTATTTGGCAGACTGCTAACATTTTGAAACAGCTGCATTTTGGATTCTATTATGCCATGTGTCCTGTTTATACTGTATAGTTAAACATTCTGATTGGGACTGGCCATGCATTAAGGAAATCACTTGTCAAAGTTGCATAGGCTTGAAAGTCTTATGCAGGACAGTACATCATTTCAAAGACATGCCTCTCAAGTCCTTATAAACACTTCATCTGTCAATGATGGGCTTCTCCTGCTATTATACTGTTGGCATTGTGTCCTCTTACTTTCCTGCTGGTACACAGTACGCCCAAAGCAGTTTATTACATTCAGAGCTGCTTCAGTATTGGGAAAAGTGGACAAACACATGCAGTGCAATGATCTGCAGCCTGAAAAAATGACCATCAAGGCCATTTGAGAAGGTAGCATCCACCAACATTCACTGTAATCTTATGTACAACTGATCTGGCACAACTGTCTTATGTTTAACACAGCTATACGAACAATTCATTTTCCAAACCCCTTTACGGATCTTGGCTGGAAGCCTATGATTTTTAAATGCTAGGGCTTGCTACTGTTTTAGGTTGTGGTTATATATATTTGTTATGCTTCATTACTATCTTAATTTTTAAAGACTCCAAGGATGGAATTTGTGGGATAGACATTTAGAAAATGTAAAATTAAAACTACGTTCATTCCAATTTCTGACTAGGAGGTAGTCCAGTACTACCTCCCAGCCAGGATTGTCAGTGATGAGAGATTATGGGACTTGCAGTCCAAAAACATCTGGAGGGCCAATGTTTCCCAATCTGGATATCAAAGCATTGAATCTTCCTTTTGCATAGCAAATAATCTATAAAGCAAAGGGAGCAAAGGACTGGGAGCTCTGTGTATCTGAGTTAAAGCTCTTGTTAGAATAAGGGTGGGCAATTGCAGCAGATCGCTGGGGGGGGGGCATTTTTAGGTCCCAGGACACTCTGAGGCTGCAGGGACTACCAAGAATACAACAAAAACATCAACAGTGGCTGAAAATCCATGTGTTTTTTTCAAAAACAGGTAATTTTGAAGTTAAAATACTGGGGGACTTTCAATCTATTTAAAAGATAAATTCTTCTACTTACAGGCTTCCTGGAACACATATTTTGGGCAGAAAAGAGGTTGGTCTAGGGTTTCTGGGGGTGTTGAGGGCCACAGAAACATCCTTAAGAGGGGCAGAATGAAGCTCCACCCCAATGCTAGAGGAAGCAAGTTTTCCAAAATATTTTTATTGGTCTGCTTTACAATGTGTTCGTTGCCCAGAAATGTTCAGGAAGCTTACTAACAGGTAAGTACAGCTCTCCCATGAGTATGGTCAAAAGCCTAGAAATAATGGGCTCATAGAGCCATGCTACTATAAGTAGTCAATGTTACTCATAATAACAGACTATTTAAGATATAAAAAACCTTGATTTTTTTTAATGTTAATTCCTTCAAAATGCTTTGTAATCTTCCCTTGTTTTAGCTATCCTGTTTTAATTTATACTGCAAACTGCTTTGAGTCCCCTTTGGAAGAAAAGCAGAATGTAAGTCAAAAAAACAAATAACGCTGTTCCACTTCTGCCACCAGTTCTCTTCCCACAATCACCACAACTAGAAAATCCTTTTTCTTTTGAATTAAACTCCAGTCATGTGGAGGGCTCTTATGGTAACTAATAGAATCTAGGAAGACCTCTGGAAGTATGTTGACAAGGAACACAGACTTTCCCCCCTTTTTCGTGCATGAAAAGACCAAAGAATTAAAGAAAATGGACTTGGAAAAGACTTTGCAGAGCTAATGAACTTTCCCATTGACAAAGCTGTCATGTTAATCAATGTGAAAAGTTGCTTTCTCCTTATAGGAATGCAAACAAACAATTACAGCATTAACACAGAGCTAAGATAAAGGCAGGGAGGAGAATTCACATTATAAAGTCTAGAAACAAACATTTATTGTGCAGCTTGACTCCAGTCTGGAGAAATTCAACCTAATAATACTAATAATACTACTAGTAATAATGGTGTCACTTTGTTTACATCTCCATTTAAAAAGTATTCTTGACAATGTGATATACTGATAAAAATCCCAATGACTTTTATAGAATTCCAGTCCTTTAAAACATTAACTCATTTTAATTTTGAAAGAAAAGTTCAGAAACTGAGTTATATCATGAGACATAAAAGACTGAGATTGATCTCATTCAGAATCTTCATAATAAAAGCTAGAAATGAATAATGGATCTATAGTAGAGCCAAATGAATATATGAAGAAGTAGCAGTTTGTGGTTTAGTAATATTTTCACAGTACAAAATGTTGTCGGAGCTTTTGATCAGAACCCTGTTGGTGACATAGGTTGTATTATGCCAATGTATGTTATTTTTCTGATGCTGTAGAAGGAAGCATACAATACCTCTTTGGACAATGGAAACCAGCCTACAAGTGCTGAAGTGTGCCTGCGTGGGCATTGTGTGGCCAGGGGAGTTTGTACAGCTCTGCAGCCAGAAGGACAACAGCTATCACTATACCATCTGTGAGTCATATATACTCGAGATCTGGGAGAAGAAGGATACAAAGCTGCAGAACTGTTCTGCATTCCCTTAGCCACTATTTAGCAATAGGGCCACTCTCCAGTACCTGTATGCTGCCCTCCCTGAGGGCAGAAGGGAATAGGCACATGAGATTGCACTGGTGGAGCATTACCAGTGCAAGTGGGATAATGGATTGTGCCACCAGGAGGCGTCCATTATTCCCAGTAATTCATTTTTCTTTTAAATCTTCCTCAATAGCCTTTTTCATAGAGTAATGTGAAGAACTTTATGTACATGAAAACAATTCAAGAGTATATTCTAGGACACATGATGCACATTATATTCACTCACTAAATCTGTTACTCCATCAAAATTGAGAATTCATCCTACTCTAGGGAAGGGGAATATGTGACTCTTCATATATTATTTGACTATAAAGTTTGAAAGCCATTTCTCCTAACCAAAGCATACTTCAAAGCACAATACTAAGACAGCCAAAGCTACAACAATTACAACCTCTCTCATGTCAGAGGTTAACAGGACAGTCCAAACATTCAGATAACCAAAAACCAAGCTTTAAATGTTTTAAAAGCCACTATTTCACTAGAAAGCATTGATTACTCTTAACTGTATTACATTTTCCTACTGTTTCCAGCTTCCTCTATATTTCTGATCACAGACTCCACACAAAGACCCAGTTTTGAATATGGGGGCTTCATGGACAAAGAGTACTCTCTTTAAAAAGAGCCACAATTTCCAATGTGTTGTCTTTAGGTATGGATGATAAGTATTCTTCCTCGATATAAGCTCTCAAAAGAAAATCTTATTTTGTTCCATTATCTTTCTTTTCCATTCCTGAAAATTAGAATAGGTAAGGGGGAAAAACCTAGAGGAGTGAAAATTCTGCTTCAACTAGCTAGAATTCACGAGAAAATCTTAGTACATTAGCTGTTGCACATCTTTGATTACTCTGAATCAATATCACAGATCACAGCCTGCCAAGGTTTCTTCAACCTGCTAACCTCATAGCTACTCACAGACATCAAGAAAATTATATCCATTGAGGTGGTGAAACAGCATTCTGTTATTCTCTTCCTCATAGCCCAGATATAACTGTGTGGTCTCTGAAAGTCAAAAGCAGTTGTAAAATTGACACTGACACCTCTTCCTGTTGAATGTGTCCTTTGTTTTCACTGCTTCCTTGACGGATATTAAACAGTCCAAAATGTACCAGAGGAACAATAAGTCATGCTCCAATATATGCTATCAGTATGTCTGCAACAAAGTACAAGGTGGTCCTCCCATTTTTCAATTGCAAATGAAATTTAGTTTCTCCCACTCTTAACAAGCCATTATTATATTTGAGAGATACATGGAGTTAAGTTACCAAAGCCCTAAGAATGTTGGGAAGGGAAGGTGGAGAAAGAAGAGACAACAGCTGACAGTTTCATAGTTAGCTGAGGTTGGACTTCAAAGTGGAACTGGAAATGAGGAATCTTTGAAAGAAGGAAGGAGGTAGGTTGAGGGAGAGTTAGAAACTGATTCACAGTTTAACTATGATGGAAAATAATGAGCCAGATTGATTCTTGTTACTATAAAAAAATAAAGAAACTGTTTCTTCTGGTTGTTGAATGGTTCATTCAAGGCATTACTTGAGGGTTGTTTAACACTACACAGTTATAGTGCTTTGATTCTGCTTTAACTACCATGGCAAGAACCTACAAATCCTTGGGAATTACAGTTGAAGGAGGAGCATTTAGAGCTCTTGGCCAGACAATGTCTCTTGATGCCTCTGACCAAATTCCAAAAACCAGGAATATATACAATGTAGCAATGACAGTTAAAGTGGAATCTAAGTGTGGAGTGAAAAGCTCCTGAGTCTTAATCAAGCAACATCAAGAACCTTGAAAGTGCACATGGTTGTCCATATTTGGAGTCAGTGCAGAGGATTTCTACAACACTAGGCTTAGTTCCATTCCTAGTTCACATATAGTTCACATATAGTGCGTTTCCAACTATTTTGTGAATTTTTATTCATTTCATACCAGAGTTATTGAACTTCACTTTTCTGACTATTAATAATGATAATATAGTGCAAGCCTCAGGGAGTGTGGAAAGTCTTTAGTAATTATGCACTGTGATTCACTCTAGGAGCAGAAGAGAACTTCTAGGAAATTAAATTGTAAGGTTAGCTTACTAGGTAAAAGGCAACTATACCAACATGATTCCTATTAAGTGTGAGAATTACAAAAAAGAAGATATAGTCTAGGTTCCAAAACATACAGAGCTGTGTACTGTCTTCTATTCTGTTCACATAAAATAAATTCTCTGCTACTAGTACAAGTGGCTGATACATTTTTGTCATACATTTGGTACTGTAAATAAAACCAGACAGATCCCCAAAGATACACAATCAGTAATAAAATTTCTAGGGTACTGCCAGCAGAGTCACAGAGACACTGCTACTAGAAGACATTTCCTTCTCTTTTTCCTTTCCTTATCTAATATGACTCAAGCAAAATAGTTCATTTTATTTCTCGGAGAAACCTGTTGGAAATGTAAAGATTTCAGCTAAGTTGACACTCCTTTATCACACAGAGCAGGAACAATCAATTAGGACTACAGTCTGTTAAAGATTTCACAAGTTGGCAGAGAATACTCTTAAAAAAAAATGTTTGAAGTTCACTGAAAAACAATAGTTCTGTAATCCACTAAGTCCAACGTACACACTAAGCTGTGAAAAATATAAGGAATGTCATCATGGCCTTCCTAAATACTAAATACACACACACCATTCTCTATTCATTATTTACCTGGACAATGCCCCCAATCTGAAGAAAAGACTTTGGAATACCCCTTGGTCACACAGGGATCCACAGAGTTCTGATAAATTTGAAATACATATGCCGCAACTGCATAACTAATATCCATTCAAGATATCTGTAGTAAAGATCAATTGGGAAATCCTGCCATGCAGCGCTCTATGGAAGACAGTGAGGCTAAATCTCATCTGAAGGATGTCAGTACCATAACAGAGTATGAACAAATAAACATGTCATTTTACTATTTGGAGGAGATGCTTTAGGGTCCTATGCCTTTCCTATCCTGTTTCTAGAGATTTTGTTGAAACTATACTAGCAAGGAAGTTCAGTAATGCACCAGTAGTTGTGTTTAGTTCTAAACTGTGATCAGTGATCAGAAGATTTATTGGTGTAAGGCCAGAGCTACCTCAAGGTTCAACTCACAGGAAGTTTCTTCCAGTAATACAATGAGGCTCCAAAGCCTCATAAGGAAATATGGAATGACTGGAACAAAATGGGAGGTCTTTGCTGGTCCCAGGTACTCTGTTCACCCCATTTAGACTGGGGCATAAAAAAGACCCTAAATCTGAATGGAGTGCATCCATTCATGTATAGGAAGTTAGATATAAACAAGAACAATTTACAATATAATCATATAATCATAGAGTAGGAAGGGATCACCAGTGCCACCTAGTACAACCCCTGCCAGTGAAGGAAATAGCAGCTAAGGTATCCCTCAGAGCTAACCTTCTAAGCAGATGTTTAAAATACTTCAAAAAAGGAGAGTTTACCTCCTTCTGAGGCAGTTTATTCCTCTGTCAAACAGATGTTACCATCAGGATGGTCTCTTTAAGGTTAAGTCACAGTATTCTTTCTTGTAATTTGAATCCATTGGTTTGAATCATATTCTCTAAGGCAGCAGAAAAAAATAGTTTGCTTCATCTACCACCTGAGAGCACTCTAGATATTTAAAGCTAGCTATCATATCATCTCTCAAATTTCCCTTCACCACTTTCATCATACCCCATTCCTGCCACTGTTCTTACAGTATTTGGTTTTCCTTTACCATTTGGGCCATTCTCCTTTAGGCAAGTTCCAGCTTGTGGTGCCAGAAGCAGACACTGTTCTCCAGGTTACATGTTACTAAAGCAGAATAGAAGGAATACTATTATTTCCCTTAGCCTAAATATATAATTCTGTTGATGTGACCTTGTGCTGCATTTCTTTTTGGCCACTGTATTACACTGTTGACTCATGTTCAGGTTGGGGTCTATTGAGATCTTTAGATGCTTTTCACCCATACTGATGTCAGGTCAGCAGTGATGTATTTAAGTTTTCTACTTCAGGTCTCTACCTTCAAGTCTCAAGTCCTTAAGATACTTTCAAGTTAAGTTTCAAGCCTGGGAGCCAAATTTAACAAAAGAAAGGAGGTGGTGGGGTGGGGTTTAAGTTTCAATAATTAGAAAATCAAGGCCTCATATTATCACTCCCTTTCCCTCCTTGCTTGCAATGCTTCAGACAGACTTAAAATGTCCTTTAAGGGTTTAAACGTTAAAGGAATGCAACATACTTATCCTGGTGGCTTCCTCATGAGTAATCAGGATTTGATTTAAACCTCAGATTCTGGCCTTTCACTTCTTTGCCTTACGAGCCTCCTTTACTCCCTCCTTGCTTCAGCCAAATTTTAAACCATCCAGATCCATGGATTTCTGCCCCTCCAGCTCCATTGATTCCTGCCTTTCACTCCCTTTGCCTTCCAAGTCTCCTTTACTCTAAAGCAAGTCCTTCTCTAAAAAAAAGACAAGTCTTGAGTCTAGTTGAATCGATCCATGATTTATTGACAAGTTGCGTCTGAGTCAAGTCATTGAAGCAACTTGAGTCAGACTCAAGTCTGAGTCAATTGAGTCAAGTCTACATCACTGCAGGTCAGGTCATTTATTTTTGTATTTGTGCATTGTCCTTGTCTGAATAAAGTACCTTTCATTTATCCCTGATGAAATTCATTTTCTTGGTCCTGGCCAGCTTCCCCAGTCTGTGAATTCTGATTCTGTCTTCTGAGGTGTTATGTAGTTAATTCTGTTTAGTGTCAATTACAAATTTGATAAGCATTCCCCCTGTTTCCTCATCACTGGGCCCAGGACAGGAGCCTGCAGCACCACATCTCCAGGGTGATAAAGAAACACTGATGAACACTCTTTGTGATCAGTCTGTAATCCACCAACACTAGCACTGTCTAGTCCACATTTTACCAATCTGTATGCGGGAATATCAAGGGAGTTCTTGTCAAAAGCTTTACTGAAATCAAGGTATGACAGCATTTCCATGGTCTACCAAACTTGTAACATTATGTGGGGGGATTAATCTGGCTTTCAAGTGGGGAGGACCTGTATTGGGGCTTTGCAGTTACAATAATATTTTCTAAGTGCTCACCAGCTCACTATTTATGATATTGCACAACATTCCTGAGCATGGAGCATATCTGCTAGGCATCAGCCGTAGCTTCCATTTTCCCAGGTCTGTCACACTCGAACCAGCATATGACAGCATTAACTCTGATGTTAAACCAGGAGACCTTTTAAAATAACCATTACATTTCTATATTTCTATATTTATTTATTTATTATGGAGAAGAAAATTTATGAAAATTTCAGTGCAGATATTTGGCTGACCAACAGTAATTCAAAGTGAGATACTGGCATCTAATGGCTTCTCCTCTTCATTCCTTAGAATGTCTCTGAGCCCAAATTTTGAACAAAAAGACATTATTAGGAAGTAAAGATGTTGGACAGCTAAGTACATGCTTTACCTGTAAACTCTCCCACCCACTCAACAAAAAAGCAACCAAACAGGGAAGGTAGATATCCTATTGCTGTTGTCTGGTGAACTGAGACACCTTGGGTTAGAAGCAGAGAAACCTGGAGAGGCCTGGTGTGATGGAAGAGGCTGGGGAAATCCAAGTGGGGAAGGAAGAAGTAGAAAAACTGGATATTAGTGGAGAGGCCTGCTAGGAGGAATTGATCAAGGAGTCCTCTTGAGTAACCAAACTGGGGAAGTATAGAAGTAGTCTGTGTCTTTGTGAATATGTGTGCTTTTGTGTGTGTGTGTGTGTGTGTGTGTGTGTGTGTGTGTGAGAGAGAGAGAGAGAGAGAGAGAAAGAGAGCATGAGTGCACATGGGAAGACTGAGCAGGGAAGAGACAAAGGGATGTAAGAGAGAAAAACTATAAATATAAAACAGTGGTTTTGTGTTTTGAAGATTAGTCCTCTTCCCTGCCTTTTGTTTAGGTTCTTGGAGGACAAATTACTAGCTTTCAGCAGTTTCCTTCCTTTCTTATTTTCTTTTTTTCCTTCATTTATCTTTCAAAACAATTCTTCCCAAATTTCCCATATAAGGAAAACATCAGGTGGGGATAGGAGAAAAGGAGGAGAACTTTCATTTTTGTGTCTAGTCTAGCAGATAGTTTTATTGGGACTCAACAATCACCAAACTTTATAACAGAAATGTTGAAGTAATACTTCATACTACGGGATTTTTTGGTATCCATGAACATTGCTACATTTTTCTCCCAAGAACAAGTATGTTAAAAGGTTTTGTGGAATCTGTACTACCTAGGATGGTCTATTATCGGATGTATTCTTGAAAAATGTGGCATGTCAAAGTCATTCTGCATCTGCGACTGTATACTCCATATCCATTATCCAATTCCAGTATCTATTATTCAATTCCAGTTTCAGTGACTATGGTATCAAATGAGAAAAAGAAAAAAAATCCTATTTTTCCCTAGCCTCTGATGTATCCATACAGAAAATGCTGTTTTGTTTTCTTCACAGAAAACACAGTTTTCTGCACAGAAAATATAGCTTTCTGTGCAAAGCAAAGACATGCACATTTTGGGCAGAATAAGTCCCAAAAATGTGAATAGCCTTTAAAAATGGTGTAGTTTTCTAAGACTTTATTGCTGCTGGAATAAAATGGCTGAAATTATTTGTTGCTACCTTCAAAAAGGCAGTTACTGTAGAATTACAGCCCTAGATTTTGTTGTTGTTGTTGTTTAAAAATATGAGCCACAACTATATTGTATATCATCTGTAAGTTTTTCACGCAAACCAAAACCAAAACAACAAAAATCTATTCATGGGTTAAGAGTGTACTTCAGCTGAATAGGTGAACAAAAATGTTATAGTCCCTTGTTAATTTCCGATGATAATCTAAATAAGCCATAAACCCCACTAAAACAGAGGTGAGAAAAGTACAATCCTCTAGATATTATTAGAATGCATCTCTCATGTCAGCATATCTAGTACTGAGGAATGCTGACAGCTGTGGTTCAACAACATTTACAGAACATAGGATTATCAGATCTTGAAAAGCAAAGCCAAAAAAAAAGAAAGAAAGAAAAAGAAAAGAGAAAAAGAAAAGAAAAGAAATAAAAAGACAGTTTTACTGACTGCTTTATGCCACCAATATTGTGATGACTCAATTTAACAGTTTTTTTTCTGCTGTAACTGCTATTTTTTATGCAGATATGTTTTTGTACAAATTAATGTTCACAAAAAGTCCCCAAATGTCAACAATAATTGAAAATGTACAAACGTTCAAAGTGCAAAATAAATAAATAAATAAATAAATAAAATGAATGTAAGAAATCATTTAAAATGTGCAAAAATATTGTAATCCCTCCAAGTAGTGAGAAAACTTGAAATTCTTTGGGTTTACATGAGAAATGGAATTTTGGCCAATGTGTAGCCCTAGTTAGCCTGCCAGACTCAACAGAAAGAAATTGAGTCTATTGAGTGATGTTTGTATTTTCCATGCAAATAATGTCAAGCATGAACTTCTCCTTAGTCTCATTTTAACATCAAAATGTTACCTAAGATGACTGTAAGACTGAAATTATTTTCAAGTGGTATAAAATATTAAAGAAGGTGTGGACAAATCCCACACTAGATATATTTCATGTTTGCAGAAATGATGCTGAGTAGAAAAACTGGGAGAATTTGAATCACATGTCACTAATTACAAGCAAGGCAACTTTATGTCTATTTTAGCTTAGTGGTAAGTGCATTCTTTGGAGTAATATTGTTTGAGTTTCAGCCTCCCAAAACAGTGCCCTATGACTTACTATGACATTAAGTTTGTGGTTGTGGCCAAAATGAGCAATGTTCTGGGTCCAGTACCACATATTGGCTTCTCCTCTTCAGAAGCCTGTGTAGCTCTCATGGACTTCAAGAAAAGTGAGAAAACCAACCAGCGAGTTTCAAGGCCATTGGCTGGTGGATGAGAGTTAGACAAGGTGAAGAGTTTAACTCTGGTTAGGTTCAAGAGTGTATAAGCAATCTCACTGACACTCCGACAACAGTTGGTTTTGGAGCTTTGTTCCACCATCCCTCTCTAAATCCAACCTTGACCATCTGGTCCTGTGGGTTAAGCAATTTTCCACAACTTTAGTGGTCCATTTGGTCATAAGACCCAGATCCACGGAGGAAGGGGGCAGAAGTTGTATGTGTGTCATAAGGAAAAATGGGTTCATGTTAGGGGCACCTTGAAAGTGTGAGGAAAGATGCTCACATCCAGTTTGGGAGCATATGACTTTTTCCAGTTCCCAAGTGGCAAGGAAACCACACCATGTTATCTGCCTATCTGGTCCCATATCTGTCATCCTGGATGGTTCCTTCACAAGTGGGTCAGGTTAGGCAGCTCATTGATCAAAATGCATATACAGGGCCAACACTATTAGCTGCTGTGATCAAGAAAGGGGTTACTAAAGTGAAGTCAGCTTGCCACTAAGTCCACAATCTTCAAGCAGTGTTAGGAAAAATCCTGCCTGAAATCCTGCAGAGCTGTTACCAGCCAGTCCTGACCAATATTAAGCTAGACAGACAAACAGTCTCAGTCAGTGTAAGGCAGCTTTCTCTGCAGACATTAAGCTTTTCATACACACTGGTTTTTATCAAGTTCCTATGGGGAAAAATGTCATTCTTCTTAAAAATAAAAAGAATGTTTGTAATAAGAAAAGGATTAAAATATATAAGAGATTGGTTAAAAAATCACGAGTATTATAGAAATAATACATGCTTTGGGTTGTTAAACATACAATTCTTTTCTCAGTACAAATAGAAAAAGCAAAAACAAAGGCAAAAAACAGGCAAAAAAGATTTTGAAAACATATGTTGACAAGCATTCAAGGACAACAGTATTCTGAAAAATTCAATATATTTAATGTATTTCTTTATATCCTCTCTCTTGCTCACCCTTCCTAGTAGGTAAAGCTATGACATTTATTGCAATTTTCCACTTTCTATTCAGTGTTCGATTTCACTGCTACACAAATAATACTAAAGACCTGACCTGCGCCTGACCCTTAAGCAAGGCAGGAACAAAAAATGATAAACCAAAACCAAAGTACAGCCATTACTGAGCTTTAAAAAGGAGATACTCGAAGTACACAATCCTTGACCAAACACAGGCAATCCACACACAGCTGAGGCTTCTGTGTGACGCCTTCATAAAAGCTCTTGTAGGATTACTATCCTACTTCCTATTATAGATTTGAATGTGTACTGTATAAAAGCCCTGTACAAGCTCAAAATCTCGAAACAGAACATTAACCTTGTCTTAAAAAAGAAGATAGGAATTGATTCTTTCTTTTAAAAAATAGAACCTTTTTTCCTGCTGTTTTAAAGAAACATATGCTGTGCTGTGCACAAAATTGTTAGTCAAATCTAGGATGTCATTGATTCTTTGTACAGTTATCTCATCAGTATGGAATTATAGGAAAAGTATCTTTTATGGGACAAAATGGGAATTCACCATGACATGATAGCTCTCCAAGGGAATATCTAACCATATTTGTGACAGGTGTGCTAGAGGAGGACAGACACAGCTCTTTGGCTGCTCTACCTGAATCTCCTAACCATCCCTCTTTAATAGAAAAATTATGTGTTCCATATGTCTTATCCCAAACTACTCAAATGGCCTGCTGCCTTCAGGTGTGATAAAGGATTCTATCACATGACCAGCACTGAAGTAAAATTGAGCTGGTGGTCCATTCACCACCTTGTTCTTCATCTAAGACAGCAAAATGTCTTCTACCAACCCCCACCCTCCAAAAAGGATGAGTCATTTGTTTTTTACTTAATTCTAAAGTATTAGCAAATGGAATGGATTCTATCTAGTTCTATTTTTTAAAAGGCATGGTACTATTAATCATATCTTTATTGTTCAGCTAAATTAAAAACAGCAAAGACCTCTGAAGACTTCCTTGATAAGTTGGTGCCACCCACTAGAGACTGTTTTGAGCTCCTAAATCTATTAGTCAGAATGATTTTGGACCATCTTTTTAATACTCCAAGTGAGACAAGCTCACTACAGCTTGTTCTTATACAACTTATAAGAATCCCAAGTTTGTAAGAATCAAGCCAGGTAAATTTAATCATCTGTAACTCACCACTGCTCTGTTCTTTTCTTTTTCGAAACAGAGAATAGAGACACCAAGGCATTCAACGTTGGGGAAAGGTACATAGTTTACTTACACACTTTCCTAACACATACGGCTGTTTTCCTATTGCATAGAGCATGACACACAATCTGTTCTTCAGCAAGGATGCTGAGGATGTCCCTGCCTTATTGACACAGTCTTGAGGACATTCACTTCTCATGCTCAGCACAGCAGTGCAAGAGGTCAGTTAGAAGTTGTTCTAGAACTAATATGAGCTATGTGATCCTTCAAGAGAGGCCCGTGCTGCTTGGTTCTATGCAAAATTACTGTAATCCTTAATGACCCATCCCTCCAATATCACATGGGATGAGCAGAGTGACGTGCTAAATCTGATCTTCTTTAATCTGATTAGCTCTTTGAGACCTCTCATATGTTCCAATGAAACTTCTTAACTCTGTTGGTTCCAAACATGTTGACTTGGCCTTTTTGGTTTTCTTTTTGAAGAAGACAATGGACAACTAACATATATTATTCAGATTTCCAGGCAATCCTAACCAGAAACCAGCAGATAAATCATGAAAGCTTTCATCTCCAGGCAAATTATTTTCACATGTGCTTTTTCACCCAATATATCGTTGTGCTTGTACAATTCATTCCAAAGGCATAACTTGTTTTCATTTCTAAGATTTCATTTCCTTCAATCTCAGATTTTGATAAAAATCTATTTCGTAGGTTCCTCATCTTCTAGTGAAAGCTGCCAACAAGTATCAGACAAAATGTAGCTGTCCCATATGAAGTAATTCATTTCTGTCAAAGATTAAACACCATTTTTTTCCCTTGACACAAGATGACTGATACTGTTCTGTAAGATCCAGAGGAGCTATTTAACTGCTGAGATGCTTGGGCATTCATTTCCTCCTCAATTCATACATGTAACACCATAGTATCCACTGTTAATTCATAAAAATTCTAACTGCTGTGAGGGAGGATATATATAAAATTTTGATAGACTCTACTCATTTTAAGATGGATTTTGTCCTATGTTAACTGGAAAACAATGTATTTAAGCTGCATTCCTGAAATAATAGATCATCATTACTTTGAATTGTATTTTGTATGGTTTTAGTGTTGACTTTCTGATCTTTCTTTTTTTAAAGGTGTTCAAAGGTATTTTTTTAATTCTCCATTCAGCATTTCCCCCCTTCTCCTCCCCACATCATGCAGTTTTAATTCCAATCAAAGCCAACAGTCCTATACCTGTGGGGCATTAAGAGGAGTTGTTTTATATTGTTCCTAGGAAGATTTGTGGCTATAATTATTTTTGCAATTATTGGCCACAACTGAGTACTGATTTTATACTATAATCACAGGCATAGTTGCTGATCAATTATTTGATGCCACTTCAAAACAACTTGACAAATCTAAATCTGGCCTATATGCAGCATGATGTTTTAGAAGTACTCTGAGGTTGGTTTCTGGTAGGAAGATTTTGGGGTGGAAAAAAAATAAAGAAGAAGAAGCAATAATCCTTCCCTTGAGGCTCACACTGCTTCGCAATTTTTCCATAGCAATTTAATTAGCAAAATTATCAGGGAAATTTTTATACCATTGTGATGTTTTAGCTAATTTTCACTTTCCTAACAGCAATGCTTTTTTCCTCATCTTAAACCTCCAAACTACATATAATTAAACTAGATATAATTAAAATAGATAACCCTTGCCTTAACTTGCCTGAACCCTCTTCTACCTTTCTATATTGACTAGTGTTAAAGAAAATCTGTGAGTCTTCTGAAGGAAAGAAGTTGAAACCTCTGACTAACTCTCTCTCCTGGCTTTTTGTACCACCAGGTGATTCTTCTGCAAAATAAATTGAAGATATAGTTTAGAATGGATGCAGGCCAATTCAAAACATCTGTGTGGTCCACATAGAATATTTTAGCAGTTGTTGATCTGGTCAGTGAAGAAGGTAGAATGTAGAGTGCATGAAGTTGAAGATGGAGGGTAGACAGGACATCATTGTCTGGGATCAGGATAAGATGTGTTTTCAGGGTCAGTTATGACCAACAAGGTCCATGATCAAAAGATCCAACACTGGTGCTCCAAAAAAAGTTCTTCTAAGCAAGATGACCATTTTCTTCTTCCAGCCTGTGATGGATCGATTTAACCAGGCGGGTCCTGCAGTTTCAACATTAGGAATCCTACTATTCACCCTGCCCTTGTTTGCCCACTTAATCCTTCCTTGGATTGGGTTTCTGGGCCTCAGGGTGACCCCTTACATGTGGCTGTGTTGTAGTGTGGGTTCTGTATTGGTAAGTGTGGCCTGACTCCAATGCAGACTTGATAGAGACAGCCGGAGGCAGTTATAAAACAACAACAAGAATGGGTTTATTAAACACAGTAGAACAACCCCTTAATCTCTAATATTCTATTCTTTTAGGATCCCCAAAACCATTGTTTATTTTCCCCTCTGACTAATTGTACTGTCTCTCTGAAATCTCCACTTCTCTTCAAATCTAAAATAATATCCCTGTCAAAGCAAAGCCCTGTCTAACCCTTTTGCTTCTGCATGCTTCTGTCATGGGCTTCCAGGACCTAGACTCAGATTCAGAGGCTGAGGAAGCAGAACCAGCTCTGAGCCCTGACACAGAGACTGCTACAGCAGAACCTGCAAAGCAGACAGTACCACCACCCGCCCCAGCCACAGAAGTCTCAGCCCCAACAGGGAACCCTGCTCACTGGCACAGAGAATGACCTATCCATACCTACCTTTACCCAGTGTAGACACCAAAAGGGTCTCCTGTGTCACTCCCAGCAAATGTATGGCAAGCACCAATTGATCAGGCACCAGCTGTGCTGACCCTGGAGCCTATAAGAACTGAGCCTTTCCCCTCTAGCTTTTGTCAGCAATCAACTGACTGTTTCTCCTGTGCATGCCTCTGCCTGCTCCCCTTGCCTGTGTTTCTGCCTTTGACTTGTGTTTGTTTTTGCCTGCTTCTGATATATGGACATTGTTGGGATGACCCTTATTGCTTTGCATTTGCAAAGCTGTTTCCTTTCTTCAGTAAACTGACCACTTAAGTTACTGCTGAGTTTCTGATCTGTATTTGTTATCAGCTTCTCCTGGCTGCCAGCCCAGACCAAACTTGGACAACTTCTGCTTTTCTTATAACCTGTCCACCTGCCCCCATGAAGGTGGGGGGCACTGTTTGTGAACAGAAGATAACAAAAGCAGAACCTTGTAGAAGACTTCTTGAGTGATCATTGGCTTCCTTCAAGCCAAGTCTGCCCAGTGCCTCCTTCACACAGCCCCTTTAAGGGATGCTTACACACAACCAGTGAAACAAAGTTTTCAGGTGCCAGCATTTCTCCTTTTTCACTATTCTACTTGACTTCCCCCATTTCATCAGACAGGGGACCTGAAAATTATGGCTTCCCATGTAGTGCTTCTAACATCCACTTCTACAATAAAAGCCATGCAGGATCAGTTTATATTTTGAAGTTATGTTTGTTTGAATGGCTTGACAACAAGGAAGTCAGGCTTTGTTTCTCTCCTTTAAAGCAAAAATATTGCCTTTTGTTGTTTTTTTCTCTCCCCAAACATGAAGGAAGATCTCCACATGAACAGAACTGTAATGTTAGCCAACCTGCCAATCAAGGCATTAATCCTCTAAACATCTCTACTGTCAAGAGTCAGATACCTGGAAGGTGGCATTCAGGAGATAAAGAGAAAAGCTGGAAAGGAACCAGAAAACATTCAAAGGGGGGGGGACACAGGATGCTTCTATCAAGATATTACTTTCTACCCCAGCTGTAAAAAGAGAAAGAAAAGTGTTCGAACCTCTGGAGATTAGAAAGAAACCCATTTTTGGTAATCAGATGCTTGGATTCAGGTTACCCTGCTACATCTTTTTTCAAAGACCTGAAAGACAATACAAATTACACCATGCTGAGCATACTGGTCATTCTGATATCTGATATTAATAGAAATAAAGCAGAAAAAACACACACATGCACATGTTTACTTCTACGTACCTTCATTTTATAAGCTTAAGTGAAATTTGAGAATGGACAGAGAACAGTAAGATATAGCAGTGAATCCATTATTCTGTGTTTGCCATCTGAGATGTAATCAAATAAATATGGCAGCTTTGCATTCCTTGAAAACTGAGATGGATGGAGCACAAAACATTAACAACAAGAGAAGAGGATTACTATTGCTCCAGAACTGAGAACAAATTCATCTAGTAAGCTGCCATTCAGCACTACTATGTTGTTATCTTCTTAGGGCCTTTCTGCACTACAGTGTTATAGTGCTATTATTCCACTTTCAACATCCTAAGGAATCATGGGCTTTGCAGTTTAGGGAGGGGTACTTAGAATTCTCAACCAGAGAGCTCTTTGGCCTCAGAAAACTACAAACCCTAGAATTCTACAAGAGGTTGAAAGTGGAATAATAGCACTATAACAGTGTAGTGTGGAAAGGTCCTCAGTGTATGAATATCACACTTCCAGCCCCAGCAGGCCTTGTGGAAGTAGACACAAGTGCTGTATGGTTTCTGTGCAGTTGAGAATGGTTGCATGCATGCTATTCCTGATCCTAACATTTCACCTCATCAGTCACATTCTTGCCCAGTACTGTCTGCATTCAAGGCTTGTTTGCCTTGGCAACTGTGAGGATGCTCATCACTTCATACCCCTGCCTACTGGTAATAGCTCTTGCATGATGATAGAGATGGGGAGAGGCTGAAGACATATTCAGTGTAATAGCAGATAGGGGCCTCCCATGTGCAGCTTTGCTGTCCCTGTCCTAAACATTGTTTGGCTGTGAGAGTGTGCATGACTGCTTTCCGATTTCTTCTGGGCACCTAGGGAATATGGAGAAGCCTCTGCTTCCAATATAAGGATCCTTCTTCAGTTCCTGAGTGTTCAAAGTCCTTTATAACCTGTCTGGTTCTGCAGCTGACCAAAGGATGTGGCTACACCAGGCATCTTCCTGGCTGCTCTTTGATACCTAGGACAAGGGCTTTGTACTAGATACCCCCTTCCACAACACCACCAATGTACGCATAGAGGCATAAGCAGTACTTATGCCTACATATATAATGAAGATTCTAGTCAATAATTTTTTTTTAATCTTTTTTCTTTTTTTTAAATCTGGTGTTAAGAGGAACTCAGTGCAAGTCAGGAACAATGTTACGCTTTGATCAAAAACAAAGCTGCTGTTTTTCTGGAGAAACAGCCCAGGCAATTAAAATCTAACCTAGGAAATATGTCTGTCACTAATGTAAATCCATCTTTATTCAGTGAGGCAAGCAACACATTGTCTTCAAGATATTTTGGACCACAACTGTCTGGGGCTTATGGGAATTCCAGCCAAAAACATCTGGATGATGCTATGTTAAACATCTGTGCTATACATCATAATCTATTCAATACAATACAAAAGTAAAAAAGAAACGGTGATGACCGAAGGAAAGAGTATTCTTTTCATTACTTCAAGCACTGTTTGTTGGAAAATAAGTAGCAGGCCCTGTGCTGTATAGGGATATCCTGAATTGAATTGCTGTAGTTCAGACAATTTGAGATAAATGTATTTGCCACACAGAAAGCTGTGTGGGTGTGTTCTTATAAACTTGGTTCAAAACTGATGGCTTCACAGTTGATTTCTGCTATGGAAATCAATTACTGCAATGCTGCAACACTAAGGGCAGTAAAGAATGAATGAGAACACATTTGGAATACTTCAGCAAATCAAATTTAATGAAGCCAAATACAAGGTGGGCATGGGGGGATTTCTTTTATCAAGCTCAAATGACAATTCACACTATATCTGTGATCCAACCAGCATATTGGGATTTACTCAAGAAAGTACATGTGTTATAGGATCACAAGAGTTATTTCACTGCATTAAACATGGAGACTTGTTCACAATGTCTAGTACTAGAAATGCCTTTGAATGCTGTTTGAAATGTTTAGCTAATTCAAAATACAGTTGCAAGGCTTTTGACCTGCACCAAAACATGTGTCTCTGATTTTTCAAACATTATTGCTTTCTAGTCCATTTCTAAGCACAATCCAAAGTGATGGTGCTCACTTCAAAAAGCTTGTAGGACATCATGGGTCTAGATGTTTGCAGGAATACCAGCCTTCACATTGATCTTCCTGTCCACTGAGATCATGATTTGAAAGAGTTCACCTGGTTTTCCCACCAGTGGAAATAAATCAAATAGTGACTAAGTGATTAGTCCTCTATTGTGGTATCCCATAGCCAGATCCAGACAAATAACATCTTCCATCAAGATCCACTGTGGTGCCACCACCCACAGAATGTCCACTGAACGGGGCCAACACAGCAAAACTGTGAGTCCCGGAGAGGGGGTGTTGATCATGTTGGAGTCTGTAAGGGGACTTAAGCTTTCAAATGTCATTAACAGGATGCCAGCCTATATGTTTGATAAAAATTGCCTTTTGCATGAGCTTTTGTAATTACATTCCTTTTGAAATGAATGCATCTAATTTTCCTCTGCAGACTTTCCCTGGAAAGATGGGAGGGAATACTTCTCTGATCTCTTCCATGCTTGTAATGTCTGAATGCTAAAAAAGATTATTGTCTGTTGGGTAAGTACAAATAAAAACACTGTTTAACGCCCTTTTAAATTTATTTCTAAAGACAAGGTCTCTTTTTAAAGCAATAAGCCTTCATTTAACCTTTTTTTCTCTATTAAATCTTAAAAGGGCTGCCCACAAGTTCCCTTCAGAACCATCTCTCTACAGCTAGTCAGTTACCAAAACTTGACTGATTTCTGTTCGAAAATGATAAAGTGTAAAATTCATTAATGTTCTTAATACATTTGGGTTAATTTATGAACACCCAAGTCAGCAGCAGGAAGCATAGTACATCAAATATAAGGTGTGTGACTCAGCGAAGCAATTCTATGAGAAAATTGAATAGATGGAAATATATGTAAATGCTACTCTTACTAATTAGATCCTAGTACAAAAATCAAATTATACAATGAGTATTTGATTGCAATTCTCAGAGGAAGGCAGATCATTTATTCTTACCAGTATATTTTGTTTAATTTTTCTTCAGACTCCATCTCAACTCTCTTCAGAAATCTATTAACAGGCTATAGCAAGAGTACAATAAAATGATACTATCATTTATTCCTTATTGTCTGCTAAAATAGGTGACAGTAATCCACAGCACTGCTAATTGAGATGATTAGGTTGTCAACAAATTTTAATTTAATTTTATTTATTGGTAATTAGCAGGCTAATGAAAATAAAAGAGATTGTCTTCTATAATGAGAGGCTTACAAAACAAACAGGAAAGGAAGCAGGTGTCCTCTGTCATGATGTAGTATATAGTAACTTTGCTAACTCCTCTTTTCCTGCTTTCCAGTAAAGTGCTATGCTTGTCAATTCAAAAGAAGGTTCTATTCATCACATTACACAATTATAGCACTGTGATTCCACTGAAACAGCCACAACAACAGTGAGGTTTGTATCTTCAGCAGAGGCAGAAGAGGAGTTTTCTGGATACCAGAGAAAACTCCAAATCCCAGGATTCCACGGGGCAGAGCCTTGGCAGTTGGAGCAGAGTCATAGTGCTATAGTTGTGTAGGGTGAAAAGGGCCAAAGATTTTCTCCCAAGTAAGTGGGTATGGGATTATAGCCTTCTCGGGAAATTCAGAGGAATAGTCTAAGCTCACAACTCAGCTCTCTAGAGAGACAGTTCCCACCTATTCCTCCCTCCCTCCTCTTTCAAGTGGCCTGATAAAATACGCTGAACAAGGAGAATAGCTAATCAAAGGGAATCCAACTATTTGAGTGCAAGTCTCACATTCTTAATGTTGGGACTTCCCAGCAATTTTAATAGCTTTTTTTTTAAATAGCCTTTTTATATGTTTCTTGCTACTTGTACCAAAAGTTATAAGCAGTACATGTTTTTAGCATCTTCCAGCCAATAGCGAAAACTGGAGACAATCAACTACAGTGGTAAAATTATTAAATGTCCTCTTTGCTTGGGCTCTGCTTTTCAGTGTTGACATCTGGTGTTATCTGACAGTATTCATTTATTGCTTCAATTCTGTATTTGCGGGGTGTGTGTGTGTGCTAAAATACAAATACACCAATAGAAGTATTGCTTCTGTATGCTGGCCTCTTTACCATCAGGCAGCTTTGGAATCCACCTGCAGTTCTTTTGTCCTTCATTTGAGAAGAAAGACCTTCAGACAGATTTGATATATAAAGAATTTCTAAGGGCCCTGAAAGATAGTCCTACACATGGGATCTGTTTTCCCCCCCTTTAAATATGTCTCATTTTTCTTCCAGGGCTGCAAAAAGGATTCACAATAGATTCTAACAAATATAGCAAAAACAAACTGAAAGTGATAAAATACTAAAATATGATTAAACATTAAAGGAAGACACTATCCATTGTGTAGGGATGGGGGGGCGAAGGGGCGGTTCACCTCATGTGCCATGACCATGCCCCCATGCACTGTGGCCCCGCCCTCACACTGTAGCCCCCCCTTGCCCCCCCAAGCAGTCCAAGCTCTACTGCTGGATACTATTAAGTTTATTTTAAAAAAAAACTTCAAAAATACATAAAAAGGGAAGGAACGGTGTTAAAAGTCTCTTTCCCAGTCAGACACTTTTTAAAAAAATCACTCTTAATGGTGAGAAGACAACAGAGACAAGGCGAACCTAACCACCCTGTGAAATGAATTCCCCAACCTGAGAGCAGTCACTAAGAAGTCCTTCTCTTGCCTGCCCACCAAACATGCCTGTGAAACTGGAAGGTTCATGAGAAGTTTACTGCAAAAATCTCAGAGGAAGGCACATATGAGAGCAAACAGTCTTTCAGATAACCTGAGCCCAAGCCATATATGGTTTACAACTTGTGATATAATCAACATGTTCTTAATTATTATATTGTAGCCTTGTGTGGATTTTTATTGCAAAATGCTTTGGGAGGTAGTTTTGCCTGAAAAGTAGAGTTTAAGAAAAAAGATCCCCCAGTTTCATGCATTTAATCTTTTATTAGATCTTGATGAAAAATTCATTGCTCATCAGGATAGGTCAGTAACATCACTCCTTTGAAATCAAAACATGCAACACTATTTATTTCTCTAGAGTGCATTTTATCTGGAAAAAGCAATTGGAAGAACAAAAGAAAAATAAGCATTTCCTACACTGTCTGGGAGATGTGATTCTTCTATCAAGAACATGGAATATAATTAGAACTTCTGCTGTAGAGGTACTGTAATGAATGAATTATATTGTTTAACAAGTCATGGAATGGCCTAAATTAAATGTATAGCATCACACAGATAACTTGGTTTACTATGATTTATTATCCAATATTTGGAAAATTTCATATCTTCACCTTAGAAAAATATTACAATTATTTTACATCCTTTTGTTAAGAGAGCTAGTCCTTATTATGCAAATATTATTTACCTTTCTGGAAGGAATAAGAAAAGAGACTGTTAGGTCCATGGAGGTATGGTTTCTTTAGCAATATTTTATATCAAAGAAAAATGAAGAAGGAACTGAATAGAGGCTTCATCTACACCTGGCCATGTTGTACATGAATAAGGTCTCTCTGGAAGTAAATCTGAACATGTGAGGAATCATGCTGTATCACAAATACTCCGAATAAATAATAAACAAATACTCCAGCATTAGCCACTCAGTGAGCACAGACCAAGGGAAGCACCTCTTCCAACTGCTTGTCCCTTATCAATTTTCTCAGTGACCCCTCCTCTCTCTCTCTCTCTCATTTGGGACTAGGATATTTCATGGCTCACTTTCTCTCATGTAGATCTGCCTCAGAGTTTGCGAAGGGGGGAAAAAAGGTACCACGACACCGAGGTTTACCAGTCAGCACGGCTCTCCCCTCCTCCCAAAAAAGAGAGAAAGACATCTGGGAACCTTTTATCCTGCGCAAATAGAGCTATTATTCAACTTTGCATCTAGGGTTTGGTAAGGCTCTGGAGTAATTGGGCTGAGAATTCCAGAAGTCCCTCCCTATACGGCAAATTCCAGGGGTCCATAGGATGGAACCATGTTTGTTCCAGCAGAATCATAACACTATAATTCTTTAGTGTGAATGGGTGCACAGTGAAATGCTACTATTCTGCCATATACTTGTGCTGGATGAGAACTACATTGTCTTTATATTTAAAAAAATGTAAACACAAAGTGTAACAATAGATAAATAATTTTACAAATTTAGCCTTTCTCATTGTTATAAATGTGTCTTCAAGTTGCCTATCTACTTCTGGTTCTGCATGAACTTTGTAGGTTTTCTTGGGCAATGATTGCTTAGTGATGGTTTTGCCAGAGCCTTCCTCTGAAATATAGTCCATGGCACCTTCTATTAATTGGTGGTCTCTCAAATGATTTTTGCTTGGGATAGTGGTGTTGGTGTTTTTACCTAGATTTATTAGATCTTTCCTGAATTCTAAAAGCCTGAGTTTACCAGCTTTTCAGCATTGGGTTAAGATATTTTTATTTGCCCAGGTATTATCAGTGGTCATGCTATCATAGATGAACTTGTGGTGTTGCTACCTATCAGCCTGGTAGTCTGTAATGGAGAGTGTAGTATGTTTCTTGTTTCATCTATGCTTTTTTCTACATCAAAATATGAATTTAAAGAATAAACACACACAAATTAGGCATCAGAAATAGCACTATTAAAAAACCAGTGGGGTAACACTTCAACTTCCACAGAAGTTAAAAGCATCCTGAAGAGAGAGAGATCAACCTGAAAACACTATAAGCAACTGAGTTTGCAACACTCCAAATCCCCCCCCCTTCACACATGTACACAATGTTGGGGAAGACAAATGAAAATCCATAAATCTGAAAATCTGAAGCATTGCTCTGAAACAAAACAAAACAAAACAAAATCGTAAGTTTGTTTTGCCATCAGTATCATAAGAAGACACATGAAATACAACTGAAAGATGCAATCTGTGTAGCAGTGTGTGTATGTTCATATGTGAGTGCATGCATGCAGGCTGTCTACTGGATTTTTTAAAAAACATAAATAATAATAATAATAATAATAATAATAATAATAATAATAATAATAATAATATTGTTCTCTTTTTCTTCATGTTAACAATGTTAGAAGGAAAAAACCTCCTCTGGCATTAGCACTGCCACACAGAAAAGATCAAACAGTGTGTAATCATGACATACTTTATTTTTAATTCACTTTTAGTGACCAACTGTGCTGGTCATGCTGCAAATATCGAAGGATTACCCATAGGAAATCAGATTCATTGTCTGTATGCCATGTTTTCTATACCATCCAGTTCCTACACATATATGTGTCATTAATTTAATATTATTTCTTAAAGTGCTTTTAAAGAACATTATCACTACCTGACTCATTTTGCTACCCACTGAATCATTACGAGGGAAAAGGTTTTCCTGAATAGATTTCTGTCTCTATATACACATGCCTATAGATTTTTTTTTAATGTCCCTGGAATACTCTTTTTTCCCCCTAATATATATACCAGCACTATCAATTTTCTTTTTAGAATACTACAACCAAACATCAGGGGGTTCTGAGCAGCTGGAAATAAATTGGCCACTCTTAAATGTAAGATACTGAAGAGGCTCTACTTGCTCAGAGGGTGCCTTCTTGTGTATTCTTTGGATTTGCTACATAAACACTCTTGTGCGCCTTTTTGTGTGTTTGTTTTTGGTTTCATTGAGAGCTGCTCATGGCACTGAAAATATCACATTTCTCCTTATATTTGAGGACTGATTAGAAAGCCATGTTGAGTGGTTAAAAAACAAACAAACTCTACTTAACCAAGAACCACATAAACATCCCACCTCCTGTAGCTTTATTTACTGGTGAATCAGATCAAGGATTGAGAATATTTCAGGAAAAGGCCCAAAATCAAGCCAGTATGAGATAGCCTTCTGTGAACCACAAGGCATGGACAACTCTTTACTGTCTTGAGATTGTTTTTTTATCACATAAATGTTTTACTCCTTGTAGGTCTAGTAATTTACCGGTTTAGATCTTGGATAGAAAAACCTTTTCGAAAATGATGCCAGAAATCAAACAAGAATGAGATAGTCCCTTGAGAACTACAATGTACATACAACTGTTAAGTGTCTTAAGGGTGATCTTCTACTCTTCTGAGCTGGGCACAATGTTCTGTAGGAGGCACAAACTGGAGTGCTGGTGTTTATCCTACCTATATGTGTTGGGTTCAGAGGAATCTCAAAGTCCAAGAGCAACTGGAATCCTTTTGACTAATCCTTGTGCATTATTAGTAGAAGCAGGCTTCTATCCAAAGCTAAGAGACCCATATCTAGACCTTGGCTGGAACTTTTTGCAGACTTCATTTCAGTGAAACTTTCTGTGGTGGTGAATGGGGGACCTTCTAATTCTAGGGGATATTTTACAAGGAGCTCTACAATTGCTGTATTTTGGATTGGGTCATGACAGGAATATGAGATACCACTGCTACCAAAGTGTCTGCAATCAGGCAGGTATAATCCCCTCTTCAGTGACTGCTATGGCTGTCATGTTTAATTTCCAGTTGTAAAATTAATGATATGTTCATGAAAATGCAGGAAGGAAATATCACTCTCTTCTGTTCCAAAATGTGTGGCATCTTTTCTACATACCATACCATTCAACCTATTCTCAAAGTTTTCAGGCTTGTCACTTGGGTCTATGTCTATGATGTCTTTCACTTAAAGAATGTTTTATCTAATGGAATTGAAAGGATGAGCAATATCAGGTCTTTTTTAAAAGAGGGAATAAGTTCCGTATTACAAGGCTGTACTTGCAGAAAATGTACTAATCTGAAAACTAGCAACTTTACTCTCCCATAAGAGAAAAGTTGTCTTTATATTTTTTTCCGATCTGCCATCAAACAAAATTATTATTGGGGGATCCACTTTAAAAAAAATCAAATTTTAAAGGTATATAGATCAAAAATTCCTCCACCATTTTGTCTGCAATCTGGTAGGTGTAATCCCTTTCCAGTTGCTACTATGGCTACCAGTGTTAACTTCCAGTTACAATCAATGAGAGGTATGAATCTTTAGACTTCTAGATCTCAACTCAAGTTTGGGACTGGAGTCAAAGAAGAATGACTCTAAATCAGTCTACACTGAAGCAGAGCATTTTAAAGTGCTGAACTGAGGTCTGAATCAAATTTTGTGATCAAATTTTGCCTAATCACCAATCCTGAGAGTCCTTCAGTTCCTGGTCTTAAAATGCTACCAGCTCCTGTTACTTCTGCAACTAAATCTTACCTTGGCCAGAAAATGCTTGATGGGCTAAGTTTGTTATTTTAAAAGTGGGTGTATCTTGATCTAAGCCAAATCTCACACATTTCTATACCACTACCTCCTTAAAGGTGGTTTTTCAAGGCCAGTATCACTGTCAGAAGCTTGGAGAATGAATACTGTTACCAGGCCATACACCCCTATTCCATGATATGGTTTAATTGGCAAAATATTTAACTGGCATAAAAAGAATGATATTCTGCTATGACTGGGAGCTTGCTGGCAAAGAGGAACTGGCTGCACACATTCATCGCAAAACAAAGTTAGATTGGGACCTCAGGGCATGGCCAGGTCATAGTCAGGGAAACTCTGGAGATAATGGATTGGCAGATGTCCCTCAACAACTTAACCTTTCGAAACAATAGCACCTGAAACTGCTTCCATGGAATTACTTATTGTCTTCAACCTTCTCCCTTTGTACATCAGAAGTCTCCTTTTGTCCCCTCACATCTCCCACCATTAAGGAGCTATAACGATTCCCATCAGTCCTTTTGTCACCTAATGCTAAGACCATTAGCTCATTTTGGCCCCCATTGTCCACTCTGTGGACTCCATTGTGTACTGTGCCAGAGACCTACTAAAACCTTCTCCCTCAGGGTGGAAAAAGCCTGGAAAAAGCCTTAAACTCTGTCTCAGAGCCAGATAACTCATAGAACTTCTGCCTGCTGGCAAACCCTCTGCTGCTCCAATTGCTGATTGTACTACCTTTGTACTCCTAGTCTAGGCCACATTGCTTTGTTTCTTCTCTGCTGGATTGGTAAATATTACCCACTTCACCATACAATCTCTATCCTTTCCTCCCTTTTCCTTTAGTTAGCCTTGCATGTTTGTGAGACTACTTGGATCTTGTGTGTGTGCAATTGTTAATTCCCTCAATAAAACAAACAAGCTTACTTTTGAATCTCTGGATGCTTTTTCTCTGCACCAGTACTGGTATACACAGGTGTAAAAGATCCTTTAAGGTCTCCCCTTTGAGCAAATATTCCTCACTGTTTCATGGAGGCATTGACATTGTGGGTGGGCCCCTGCATCACCCACATTTTGGGGTAACAATTCCTTAGAAGAAACATTTGTTGTGAAGTAACCAACTGATTAGTTTCTGGTCCATATTCCATGTCCCCTGTTTGTCTCCCTGAAAACACAGTGGGCAGCAAATCCCCTGTGAGAGAAACGTCCCAGTTAAGTATTATAGTCTAAGGCTGCAGACACAAGTTAGAAAAGTTCATAATAGTTTGTTAAAAATAAACATTTAGGTTGCACCATACACACACATTAAACCCTTTGTATATAACAAAATTGTTAATGCTTAACAAAATATGGAAAATGGAACTTTTTGGATTAGCTCCACAAGCTAACATAACCACATAGGAGGGTCTGGAAATTCTAATTCATAAAGGAACATCTCCAAACTCTGTTGCTTACGAACTAGAAGGACAGGATGTTTTCTTCTAATATAGCTGGCAGTATCCACCAAGAAAAAAAATGTCCTTCTAAACCTTCTAAACCTAGGCATTGCTTCTTGAAAGGAAAAGTGCTTTTTCAATCAGCTACTAGTAGGTAGGGGGAAAAATCCACTTCATTCTTCAGTAGGCCTAAGGGCATCAATGGATGTATTATTCTATGCTGAACATTATAGGTCCCAGGGAAGGTCTCCCACTGTCTTCAAATTTTAAGTCAGTTTAAAGCTACGTAAGATTAGCCACCATACACTTCTCTACTGGATTGGTAATATCACCCACTTCACCCTGAACTCTTGCTGTCCAAACTTTTCCTTCAGTTACCCTTGTGTGCTTGTGTGACTGCTTGGATCTTGTGTGTATGATTGCAATTCCCTCAATAAAACAATTAAGCTTACTTTTGGATCTCTGGCTGATTCTTCTTTGCACTCATACTGATAGGCATAGGTATAAAAGATCTTGTAAAGTTACCCCCTTCTCGCAGACCTCCTCTTTGTGCTAATATTACCCACCATTTCACAGAGGCACCGATATCATGGGTAGACCCCTGAGTCACCCACACTTTGGGGTAACAATGCCACTTGAAACTTAATATAACCTTCATCAACATTGTCCATACATAGCATAAAAGAAAGGACATTCTTTTTTATCACAGGGGGTATGAAATCTGAAAGTAGGCCAAAAAAATATTTTTCTCATCTAGAACCATACTTTACAGATACATTTCATAAGTTACAATTTCCTATTCAGTATTCAACATTGGGAAAGCCTCCAATGAAATACAGTTTTCTTTCAAATACAGCCTTTTTTTTTTTAGAAAAACCTGAGACACAAATAAGAACGGTAATATGTTATGATATGAAGCATCAATGACCCTGCCAACACCACCAGTTCATGAACAGTGGGAATCAGTAATTTTCAACAGCATGGCAAGCTGATCTGACAGACTGTTCAGTCAGGCAGTGTCTGGTGTAATATGGTAGATATGGTCCTATACTTATGAATTTCTTTTATACTGTGTCTAAAGTGGCAGTTGTAAAAAACTTTTCTTGTCCCCTTGCAGTCATTTTCTGTAAATTGGAATAGCTTTTATGACTTTCTATGTATCATCCCCATTGCAGTGAGTGGAAAACATACTTGAGTTCATGTCTGTGTCAAGAAAAATGAAACAGAATAGAAACTTCACAAAATGTTTCCTAGATTTAAGATTTAGTTATTTTGCTTTTTTAAATGGAGTTTAAATTTTAATTACACATTTTTCCTCCAGACATGTATACAAGATGGACATTCTAGATTGCAATCCTGCTGACAGGATCCTGCTGTATTTAAGGTGATTTTTACAAATGTAAATAAGTATTATGACACACCTATGATTGCCTTACTAAATTGGGGATGTAAAGAAAATGCACAAATTTTTGTGACAAGAACATATATCAAGATATCCCATAAAGAAAATGGTCAAGTGACTTTATTTTTTTTTTATTTTCATTTTTGTTTCTTTTTGGGTCTTTTTCTTTTTTTTTTTGGAAAAAAGTTTGTGCAAAAACTTGATATTGAGGAAAGCATGACGGTTTGTTCCTGCACAAAACAGCACCTATTCACAACTGTGCAAAAATATCTTCCTCAAATAACAAGTTTTTTGCACAAGCAGATACATGAGGATTTAACCAGGAAAATATCAACCATAGACTCAAAAGGAAAAAAAAATGTCTTGTTTCATGGGAAGAACTCTAACTAAGAAAGAATACATCCTTTGCACAGGGAAGATCCCTGAATCAAATCTCATGATGGGATTGGAAAAAAAAATCTGTCTGAAAACTTCAGCACCGGTGGATAGTCACCATCAACCACAGCTGACCCTATGATAGATTTGTCTTAGGGTCACCATAAGATGGAAATAACTTGAAGGCACACAACAACAACAAATTATTTCTAACTGTGCCACTTGTTGATGCGAATATGTATCACAATGCCATTACCAGTGACTATAGTGCAGCACTAGCAAACATTCACCTTTGAATGTATGTTTGTGACTTCGTTTCACCCTTTTAATCCCACTAAGCCTAGCTTCTACAAATATTTGCATTCCAATCACCATTTTACTCTCCAACAGAATGTAAATCCAGGAGAAGGTGACACAAGAAAGGTTTATGGTAATTTTTCAAACCTGCAGAATGCCCCCAGCTTTGTTGTAAATGTAAGAAAATGCTTTACTAGAACATCTTTAGTCCAGGGCATTCACTTCACTGGGTGCAGTTAATTTGATAAGGCACATATAGACAACACAGTGAGGATTGCAGTGAGGATTCATGCCATCTGAATTAAACAGTGATGTAAAAAATATACAATGAGGCAATGACTTGATAATGGATGATGAGAAAACAACAGGGTAGTTAATAAGTGTTAAGGAATCTATAAGAGGAAAGTGGACGTTATTTTAAAATAGAAGTGCTGTGCAAATAAGAAAAATATTGTATTCCTCTTTCTCTCTCCCCACCTCCAGTATATACAACTAATTCAATGTCACGGTCTTCAGAAACACTACAAATATTTTTTGCCAGGAACATTCAGTATCAAAAGGAGCATGAGTAATCTGTGATAAGAACTTGTGGCATTTTTATCCACCTAAAAATAAAAATGGCATTTGGATGGAAGGGAGATAGGATTCTTTTCCCTGCAAAATTTCCTGCTAAATATCCTACCCATTGAAGCTGCTGTGAATTCCCATGAAAGGAAAACGTAGATGATATTCTTATTATTCTTATTATTCTTCTTATTATTATTTTATAATATTTGTATGCCGCCTTTCCAAGGCAGATATCTGTGTTGTACCTATGATTCCTCTCTGCTGCTAGTTAGGACTATTGTTAATTTTGAGGCATTTGCAGAGAGAAGCAATTAATTTTTGAAAACAGCATGGATAGAAAGAAAGACTAAAGATCTAATCATATAGTTTTCTATATCCATCTGTTTTGGTTCTCATGACATGGACAGCTATTTGGTGATCTTTAGACAGCCTCATTTTATAGGCACATTTTGAGAAAGTGTTCTTCAAGATTTTATCTTTGTGAAATCTTTTGGGAAATTATTGCAATACTTATCTTTTTTCTGCACAAAATCACATGTGAGTTTTCTGTTCACAAAGTAATGTGTTTTGTGTAGAAAACACTATGTTTATGCACAGGAAGAACATAGGTATTTCTATGCAGCGTATTCCTCTCACAGCCTTGGCAAGATGTGAATACCTCTTGAGAACAATATTGAAATCTGTTTTCTTCTGCAATGCAGAGAAAACTATGGAGTCTCTTTCTGCTTGCATGTGAGTATGAACAATGAGAAGATTTAAATTCTTATACTGCGGACTATTTTCAGAGCTTAGTAAAGACTGTAGATGTTTCTTTATGTGGATTCTAACAGTATAGCCAGGAACATTCACCCTGAAGAACCACTCTCTTCACATGGAGATTTCTGAAAATTCCCTCAGAAATAATTTATCAATGCAGTAGTTAATTAATTTATTGGAAATCAATTAGTTAACCTTTGTGATGCCAGCCCTGCTTATTATATATTATTATATTTGTACCTCACTTGTCTATGCCCTAAAAGGGGAATTCAGGTGACTAATGATGATAGGTACATCTAAAGCATAACACAGGCCCTTTCCGCACCGGGCTATTAAAACAGTGCAGAGCGACCTCCGACAGAGGTCTTCTGCACCGTAGAGTGGACTGGGGTGGACTACTTTTGCAGTTCTGCACCTCAGTCCGCTCCAGAGTGACCAGAACTGGTCACGCAGCGTGTTTTTTAAAAACCTCTTTTTAGAGGTTTTTAAAAAGCATGGAGCACGTGACTCCGTGTCGCTCCATCGCCATGCTCTGGTGCAGATTTGCAGGCATGCACTAGTGCGTGCCTGCAGATCTGCCGGGGGCAGGCTTTAGGCTGGCGAGCTTCTCCGGTTGGTGGAGAGCCTCCATCAACCAGAAGCTGCCATTTTGGACGCCAGAGCAGTGTGGAGCGAAAAGCTCCCACTGCTCCTCGTCCCGATGGACTCGCCCGGACACTGAAGAAGTCCGGTGAGACCTGTTTTTGTGCAGTTCCTTTCCCACATGCGGAAAGGGCCACAGAGTAAGTAGGCCATAAAATGTAAAACAGATTCGGTAGGCCAGAAAACAAATTAAAAGCAATTATAACACACTAATAAAGAGAGGAAACATGCACAAATCCAATTAAAAGCCCCTTCTGCAATAGCACACTTGAATTGATAAGAACCTTTGACTGCTGGTACCTCCATAATATTTCAGCAGCATGATAGGCACAGGTGGCTGCTGATATCCAAGTCTGTGTGGTTGTGAATGTGCTGCAGGTTTTAGTCAAGATTTTAAAGGAACTGTCAAAGGTACTAAACCTTACTGCGAAAATAGGTTCAGCAGCCTGGATAGCTTCATCAAGTTTGGAGCAAATTTATTGCCATCTATTTGCCAGGTACTCTGATTTTTCTTCCCATTTCCAGTCTCCTGCCTTGGTGCTTATCTGAAAGTACTCTTGAAAAAACTACATATCCCACCATTCTTGCTGTCTGGAAGGAAGTGGTAACCATCTACCAACTGGTAGAAAGAGAGAGACCTCACTTTCTTCCATCACTACCAGAGAAACACATGAGATGATCTGCCTTGGCAGGGCTTCTTACTCAAAAAGGCAATTCTGCATTCAGTTGTTTTTCGTTGTGTCAGCAGTGAATATACATGAAATGGCATCTGGTTCTGAACAGTACTATGTTCAGTTCATCAGTTTCTTGCAATCATGGCAAAAGGGGTTATGATGCTGACAAGCATGATAGAAAAATTAAGAGGCAGTGTGTGGAAAAGGTAATTTCAGCCACTCATCCCAGCATTAGGTAAACTTATCAGAGCTGGCAGAATGTTTCATTAGAATTGCATAAATTGTACTTACTGCAAGGAACATGGCTAAAGACAGGAGCTTCCAACTTCCTAATATAGAATCCTTTGTGATCATAAAACCTGCTGAGACCTATTTTCACCTTAATCATATAAACATAGTAGTGTAGACACTTTGTATTTGGGGAAAAGAGATAACAGTCCATCAGAAAGAAATTATTCTTTGTACTAAATCTTTAAGACTTTTCTTTTCTTTATTATTATTTCAGATTCATTTTATGAGGACCCTCTAGGAGTCTAAAACCTGATTGAGCTTTTACAAAACTGGCTATATCAAACTGAGCTATTCTCAGTGGGCAAATCATTTGAAGGTAGTGCCACCAGAAGAGATACAAGCTCTTTTAGAAATGCTTGCATTTTATCAAACTGCCTACCTTGTCCCCTAGCCTATGATCACTGAGTGGAAAAAAAAACACTGAAACTTCATTTCAGTATAGAGAGAACACATAGTACTGATAGAATTTGTTGAACCAAAATACTACAGCCTATGTCCTCATGAAGAAGAAGCCCTTGATCATAAAGCTGAATCAAATAAAGACCCCACAATAATCTCATGGAAACCCTAAAGTGAACTTATCAGTAGGTTTTCTTGGTAAGCTTTGCTTAGAGGAAGCTTACCTTTGACTTCCTCTGAGGTTAAGAGAATGTGACCTGATCAAGGTCACCTGGTGGGTTTCCATGGCAAAGCAGGGTTTTGAACCTAGCCTCCAGAACCGTAGTCCAATGCTCAAACCGCTACGCCACCCTGGCTCTCTTGAAATTGTCATACTTTGGACATATTGTGAGAAAGTAATTTTAAAAAGACAATAATGCTTGATTAGGTAGAAGGCATTAGGGAAAAAAAAGGAACATCACATTCCCGGTGAATAAACTCAACCAAGGAAGCCACAGCTCTGAGCTTACAAGTCCAAAGTCAGGCAACTTCAAGGGTGACAACAGGATGACTTGGAAGCCTCTCATTGATAGGGTTGCTATAAGCTAAAGTTGACTTATCAGTTAACAACACATACACACACACACACACACACAGAGGGTGAGAGAGGGAGGGAGAGACTGAGAATATGTTCACATACTATGTGCATACAGGGGATAATTATGCAACTGACAACAGATCCATAGCATGGTGAGGTCTCTAGAATGGCAAATAAATTGAAAATGTGTAAGGCCCCACTTTGGGGTTCCCTGATATTAGTATGGTTTGGATGGGCACCATACCTAATTGGCATCATATGTAATTGGCAACACATTTTATTGGCTTTGATATCAAATTCAAGCCTGAGAGATGACAGAGAGGTCAAATTGAGTGAGGGAAAGAATTTGACTGTAAATATGAGAAGGATAAGTCAACTCAAAACTTCCTCCAGGTAAGACTGAGTCATTTGTCAGGCAAATATACACCATTCCTGTGGATAACAGGCTTAAATAGAAGCTGGAATTCTCCAGGGAATCCAACTGTGGGGAGCCCACCAGGACACTGATTGACAGATATCCATTCCTTGTACACCTGGATTCTTTCCTCTGTCCTCACAGCACCCACAATAGACAGCTATTACAACATTCATCATGTCTTTGTCAATCAAAGCACTAAGCCCATCAACAGGTGAAAGACTCATTGTCCACAACAGGTTCCCTTTGCCTTGCATCTGGAACCTTCACAGCCACAAGCCATTTTCAGGGTACAAATACCCCTGATTCCAGGATGCCCAGTGCAGTCTCTTGAAGGTCTACCCGTCACTCTGTCCGTCTGGCTCCTGATGAGAACTGTCCTTAGGTCCTACCTAAGTCAAAATACATTTCTGCTCTTCACTACTCTTCTGGACTGGTAATTATAAATCCCCCAAACCACTCAGCCTCTCTATGATTTTCTTCCCTTTCTCTTTCAGTTAGCTCTTGTGTGAATGTGTGATTGTGTGTATCTTGTGTGCATGCATGACTGAATTCCCCTCAATAAAACACATTTTTAGCTTACTTCTGAATCTCTGGCTGGTTCTTATCCTGTGTGTGCCCGTAAACTCTGGTAGAAAAGATCTCACTCAGTTGCCCCCCTCTCGCAGCCTCCTGATTTTGAGCTAATTAACTCCCTACTTTTTCAAGGAGGTATTTGGCATTGCAGGGTGGCCCTTGTGGCACCTACATTTTGGGGGTAACAAATGTTCATCTTTATTCTTCTCACTGCAGTGGTTTCACAAATATTGTGCCTAAGATATTTTACTAGGTAATCATTGGAAGTCTAATAAAGAAACAACAAAGCCCGGAAAACCCACAACAACCTAAAGAACAATTAGTTTGCCTTATTTGAATAGTCTGTGAAATAGCAAAAAAATATGGGGAATTTGCTAGCTGATATGTTTCTTCAAGGGTATTCATTGGAAGGTAGTTGTTAAAAACATTAGATCTGGATACTGAAACCAGGCAGTATATTTTGTAGTTGTTATCGTTCATCCAAATTGTGGCATATGATTTCTCTCTCTCTCTCATATCTCTCTGTGTGTGTGTGTGTGTGTGTGTGTGGAGAGAGAGAGAGAGAGAGAGAGATGGTTACCTGAGTAAAGGCAGGGTAGGATACTAAATAAAGCTCATTAACATGACAGCCACATTTCCGGTATGTTGTGATAACCTCTTCCCTCACTTTTTCCCCAGCTTTATTAGTATTGCTTAGACCTAGTATCACAGTACAGATAACGTTCTTTCCTTATGAACATATGACCTCTCTCTTATTATCTTTGCAATGGTTACTCAATACTCGATACTTAGCTGCAGGCTTCTGTTCCTTTTCACAGTTCAGAGAAGAACAATCTGTAGGTTCAACAGCATTACCCCTTTTCCTCTGCTTCCTCTGCTAGTTTAGCTCTTCTATTTTAAAACCTCTGATTCTAATCATACTTTACTCCTTTTTCTGTACAGTGTATGTTCACCTGTTGGATTACTCTTGTTTTTCTCCACTTTTCAGAGAGATAATCATGTTAGGGCCTTTCCCGCTACACTGTTACAGTGCTATTATTCCACTTTCAACATCCTGTTGAATTCTGGAGTTTGTAGTTCACTGAGGCCAAAGAGCTCTCTGGCTGAGAAGTCTAAATGCCCCTCTTTAAACTGCAAATCCCGGGATTCCGTAGGTTATTGAAAGTGGGATAATAGCACTATAACAGTGCAGTGCAGAAAGGCCCCTAATCTGAGGGAGGAAGATTAGGAGGAGGAAGAGGAAGGAAAGAAGATTTGATGCAGGAGCAACTTTAACTGATTTCTTTCAGTTATGAATTCAATCCCATTCATTCAGATTAGGAATGGAAGGAATGATATTTGAAAAATGGTTTAAACTACAGTTTGCAAATCCTCAGAAACTTTGACAAGAAGAATTCTGGACTGATAAGAATCTTCACAGTTTAGAATTTACTCTGCAAAAAAATCCAGTGTGGTTGTTTCAGACAGAAAACAGCATTTTCTGTGCAGGAAACAGAAAACTTCTTCTTCTTCTTCTTCTTTTTACACACACATACACACACGACTATTTTTATATAGAAACATTATTTTCTGCACAAAAAATTGGGTTTCTTGTGCATTGTTATTGGTGACTTAGTGCAAAATTCACACATGGTGTTTTGCCCAGAAAGCAGCATTTTCTACATAAGAAACAGTATTTTCTGCTTCTTTATCAAAAAATGCTGTTTTCTGCACACAAAACAACCTAAGGTAACTTTGTACAGAATAAATCCCTAATGGCAAATATGCTTCAAAATCTCCATGATTTTGTAAAATTTGCTCACAGGAGGAAGAAAATTAAAATTGTTAAAATTATATGTTGCTTCCTTCAGGAAGAAAATTAGTGAAGAATCACATCCCTATTTCTCTGTACTGTTGGAATGCAACTTCCGGTGGTTGCGGTGAGGAGCTTAGCTATCACCCTGCTCAGCTCCGGGGAGACAACCGCCCCACGAGGTCGTGAGCCTGTTTTACGGAGGAAAATCTAAATATTTCTTTACTTGCTGTATATATTCTTCCGTATCTTTTGGGTTCTCAAATAATTCTGTATAATATTCGTGAAACATAGACTTAATTGTTCTTTGTTGTCTGCATATCTTATCTCCTTTTTTGAATTCTGTAATTAATCTTTTTTCTTTTTCTTTTTTCAATCTATATGCTAACCACTTCCTCATCTTATTAGCGTGCTCAAAAAATCTCTGACAAGTGTATTTTATCTTCTTCTCTATTTCCAGTCTATCTTCTATGGCCATTTGTTTCTGAAGAATTTTAATCTCTCTCAATAACTTTGTATTTCTTGGGTCTTTCTTTAATTCTTCCTCTTTCTCCTTAAGTTCTGCCACAATATTTTGATATTTCTCTTTCTTTAATTTTTTCTTATAGGCTTCCTGTTGTAAAAATAGGCCTCATATCACTGCCTTTCCTGCGTCCCATACTATCTTGTTTGATGTTCCCTTTCCTGAATTTCCTTTTTAAAAAAGTTTATTTCCTGCTTTATCTTTTCTATTACTTTTTCATCTCTTAAAAGTTCATCTTTCATAATCCATCTGCATTCACCCTTTCATTCTTGTATTGTCATTGTGATGGGACAATGATCTGATAAAGACCTTGGTAGGATGTCCATTTTCTTCACTTTTTTACATAAAGTTTTAGATACTAAAAACATGTCAATCCTTGACCAGGTCCTATACACTTCTGCAAAATACGTATACTCTTCAGCATCTCCGTATAAATATCGCCATACATCAGTTACTGAAACTAAATCCATAAATTCATCAAATGTCTTTGGTAATTTTCTTTGTGGTGTTTTTCCCTTCTTTTTTAATGTTCGATCCAACTCTGGTTTTATCACCCCATTCCAGTCTCCCATAATTATTATTTCTTGGTAATCATATTCTAATAGCTTCTTTATTAAATTTTCATAGTACAAAGTCTTATTTTCTAGTGAACCATAAATTCCCACTACTAGAATCTTATTACAAGTTGTTTCTATCTCTATACCAGTTAGCGTGCCTTTATTATCTTTAAAAATTTCTTTTGCATTATATTTTTTGTTCACATATATTGTCACTCCCTTTTTTTTCTTCTTTATTGCTGTTGAAAATTCTTGTCCCAACTTCGGGTTCTTCATATATTTTAAATCTTTGTCCCTTATGTGGGTTTCTTGTAAGCAAATTATGTCTGATCTCATTTTCTCTAGATGGTGAAATATCCTTTTTCTTTTAATTGCCGCATTCATTCCTCTGACATTCCATGATGTTATTTTCATTTTTTTTCCCCTTTTCCTTGTCTTTCTTCTTATTCTAGTTCTTGTTCTTGATCTCCTTCTTTTACAAAGTGGTGGGTTGGTTTCGGTGTGCAAAAGGATTCAGAATGATGCAAGTTATAATGCTGGCCATGAACCCTCAAAGAGTTGTGTAAGATAATACAGGTCTATCTTCAGAACTTTAGTGTGAAGGCAAAATATCTGTTACCCCAAAGCATTTTTCTGAGGAGAAGTCTATTGTTGCCTATGTATGTCTAATTAAAAATTAAAAAAATCCCTATATTAATATAGGTAGGCCTGAATTCTGTTAATTACATGTACATAACAGTGCTATTCTATAGCCCTTTGCATAACATCTCAAACGTTCCCTCGCAGCTGTCATACCTTGGAACATGCTGCTTCTGCTTCTGCATATTGATGGGGAGGTAAGGAAGCAGGAGGGAATAGGCATATATCTAGAATATAGTACCTTGCAGCCTATTAAAAATAATAAATAAAATAAAATAAAATGAATGGGAAGAACACAGAATTGTGGGACAGAGCACTACAATCCATCTGCTTGGTAAGGATCTCAGTCATGGCGTACCAAAGAAAACAGTACTTCCGTTCATATCTCTGCAATTTATGAATATACCCCAATTCAAATGTATCTCTTTCAAATCTTCTCTTGACATTTTTTTGTTCAAAAAACCATATGTGAAAATTATTGATTGTATGTCCAGAAAGTTTATGTATTTTTTAAAAAAATCCAATGAGTTCTTATCTCTGTGTTCCTTCTCTCTTCTATCATCAGGAAACCACTCTCATATCCAGAAACTTCCCTCCACTATATTTCTTCTGCAAAAACGTTTGTAGATTCACTTTGTCTGCCCTTCTACTTCCACATGATTCTCCACAGACATAACACCATCATTTAACATGTCACAGTCAAGCCTTTGGGGTGTTAATGACATGGATGACTGGAAATTTAAAGAGTAAAACTGGTTAGCTTTTTCTATTTATATGGACTATCAAAGAATATGTTCTAGGGAAAATATTTTCTGTTAAGATTGTCACTGTGCTGCATTTAATATTATAATATAACCATCACCTTAATACTTTGGATACTATATCAACCCATGCAATATTCTGTGGAAAAAACTAGTAAACACTATTTTGATTCTCTACACAATATGGATCCTTGCCTGGCAATCACAGCGTTAGAATGCAAAACAGCCAGCTTGAAACCAGTTTAACTTCACATTTCTCACTATTGTCCATCTGTCAAATAAGTAAGTAAGTAAATAAATAAATGTTTATTTTGAGGCAAAGTCCTTTTACTGAAAAATGATGCATGATTTCCAAGCTTTCATCGAGGAAAATAAAGGCTGACCAGTTTTAGTCTTTAAGTGGTGGAATGATCTGTCTTTTCACACGTACAGTGACAAAGTCCTATCCCTTCCTCAGCAATATCCCCATAATTGAAGGTTCTTCTTGGCCTGCAGTGCTGCACCAGCCTCAGTAGAGAATCTGGGTAGTAAAGATGAGTGGGATGGAAAGAAGGAAGAAAGAAAAAGCTGTGAACTGGCATTTTATGTTTGTGGATATATAAGTGCATATGTGCAATAGATCAAAAATATAAGTGGCAGGAAAATGTAAAAACTGATTAGGAAAAAATATATATTAAAATTATATTGTGTACTGGTTAAAGATCCCATGACATCGAGTGTAATATCAATGATTCAATAAATACATACATACATACATATATACATACATAACACAAAAAAGACAAGTATGAATAACAAGACAGGAAATACTAGTCAAAGATGAGAGGCTGGAGACATCAGGCAACATTAGATGAGATAGGACAAGATCCAGCATGTATCATACAAAGGGATTCAGATAGAAAAGACAAAAGAGTAATATTTTCCCAAGGTACTGGGAACAGCAGCGCAGGAAAAGATATGAAGGCAGATAGCAGGTGAGTGTGCCAAGCAGCAGGGGTGAAATTTTTTTTTAAAAAAAATTAAACAGTCAAAAAATGTAATTCTTGAATGCCTAGAAACCCAAATGTAAAGAATCCTGGACTGAAGAAAATCTTCACAGGTCAGGACTATTCTGTATAAGATTTGAACATATTATTTTTTTGTTCAGAAAACTTCTATGCAAAATCTCCTCATGTGAACTTTGTGCAGAATAAGTCCCAAACTGTAAATAGTCTTTGAAACCTGCACAGTTTTTAAAGACTTTCACCCTGCAGGAAGAAAATTGCTTGGACCACTCATTTCCTCCTTCAAGAACAAAACTAATGAATAATTACATCCTTACTGAGCAGGGAGTGAAAAAGAAAAGAAAAGGTGGTCACATCAGAAGACTGAAGATTTTATGAAATTAAAGACTAGAACCCTGAACCTGTCATGATGTTTTCTATCTATTTCAAAGATTTGAGGAAAAAGCATGATAACACCAATGAAGGAGGGTTTCTAGGCTCTGGTCCTCTAGCATCTCTGTTTAGATAAAAGATCAGAAAATGGGAAATAACAATAACCCACAAGACATTTGAGACCATAATATGAAACAAATATATTTTAGCTCTTTTGTTGTGTCTTTGTGAATCTATAAAAAACATAAATTAATATATGTTATTAAGCATAATCTATTATTGTTCTGTTTAAATAACAGTGCTGAGTGTGCACAACCCAATTAGTCTCAAGCAAAGGCAGGGAAACTGTGACCTATGGCTCTCTTATTTTTCAGTACTTAAGACTTTAAACAACTAAAAATGCACTGGGCCCCCTTCCATAAAGAAATAAAAATAAAAAACCACAAGGGGAAAAAAAAAACCTCTCTAAACTAGCAACACTTCAATTTTTCCTCTGCAAATGGCAGCTTTGCATTTAATTATGCCAATTCCTGATGAACTACGAATTAAGTAATTAATTGACAGCTGAAGAATCATGTAGGAAACAGGAAATGCAAACTGAAAGTGACTTCCAGTATTTTGCAATTTAAGCTTTTTTTTTTTACTCAAATATTGCTGTGCAACCTGCTGAAACAAGAAAAATTGATCTCCACTTCAGTTACTGTCTCCTGGCCTAAGAGCTAGAGAATGTGTTTGTTTGTTTGTTCAAAGATGTCAGGATGGCTACAGTAAAATCAATTTAAACCAATAATAATTTCAAAAAAATTAAAAATATATTAAATATTTTATCAACAAATCCAGACATTTTGAAACCAGTTAAAACAATTTTGATCAATGCAACCATTAGACATCTCTAGCCTGAACAAAATCAGTTCAGCCTGAAGGCTTTGCTAAGAAGCCAGGTTTTCACTTAGTACTGAAATGATCCCAATGTTGGCATCAAAACTGGGGTGCCATCTCAGAGAAGGCTCTCTCTAACGTCTTCCCACAATGTATTCCCCTAACTGGTAGGACACAGAGGAGGACCCCTGTAATAGATTTCAGATGTTGGGTACACCTACATAGAGAGAGGTGCTTTCTTAAGTATTCAGTTCTGAAGTGAAAGAAAGAAAAGTAGAAATAAATAAGATCAGATCAGATCAGATTAGTCAATTGAAATGTGAAAAGGCTTTGAGTGGGCACCAGAAGAACTGGTGTCTATTACAGTCTCCTTTGGATGGTTTCCATAGTTGGGGTAGCACAACCAACAAAGTAGGGTAGCACAATCAACACATTTTATTACCATTACTTTCTATCTCTAGAACAACCAAAAGCAAACATTACTAACCTAGGCCAAGATTCGGCATGGTCAAGCATAGGTAAAATGATAAAACTACATCATTGGAGCTATTTCTGCCATTCAACAAATAAAATAAAATAAAATAAAATAAAATAGAGCCAGGCCGTGCCCCAACCAATGTGTTTCAAAGGCACAGCAGATTAGGGCAGTGGGAAATGATATAAGCAGAATTCTCTCACTCATGAATCACACTGAGGCCCTTTTCGCACAGCGTTTTGGAAGCGAAAGGGCCCCTTGAGCATTGCGTAAATGTGAGGAGCGGTCTGCATGGCACACTCACATTTACGCGATGCTCAAGAGTGTGATGTGCAGTGCATATGCACCTTTATATTTTCGGCTTTTAGCCGAAAAAGGTGCACGCTTGTGCACCGGTCAGGGGCCTGGGGCGAATTTACTGCCTTGAGGAGCCTCTGGAGCTGGGCTGGTCATGCTTCCTGCCCCAGCACAACCTACAGCTCCCAGGCTGCACTGCGGAAGGAAGGGGCAGGGCACGTGCGGGGCACGTGCGGGGCACTCGCGCGACCAGGAAGCTGCTGCGGAGCCCAAGCAGCAGGGACATGAAAGCCTTCGAAGGCTTCTTGCGTGAGCTCCACCCCCCACCTCCGTGAAAAGGTAAGGTGCAAAAAGGCTGTGAGACAGCCAGCTGGAGAGACTCCTCAGGGTCATAATGCAGCTGCTTGCCTCAATGTGCCCCATGACTGGGAAACACTGCAGTCATAATTTCCTAGCATTCTGATCTGCAATGCCCCAGAAACCCTTTGGTTAGAGTACTGACCATAAAGGTGAATCCCAAATGTTACGAGTATGTAAGTTTGGCTTACAATCTCATAAATATTGAATAAGATGCCAGCTCTATTTTTCAATGAATGCAATTGATATACCTTGGGAAAATTCAATATTTAGTAGCAGTGTAATGGTTCTGCCAATATATTTCAGGACATGAATTTTAAATATCTTGTTCAATCACACAAATTACATTTTAAATCCAGTTCTGGATAATCTAGTATCAGCCTTTCCTAGTTCCAATATTACATATGCTCACGCTGCATAGATACCGTAGCCAAACAATAACTATAGTAGTACAGTTTCAATAACAATGCACCCACCACAACAGCTGGCCATAAACCTGAATGTTTATATTCTATCCAATCTGATTCAAAAGTAAGTCATTTAATTTAATGAGTTGTTCTCACTACTTCTTCTTCCCCAAGTCTTTTCTCCTTCTGAAGGACAAGAATGTTTTGTAAACAGTGCTTTCCTGCACTGCAGTCTTTTTCTTTTCAAATGCTTTGGAAGGAAGAATTAGTATGATTCTTATTTACAAGAGGTGGCTTCTCCTTATAATATCCAAGGGATGCCTTCTAAATCCAAAAATGCTTCATGAAGTCACGCACTAATTTTCCTAAGGGTCAGAAAGCATTCAAATATAAATCATGTTCAACCCAGCTTTTGTAAGAAAAGAAAGAGAGAGAGAGAGCATGAGACTGAGAGGCTCTATGGAAAAAGTCACTGGATTCAATATTAAGAGGTCTTGGGAGGGAAGACCTGCAGGGAGATTGGCCTAGGAGTGGACAGAGAACTCCTTGCTTAGAAAAAACAGGGCTCAGAGTCTTCTGAAAAGGAGGCATATGAGAAAGAACTGTAAAAATGTCCCTCCAATGACAACCTTCTGGAGTGAAATTTAATTCATTTGTTGAATTTCTCCTAGATTGTTGTTGTTGTTGCTGCTGCTGCTGCTGTTGTATGCCCTCACACCATTTCTGACTTACAGCAACCCTAAGGCAAATATATCACAGGGTTATCTTGTTAAGATTTGTTCTGAGGGGTTTTGCCTTTGCTTTCCTCTGAGGCTCAAAGAGTATGATTTACCCAAGGTCACCCATTGGGTTGCCATGTCTGAGCAGGGATTTGAGTCACAGTCCAATGGTCAAATTGCTACACAACACTGGCTCCCACCACTAGAGTATTGCAGTTTCACACTATACTGTTATAATGCTATTATTTCACTTTCAACATCTTGTGAAATTCTGAGGTTTTGTAGTTTACTGAGGCCAAAGAGCTCTCTGGCTGAGAATTCTAAATGCCCCTCCCTAAACTGCAAACCTGAGGATTCCATAGGATGTCAAAAGTGGAAAGTGGAAACCTCTTTATAACAGCTCCCAGCGGCAACCACCTTCGGTGCGCGCAGTTTAGCTCTGCAAATTTAGTAAAAGTTCATTGCTTCTTGGGATGAAGACCTTCTGAGGCAGTCTGCATGCCCACAACATCCGAATGGGTTGGGCAGCGTGGTCTTGGTCTTAAGTGTCTCTACACAAATGTACAGAGCATGGGAAATAAGCAAGATGAACTCAAACTCTACAACAAAATAAATATGATTTAATAGGCATCACTGAAACCTAGTGGGATGAGTTTCATGATCGGAATGTAGGAATAGGGGGAATATAACCTATTTCACAGAAATAGACCAAACAGGAAAGGAGGAGTAGCCTTTATGTCAAAGATGTTTTCACCTGTGAAGAGATCCATGACTTAAATCCAGGAGGCCAAGTTGAGAGCATCTAGATAAGAATTAAAGGAGCAAGAAACAATAGGGATGTGATTGTGGGGATTTGCTACAGGCCTCCAGGCCAGCCTGAGGACTTAACTGATGCCTTCCTGGAACAGATGACCACACATTCATAAAGGAGAGATGTAATAGTAATGGGAAATTTCAATTATCCTGATAATATGTTGGCAGTCAAACTCTGCCAAGACCACAAGGTCCACCAGGTTCCTTGCTTGTCTTGCAGACAATTTCATGGTCCAGAAAGTGGAAGAGGCAACAAGGGGATCAACTACTTTAGATCTGATCCTGATAAGCAGGGATGACCTTGTTGATGAGGTGGAGGTGGTGGGATCCTTAGGAGGAAGTGACCATGCTCTATTGGAATTTGTCATTCAGTGGGAAGGAGAAGCCAAGTGTAGCCAGAATGCATTCTAGACTTTAAAAAAGCTGATTTCGCGCCCTTTCCACACGGGGGGAAAAATACAGTGTAGGACGACCTCAACCGGAGGTCACCCACACCATGGCGTGCGCGAGGGCAGTTATTAATTTTGAGGTTCCACACCTCAAACCACCCTCGTGCGGCCACAAGCGATGGCGCGGCATGTTTTTAAAAAACGAGTGCGCTAAACCGTCACAGCACCCTGTGTAGAATTGCAGGTGTGTGCAAGCGTGTGCCTGCAGAGCTGCCGGGGGCGGGCTTCCGGCTGGTGCGCTTCTCCGATTGCCAGCCGCCATTTTGGGCACCGCTGGATGCTGCCGGACGCTGCTGCCATGTGGAGCGGTGAACACGCGCTGTTCCCCGTGGCGACGGAGCTACCCAGATCCAAGTAAGCTCCGTTTCCACATGCGCTGCCCCGTTTCCCTCTGTTTCCAGCCCCCACGTGTGGAAAGGGCCTCTGTAAACTTAGGGACTTACTTGTTGAAATTTCATGGTCAAGAATATTGAAAGAAAAAGGAGTTCATGACAGATGGGAGTTTCTTAAAAGTGAAATACTGAAGACAATTTAAAACTGTGCCAATAAGGGGGAAAATGGCAGGTGTCTAAAGAAAGTGAAATGGCTGACTAAAGAACTCGCAGCTAAGCTAAGTATTAAAAGAAACATGTACAGGAAATGGAGGAATGGTGAAACCACCAAAGAGGAATTTAAGCAAATATCCAGGAGATGTAGGGAGAAGGTCAGAATGAACTCAGGCTTGCCAGAGACATTAAGAACAATAAAAAGGGCTTTTTTAGATATGTCCTCAGCAAAAGGAAAAACAAGGAAATGATAGGGTTGCTGTGCAGAGAAGATGACCAATTACTAACGGGGGGAAGAGAAAAGGCAGAACTGCTCAACACCTTCTTTGCCTCAATTTTCTCCCAAAATGATAGAAGTACTCAACCTGGGGGGTTGGGAGCAGGTAAGGAAGGGGGGGAAATGCAGCACAGAATAGGGACAGTTGTAGTACAGGAATACCTGGCTAAACTAGATTAATTCAAGTCACCAGGGCCAGATGAATTACATCCAAGGATATTAAAAGAACTGGCAGGGTCATTTCTGAACCACTCACAATAATCTTTGAGAAATCTTGGAGAACAGGAGAAGTGCCAGCAGACTGGAGGAGGGCAAATGTTGTCTCCATCTTCAAGAAGGAAAAAAAGAGGACCCAAATAATTATTGCCAAGTCAGCCTGACATCAATACCAGGAAAGATCCTAGAGCAGATCATTAAACAGCCAGTTTGTAATTATTTAGAAAGCAATGCCATAATCACTAAAAGTCAACATGGATTTCTGAAAAATAAGCCATGACAAACTAATCTTATCTCTTTTTATGATAGGTTTACAAGCTTGATAGATGAAGGGAATGCTGTGGACGTAGCATATTTTGATTTCAGTAAGGCCTTTGACAAAGTTCCCCATGACATTCTTGCAAAGAAGCTAGTAAAATGTGGGCTGGACAGGGCTACTGTTAACTGGATTTGTAATTGGTTGACCAACCGAACCCAAAGGGTGCTCACCAATGGCTGCTTTTCATCCTAGAGAGAAGTGACTAGTGGGGTGCCACAGGGTTCTGTCCTGGGCCCAGTGCTATTCAACATCTCCATCTATGACTTGGATAAAGGAGTAGAAGGTATGCTGATCAAATTTGCAGATTACACCAAATTGGGAGGAGTTGCTAATATGCCAAAGGACAGGATCAAATTTCAAAATGACCTTGACAGATTGGAGAGCTGGGCCAAAGCTAACAAAATGAATTTCAACACAGAAAAATGTAAGGTCGTGCACTTAGGCAGAAAAAATGGAATGCACAAATATAGGATGGGGAACGTGTGGCTGGGTAACAGTACATGTGAAAGGGATCTAGGAGTCTTGGTAGATCACAACACGAGTCAGCAGTGTGATGCGGCAGCCAAGAAAGCCAATGCGATTCTTGGTTGTATCAATAGGAGTATGGTGTCTAGATCAAGGGAAGTAATGGTACAACTCTACTCTGCATTGGCACACCTCATTTGGAATACTGTGTCCAGTTCTGGGCACCTCAATTCAAGAAGGATATTGACAAGCTGGAGCATGGTCCAGAGGAGGGCAACCAAAATGGTGAAGGGTCTGGAAGCCATGCCCTATGAGGAGCAGCTTAGGGAGCTAGGTATGTTTAGTCTGCAGAAGAGAAGGTTAAGAGGGGACCTGATAGCCACATTTAAATATTTGAAGGAATGCCATGTCGAGGAGGGAGCAAGCTTGTTTTCTGCTGCTCCAGAGACTAGGACAAAGAACAGTGGATTCAAGCTGCAGGAGAGGAGATTCCACCTGAACCTCAGGAAGCACTTCCTGACAGTTAGAGCTGTTTGGCAGTGGAATATGCTGCCTTGGAATGAGGTAGAGTCTCCTTCTTTGGAGGTTTTTAAGTAGAGGCTGGATGGCCATCTGTTCGGAGTGCCTTGAAGTGTGTTCCTGAATGGTGGAGGTAGGACTGGATGGCCCCACAGTCTCTTCCAACTCTATGATTCTATGCTTCTATGAATAATAGCACCATAAAAGTGTTATGCAGAAATGGCCTAACTCTCAGTCTAAATAAGATGGAGTCTTTATTGATCAATAGACAAACCATTCTAGGACTGAAAGTACAAATTGTTTGGGATAGGTTTGTATCTTTGACAAATCACTTCCTGGTCCTTCACAGCTTGCAACCAGTCTTAGATTCAGCATTGTCCCTTGACAATGAAGTGGATACTGTAGGCAGATGTTTCAGAAATTCCAGTTTCAGTTGGTGTACTAGCTGTTTCCTTTACTAAGAAAGGTGAATCCTTGGGTATAATCCTGTTTTTACCAGTCATAAAGTGCTGCATTGCTAAAAGAATGTCATCATGCTCTTGTCATTCTGTTTTATTTCCATAGTCTGTGACAAAGTACGTAAGCCTCCAATGATGTTGGAACTACCAGAGATACTGGACTACTCAAGTCTTCAACTATGCTTGAGTTGCCAACAAATGCAGTCTTTTTCTAAATACAATGCTGTATCTCTGAAAGCAAGTCAAAACTGATATATAATAAACTGTGTGTGTTTTACAAGTATGGTATCTGTACAACCTAGCCTCATGATGCTGGGAGCCATTGTGCATTTCCAGATAGTCACCTGAAATAGTCTATTGTCATTTTATTCCTTGTTGAAAGCCCTCTGGAGGTCTCAGCATAAGAATGTGGACTACTACATGAAAACACAGTTGCTGGCGAAGAAGAAGAGAAGGAGAAGAAGAAGAGGAGGAGGGGGAGGAGGAGGAGGAGGAAGCAGCAGCAGCAACTCCTCTGAATTGTTGGACAGCTTTAAACACATGTTAGTTCTTTCCTTACCTTTATTCTTCATATAGAAGCTGAATCTTACTGATTCTTGCCTGTCCAGTAGGCTTTGATCTTTCCGGCTTTCAAGGCTTCACTTTCAGAAAGTATTGCTTTGACAATTAAAAATATGATTACACTTAAGGCAACCCTGCTATGTTCTGCTGCTCTCACTGCTTCATCTGTACGCTGGCTTCCAGATCCTATTAAGCTTTTCTAATTGCAGCCCTGGGGCTTAACATATTGATGCATCTTGAAACATGGACAAACAAATACTAAATGTTCAATAGTTAGCAAGTATAAGCAACTAAAGTTCCATGGCATTGCTCACAGTAGCATTGCTTACTATTGTGGAATTAAAAAAAAAACTCTTGATTTAAAGTACATGTAACTTTAAAATTGCAGTAAGATGTTTAATACACCATGTCCCATTCAAAACCCTCAAATATTAAAATATAATTGAAAAAATGGTTGAAAAACTTTTGCAAATGTTGAGAAACCATGAAGAAAAGAATCCTGTACTGGTGAGAATCTTAGCTGTTTGAGACTGATTCTATGTAAAATTTGCTTGTGGTTGTTTTGCAAAGAAAACAGCATATCCTGGGCAGGACATAGACCTTTCTTCATGGAAAATAATACTTAAATACTGAAATATTTACCTGGTGTATAAAATGATGTTTTCTGTCCAGAAAAAGCTGTTTTCTATTCCAATCAACTGTGTCCAAATGTTAGGCAGAATAAATCCCCAATTATAGCATTTTATGCACAGAAAATAGTCTTTTATAAAATAATATTTCCATGCGTAAATAGTATCTTGTGTAGAAAAGGCTATTTTCTGTGCTGAAAATGTTGTTTTCTATGTAAATCAATGATATGCAAATATTATGTAGAACAAATCCCTAATTAAAGCATTTTCTGCTGCTTATATGCCAGTGAATAAATATTAATTCCTTTGCAGATAATACTGTTTTCTGTGCAGAGAATGCTTTTCTATGCAAATCAGATACATGCAAATTTTATGCAGAGTAAATCTCCAATTACAGCATTGTTCTGTGCCAAAAGCAGTATCTGCTACACAGTAATTAAAATTTCTATGTTGAAATGTTATTTTCCACACAGAAAAGACCATTTCCTATGCAGAAAAGGCTGATTTCTGTGCAAAACAACCATGTATGATTTTTTTCCCCCACAGAATAATTCTTGTGGGAATTATGTGAAAATTGTAGCTTTTGAAGACCTGCAGATAACTTTTGAAAATTGTGGTTTTTGAAGACTTTCTTGTGGCAGGGAGAAAATTGCTGAAATTACTCGTTGCTACCTTCAAGAAGAAACTTAGTGATCAGTCACGTCTCTCATCACCATCTCAAGCTATTCATCAGCAAACTCTATGCTATACATTGCTGTATTGGCTCATAGCATTTCCAGCTCCATAGGGCAGGGATAAGGAAACTCTATCTCTGAAAGAAAGAGACATCCTGATTAGCGTTCCCAACCGGGGGTGGGGGGAACCTGAATCAATGGGATTTGCATATGTTTACACTCTCCATTCCACATTTGATTCAAAGGGTCTAGTTTAGTTGAGAATACCAGTAGAACACAAAATGCCACATGTGAAAACTGGATAAGGTAATGTTATTCCCTGTCATGAACTTGATATGCACTGTGGATCTAAAAATGCACAATGGAAAATGGAGCTACGATAGGAAAACATTATCCTTGAATGTACGATTTCAAATTTACAACATAATTCAACTGTTTTACATATACATCTCCCCGGCCAACCATTATGTTAGCAATGGGGAGCTGATCCTTACAGAAGAATTCTTCATGGAACTTTCCTTTCCATATGCCTGTTTTCACCATCTTTGTCATATGTCTCAACTTCATTTTCATTCATGCATCCCATAGTAAATTTGATACTGTCCTCTAAATGTATCCCATCTGTAACTCTGAAGCAGAGTTAAAGCTGCCAGACAGAGAAAAATGATTTGACTAATCCATATTCCATTGACATTTTTGTCATTTTGTTGATTTTTTTTGGAAAAAAAGATCATCTTTTTTTTCCTTTTCTTAATTGTTTTTAATTAAAACTCCTTATTTTTTCAAAAAATCAGCCATTATAACTTTGAATTATTATGCTGTGTGATCCTGTACGCTAATTATTCTGATATATGAATTATAATGAATGATCACAGACTATACACTCTGGTCATCAAAGAGATGTCCAGTTTATCCAAGTGGAAATCTACTAATTCCAATATAAATGTCAGGAAGCAAACTAATCACAGTAAAGCTAAGCTTGCACTAATGTGATGGGGCAGACTCTTCTCCCTATTACCTTGAAATGCACAAGTTGTTACTTATACAGACAAAAGCTCAACTTCTGACTGTTGCAAGGGGATAGTGACATCACAGCATCAATTCAAAGGATAAATAAACCAGTATTCAGTGTGCCTTAGGTTCATGATTACATCAGATTAGAGCCTGATGATAACATTTGTAGCAACAATCCTCTACAAACCAGAAAATTCCAGGAAGAAGCATTATGGATTGTGTCACAAATTCAGGTGTATTGGTTCAGAAGTAAGCCCCACTGAGGTCAATGGGTTTAACCCCCAGGTGAATATGAACAAGATTATGGCCTGAGAGAACAGTTTATGTAATATAATATTGGGGAGGAAAATGCTAACTGTATTTTAACTTTAAGCTAGACTGAAATGAATGGGCTATTTTTGAATACTTTCCATATATGAAGTATCAACCGTACCTCCCTCCCTCCCTCCCTCCCTCCCTCCCTCCCTCCCTCCCTCCTTCTCTCTCTCTCTCTCTCTCTCTATATATATATATATAGATATTTCACAAGGTAATAATGGTGGCCCAGGTCATGTTAGTTGTCACAGTACATATCCTGCTTCACAAAGTTTGAAAAATAAATGCAATGAAATCATTATCTGGTGACAGTGTAAAGTGACTCAGCCAAAGTTCATGGCAAATTTGAAAATCTTATATACGAAGGGATTTTTCCAGCATGCTTTGGAATTGTACTGTTTATATTGCATATTAGCATTTTTTTTAAAAAAAAAAAATAACGTGTGCTACCCTATACAGGATAAAAATTCTGTAGGTTGGTTGAGAAGTGAAATGTAGGAAACCAATCATATGGGTTATATTCTGGAGGCTTTTGATGAATTCACATAGCAACATTCTTGTTTAATTGCAAATTAAGTGTTCAAAAGATCACGTTGCTTCCCTTGAGAACAACATTTGATGTTCTGATGTACATAGGAAAAATCACAGAGAGAAAAGACAGATATTTAATTATTAATTGATTATTTTAAAGGTAGGGGAAGAACATGGTTTAAGGAGTGTTCGTTACTAGAGTATATAAATAGATCTAGCTGAGACGGTAGCAGAACAGAGCCAAGGCAGTAACTAGAAATGCGCTGACTACAGAGCAAGAATATTTTGAGGCTTAGATATCTTCAATAAGGCTAAGCCAGCTCAAAAGATTCCACTGCTGCTCTAACACACACGTCTTTGATGTTCCCTCATCTTTACATCATAGAAGGAGCTCAAAGGGTTAATTAAAATTTAATGATATCGGCAGTACTTTGAAAAAGTTATGAACTTGTGCGAGATCAATCATTTTCTTGGACTGCCTGACTTCAAAGCAGACATTATGCAAAAGGGGAAAAAAAAATCTTCCATTCTGTACTGAATTCATAAGCATGGATTTTCTCATTAGTGGTCTAGGCACAAAGTAGAATCCAAGTTCAAATTGAAAAAAGGGGGTGATGTGCCAAAAAGTGGTTAATCTGAATTTTAAGCCTTTGATACCAATCACATCTTTGTTCAATCTATGCATCAGTGCTTTCAAAAAAGCACAACAAAACAAAAGCACTCATGCGGGCTAAGAATAAAACACCTGGAATTACAAGATATATGATACTTTGGCTTCTAAACACATTTGCACAGTCTTTGGAAAATAGTTATTAACTTGTTTACCTTTTTACTATTATATTCAACAAGATGTCAATGAAATAGTAACTGAACCCCCCCATCTTTAAACTACTTCTTAAATATGGTTTATTTTTCATCTCTGGTCTACCATTTTATATAGTGCTGCAAATTATGTTTACACTTAAGAAAACTATCCCAATAGGAATACAATTCTGCTGTACCATAAATCCAATTATTAATAGCACTATTCTATACATATCTATTCAGAAGTAAGTCCTCCTAAGGTCAACAGATAAATGTGCACAGGATTATCACCTGAGAGTTCCATTCTTTTTTTTTTTTTAAAAAAAATAGGATAATATTGAGGGAGAGCCAGTGCGGTGTGGAAGATTCAAAATGCTTCTCCTAAACCGCCAGTCCTAGGCTTCCATACGATGAAGCCAAGCAGATAAAATGGTGTATAGGGATATAATTTTGTAGTGCAAATGGGCCTTGGATTTCTATCCCTTCTTGAGGTGAACCACTACTGCACCCATCTAAGGCTTCACCTGAAGCTTCATAACAAACAGTGGACCTAAATCCAATTGCTACCACTTCCAACAAGAGTACATCTTACAAATGCTTGTAAGTGTTGAACTTCCTAAATTCTCATTGATTCAAATGGTATAATCTAGCTGAAACTACTGAATTTAATTTTCCCAAATCTGACTTCCAAATCTGACATTCATTACCACACTACAGTCTTCTTTTGCTATGTGTTAGTGAAGAGACTGTGTCATTTTCAGCGCTATCTGTACCTTGACTCCTGCCATATCCCCTATATACTGAAAGAGATGGCATCAAAATCCATGTTAGTATTTACTTAGCAATATTTACTTGGCAGTAAAGAAGATATTCTGCTACATGAACATTTGGCTCTCTTTTTTACTGCAGGCAGGGGGCGTGAACATGCACACTGCTGTCCCACTTCTACATGTGCTTCCTCAATGCCTACAAAATCCCTTCTTTGGTACAAAGATTACCTTTTGGAAGGATGATGAAACAGACTGTGAGTTATTTGTTTATTTCTTAGCACAGTTCCGATCATTTTGTGTATCTATTCAAAAAACCATAGATCTCACCTTCCCTTCTGCAAAAGGACTATTGTTATGAAAACATGAAGTGCTCTTTATAGAATATGATCCAAGAAGGAAGGAAGGAAGGAGGGAAGGAAGGAAGCATGCAAGCAGTTCCACCATTAACTTCCTTTTAGTCAAGGAAAAGCAGTAACATTTAGACAGCTGTGGAAAAGTAGGAATCACCAGAGACACCACTTTGCCTGTTCCTGGCTGCTAGGTCTGAGGAGCTCTATAATAGTGTAGGCATGGAGGCCAATAAGAGACCATTGACTAGCTCTGAAGCGGGGAAGGCAGCTGTAAGGCAGAAGCTGAAAGGCAGGAAAAGGGCTACAAGTGTTTCCTTTGGACCTGAATTGCAGAAGGGCTGTAAACAAGGTCTTGTACAACAGCTAGGTGGAGGCTTTTCTTGGCTGCCTGCGCTAGGAGGACACCCAAGAGTACTATAAGCTAAAAGGGAGCCAAGAGAGAGCACCTCTTTAAATAAGGAAGCCAGACAAGTTGGCAAAGTAGGCAAAGGACTTGAGGAATGGTTATTATAAAGCACCATTTTGTGTCTTGGCAAATACCTTCTATTTATTGGTTTATTTTTGCTTTTGTTTGCTCCTTAGTACACTAATTCTCTCAGCTTGTTCTCAGCTTCTCATCATGCAATTACTTACCAAGATTCTACCAAGGTCTGTCTCTAGAAGTTACTTATCTGTGTATTATGGAAGCTCATTCTGCAGCTACTTTCACTAGTTGTTGTTATGTGCCTTCAAGTGATTTCCAACTGATGGTGGCTCTAAGGCAAACCTATCACAGAGTGTGTGATGAACTCAAGTTCACTCAGTGGGTTTCCATGGCTGAGTGAGGAATCAACCCCTGGTCTCTAGGGCCATTTCCACACGGGCGTATTGCCCACGCTAGGGCGACCTCTCTTGGAGGTCTTCTTCACCGTGGGGTGCGCTCGCACAGTTAGAAAAAGTGAGGCTCTAGACCTCAAACTGCTCTAGCGCAGCTCCGGGGGTGGCGCTGCGAGTTTTATAAAAACCACCTTCGCAAGTGTTTTTTATGAAACTCTCCCGCGCTGCCCTGTGCCAGCCCCCGGTGAAGAACTGCAGACACGCGGTAGCACGTCCCTGCAGATCTGCCCGGGGGCGGGCTTCTGGCTGGCACGCTGCCCTGATTGGCGGAGTGCCGCCGGAAGCTGCCAGCCGCCATTTTGGGCACCGCCGAGCACCGCCAAAATTCGGCGGCGTTTAGAACGGCAAATCCGCGCTCCCCACAGGGACGGAGCAATCCACTCGCAGGTAAGCTCTGCCCCTGCGTGCGCGGCCCCGTTCCCCCCCCGTGAGGAAAGGGCCTAGGGCTATAGTCCAGTGGTTCTCAACCTGTGGGTCCCCAGATGTTCGTGGACTTCAGCTCCCAGAAGCCCCAGCCACTATGGTCAATGCTCAGGGCTTCTGGGAGCTGAAGTCCATGAACATCTGGGGACCCACAGGTTGAGAACCACTGCTATAGTCCAATGCTTAAACCACTACATTATGCTGGTTCTCTGCTTTCGTTAATGCATTGACTATTTTCCTTATCTGAGGACTCTCTAAACTTAGAAGAAAGACAGCTCTCTCTACCTGAGAGTAATACAAAGGTTGTGCAAGCTATGAGGCTTGATACATTCCATCCCATACAGGCCATGATCTCCATGGAGTCTATGATTCCATGACACCAGCCAACCCAAGTAGAAAATTTTCAAAACAGCCAAACCAAACAAGCAGCCCTTATGACAACACTTGTGTCTTACTCTGAATTTAGTAATTAACAGGAAAACAAGAAAGAAATACGACCTGAGTCATATCAAGTCATACCATTTCATCCATCTGCACCTACATCAAAGTTCTAGGGGCCAATTTTCCAATACTAAGATCTACCATAGATCATACTAGCCTTGAAAACATACACCCTAAGAAAAAAATGAAACAGAAAGTGGCTAGAGAACACTTCCAGTTTCATTGGCCATGTGGTATTGTATATGCACACACTTGGAGGCTTCCAGAAATGAAACATAATACTTGAAGTCATATTATTTCTCTCGTGAATGGTCTTGAGTTGGGATTTGGAGTGCCTGGAAGGGAGTTAAAAATCCCATTCCTGACAATGCCTGGGGCCCATTCACACTGCAGCACTATAGTGCTATTTTTCCATTTAACTGCCATGCTTCTGTCATATGGACTGGCAGTTCAGGAAGAGGCATTTAAAATTCTCAGTCAGAGAGTTCCTCTAGTGCTTTGACCAAATTACAGACCCTAAGATTTCACAAGACAAAATCATGGCAGTTAAAGTGGAATAATATTGCTACAATTGTGTAGTGTGAATGTACCCTTAGTGTTGCACCTGCTCTGATATACAAAGAAACAATGTACTCTGACATGAATGATGGTCCCTCCTGAAAGACAGAAAGAGAGAAAGAAAGAAAGAAAGAAAGAAAGAAAGAAAGAAAGAAAGAAAGAAAGAAAGAGCAAGCTCCATGCTCTGAAAAGCTCTTTTTGCTCCTGCCACATATCAATTCACTATTAAATACCCAAGAGTTAGTCCATATCCTCCATCATTTCACTGATGTAGACTGGGACATATACAGCTGAGCAATATTAGAATGTGTTCAAAAGGTCCAGGCAACAAGCCGACAAAAGTTATGAATGAGGAAGAACACACAAAACTACTTTCTCAAGAAGAAGCCTAGAATTTATCACTGAGTTTATGAAAGCCTTTAAAAATTAAAAATTCACATGAGTTGACTAGGAAGGCTAAGATTCCACCCCTCCTCATTTCTCCCTCCTGTTCTTAATTCCATGCAAACTGCTTTCACTTTGATTCAGTTTACAGCCACTAAAATATGCAAAGACTAAAGGAGAAAGTGAAAGGAGGAGCAAAAAACTAGAATATTTTTATAGCAGTGGAGGAAAGTGGGATAACAAAGGATTAACTAGGGTTGCTGTCCCTGCCACATTGGGGCTATTGGAAGGTATGAAAGCCCATATACTATCTTTCAGAGAAACGGATCATATGTTTGCTAGACATCAAGAACTAAATATTTGATGAAGGCCAGCATTCAGAAGGGCTGTTTCATTGGTGAAGTTACTTCTGGCAATGAAATCAGTTCTCCTTGTCCCCCCTTGCCCCAGTGAACAGAAGGTTGGAAGGGGAGAGGAGATGATGTGAATAAAAAGTACCAAGGTGCTATTATTCTAGGCCTATGTCTGTCAATGACAGAGATTGGTAAAATGCAGCCTACGTGACACACGTTGCTCTAAAGGTCGTTTTTGTGGTCCAAAGTTTCCTTGCCATCCATTTTTATTTTTTTAATATGCTATATTCATAATACCCCATCCCTGCCCCATTAAAGGAAAAGGAGTACAGGAAGCCTCCACCTTTTGATTCTGCGTTATCTGATGGTGCTCTATTTCGGTGCTTCCAAATTAAGGATAAGTTCCATTAATTTGAGGGGATTCCACTCTTTCATCAGTTCTTCTTGCCCACAGATGCTCACTTGGGACAGCTTGTACATTGTTACCCTGTGAATTGGGGTTCCCGGGAGGGGCACTCAAACTACCAAACAAACTAAGCAAAGTTGGGAGAAATTAGCTGGAGCACTCTCTTGGCTAACGAGAGGCAGGGCAACCTAGAAGGATCTTTTACCCTATGTCTACAGCGTCAGGTCAGTGAGGAGGCAAACGGTTCAAACAACAATTAAGATTTATTAAACAGTTATTAAAGAAAAACACAAACACACTCCTAACTAGAAAGGAAAAGAGAATTTCAAGGGGAATGTGTGATATGCCACCTGTCCTGCAATCCTGAAGAAGCCTGACTGAAGAAGTGGAAACACGGCATGGCGGCCAAGGGGAATCTGCTGAACTGAGCGGCAGCAAGGCAAAGTAAAGTTCAGGCGATCCAGCAAGAGTTCCGAAGAGCTCTCAAAAGCGGGGGATTTTTATAGAGGAAAGAACAACCGCAGGCTAGTCTGGTCTGGGGTGTAAGCAATAAGTTTTAGATTGGAGACAAAGCCTCCAAAAGGTCAGAATTTGCATGATTGAGTTAAAGTCAGAATTGACAATAGTATAGCCGGTATGTAAATGCAGCTAGCTCGGCAGTTAAGTACCTAGCTTGCCAGGGTGTCCTCTCAGGACAGAGGATCTCTTTGTCAGCGTGCATATGTAATGAATGTGTTTGTTTCGGGAGGTCCCCTAAAGCAGATCTGGCAATATCTGGCTTGATTTGGTGGGAGCAGCAAGTAATAGCCCTGCCTAGCTTCACGCTTGTTCAGCGGGCCTCACAAACACTTGGCTGGTGGCAGAGTAGAGCCGAATTATGATATCAAAATGATATCTTTGGTTCACCAAAGGTCAGGTCAGAATACAGTGGTAACAACATGCACACCGCTTGCAAAGTGAGCTGTAGGAGGGAGGCATTAAGCCATCTGAGAGACTTTGCAAGCAGTGTGCATGTGGCTGGTCCCCAATGAGCCTCTTAAGTCCTTTATGCTCCCTACAGTATAATACATGGGTTCCAGTTTTCAAACAATTCTGTTTTCTGACACATTCCAGTCTCTAACCTATCTGACACATTCCAGTCTCTAGCTTATCCAATAAGACCAGAGACAGGGGGAGCCTGTATAGTTTTACCACATTTTTGCCCTCTGGACTATTCAAGTGCTGGGGAGAAACCAGAAGTGACATATCAGCCCCCTGCCATAAAGTATATAAACATGTCACAAGTAATGAGAATATATTTGGGGTATTCTAGAAATAATGAGGGCTTGTTTTCCCTTTTTATCCATGCTCCAGCTGAAGAATCACATGAAGGGTGAAGCAGGGTAAAGGCAGAGAAGCCTGAAGGTGATGGCAGAAAATGGAGGCTGGACAATGGGTTGCATGAAGGAAACCCTACTCACAACGAAACATGCACCCCATTCATCAGTCTACATTGTTAGTCTCCACATTACAAAAAACACTGGACATTTGCCCCAGAATGTCTGAAAAGGAAAGTGTCTAGATAAAGATGAGTGATGCAGCAGCCAAGAAGGCCAACACAATTCTTGGTTGCATCAATAGGAGTATGGTGTCTAGATCGAGGGAGGTATTGGTACCACTTTATTCTGCATTGGTTAGACCTCATCTTGAATACTGTGTCCAGTTCTGGGCACCCCAATTCAAGAAGGATATGGATAAGCTGGAACAGGTCCAGAGGAGGGCAACCAAAATGGTGAGGGGCCTGGAAGCCATGCCCTATGAGGACAGACTTAGAGAGCTGGGTATGTTTAGTTTGCAGAAGAGAAGGTTGAGAGGGGACATGATAGCCACATTTAAATATTTGAAGGAATGCCATGTCGAGGAGGGAGTGGGCTTGTTTTCTCCTGCTCTTGAGACCAGGATGAGGAGCAATGGATGCAAGCTGCAGGAGGGGAGATTCCGCCTGAGCCTCAGGAGGAATTTTCTGACAGTCAGGGCTGTCCGACAGTGGAATGTGCTGCCACAGAGTGTGGTGGAGTCTCCTTCTTTGGATGTTTTTAAGCGGAGGCTGGATGGCCACTTGTCAGGATTGCTTTGAGGGTTTTCCTGCATGGCAGGGGGTTGGACTGGATGGCCCTTGTGGTCTCTTCCAACTCTACATTTCTATGATTCTATGATTCTATGTTAGTGATCATTCACATATCTGTTCACCCATGTTTTCAAACACAGAAGCAGGACTTTCCAGTAACGCGTCGCTTTGAGTCCCTCCAAATGGGACTGCATTATAATCCCAAGTTTGCATTTTTATATAGTCACTCTCATTGTGTTGTTGAGATATCTTAATTTCATTTGTCACAGCATCAGTCAGTTGTAAGAGAGCGGTGGGGGAAATGCATAAGGAAACATGACCTTGCTGTCATTGACAGTTAAAAATAAAGCAGCATTGCATTAAATTTGTATGAGATATAGATTTTCTGAGCCAGATTGGCATCAGGTGTAATTTGACATGGGTCAGTTAAACCAATGGAGCTCTCTTGATTTAGATCCTGTCAGCCTGCCTAGTCCTTACTGCTTTGTGGCTCATCTTCACACAAAAAAAAACAAAACAAAAAAACAGCTCAGAAGGAGTGGTGTCACTCTGAGGCTGCCACAGGAGTGTTCCATTGTACTGCTTTGATGAATTGAAGCACTTGGAACAGATGCACCGTTGAAACATGCTGTATAGATCCACAATGGGTAAAAGGCTCTTAAATATCTCACTCTTGCAAATAATGGGCATGAGGATTTGTTTATGCTTGGACAGGTTTTCCAGATCAAAGCATTTGGAGCCTACCATTTCAACATGCCGCACAGATGTCTGCAGACTGCCCTGCAGAAATTGTGTGCGGCATTTGTCCATAACACAGCCAGTTCTTCAGTATGCTCCAGTACTGGTCTGCCGACAGCACGTATAAGCAAAACAGAAACATCACAGCCAAGCCAGAGAACAAATCTAAGACCAAAAGAAATGTGGAGTCAAATATTTGTTCAAACTGAGTAAGCCAAAAAGAACCCTCAGCAATACTCCACCCCACAAAATTAAGCTTTCTGTTATTCTTATAAACTGTAGAATAGGATTCCTGATGGTAATTGCCAAAAAGTCAGCTTCAATTTATAGTGACCCTGTGAATGAGAGACAACTCTGCTCAGGGACTGCAAACTGAGAGTTGAGGCTTTCTTTATTGAGTCAATCACCTGTAATATAGTCTTCCTCTTTTCCTGCTATCTCCCCCAGAAAACCATTATCATCTTTTTTCTTTTTTAATGAATCATGTCATCTCATAATATGTTCAAAGTATGAGTCCTTCAGTTAGATCATTTTGTTCTACTGAGAGTTCAGACTTGATTTGCTTTAGAGCCCATACAGCGATCATTTTGGTGTTCCATGGTATCTATGGAACTCTCCTCTAATATCACATATGAATTCCCGTACAGAGTTTAGAGATTAAGCCACAGTAAGTATCATTCTTGTGTGCTTCTCCATTTTCTATACTCTTTTTCCTCCCTTTCCTCTCTACTTCCAATCACAGAATCATAGAATCATAGATTTTGAAGAGACCGCAATGCCATTGATTCCAAGCCTCTGCCATGCAGGAACACACACTCAAAACACCCCCAGCAAATGGCCATCCAGTCTTTGTTTAAAAACCTCCAATGAAGATGACTCCTCTACACTCCGAGAAAGCTCTTACCATCAGAACTCTTTTCCTGTAGTTTGAATGCATTGCTCCATGTCCCGGTCTCTGAAGCAGCAGAAAACAAGCTTGCTCCATCTTCAATATGACATCCCCTCAAATATTTAATCATGACTATCATGTTACCTTTTAACCCTCTTTGCATCAGGCTAAACGTACCTAGCTCCCTAAGCTGATCCTCATGGGGCATGGTTTCCCAACCCTTCACCATTTTGGTCACCCTTCTCTGGACGCATTCCAGCTTGTCAATATCCTTCTTGAAATGCCCAGAATTGGACACAGTATTCCAGAGGAGGTCTAACCAAAGCTGAATAGAGTGGTATTATTGCTTCCCTTATCTTGACACTATACTTATATTAATGCAGCCTAGAATCTTATGGGCTTTATTAGCTGCCACATCACACTGTTGCCTCATGTTCCACCTGTGGTCCACTAAGTCTCCTAGATCTTTTTTGCATGGACTATTTTCAAGCCAGGTGTCAGTCATTCTGCATCAGTGCATTTCATTCTTTCTCCCTAAGCATAGTACATTTCTCCCTGTTAAAATTCATTTTGTTAGTTTTCGCCCAGTTGTTTAATCTGTCAAAGTCATTTTGAATTCTGATCCTATCATCTAGGGTATTTAGCTATCCCTCCTAATTTGGTGTCATTTGCAAATTTGATGAGTACCCCCTCTGCTCCATAATCTAAGTCACTGATAAAGATGTTGAATAGCACAGTGCCCAGGACAGAACCCTATGGCACCCCACTAGTGACTTCTCTCCAGGATGAAGAGAAGCCATTAGTGAGCACCTTTTAGAGTTGGTGTTCAACCAATTACAAATCCACCTAATAATAGCTTTGTCTAGCCCAAATTGTATTTGTTTATTTACAAAAATATCATGGGGGACTTTGTCAAAGACCTTACTGAAATCAAGATACACTACATCCACAGCATTCCCTTCATACACCAAGCTTGTAACTCTATCAGGAGAGAGAGGGGAAGGAGGAAGGGAAGGAGGGAGGAAGGGAAAAAGATCAAATTAGTCTGACTAGGCTTGTTTTTGAGAAACCCATGTTGACTTTTAATGATCATGGCATTCCTTTATAAGTGCCTATAGACTGTCTGCTTAACAATCTGTTCTAGAACCTTTCTGAGTATTGATGTCAGGTTGACTGGACACTAATTGTTTAGGTCCTGTTTTTTCCCCTTTTGAAGATGGAAACAACATTTACCCTCCTCCAGTCTCCTGGGACTTCTCCCGATCTCCAGGAACTGTCTAGGATTATTGCCAGTGGTTCTGAAATTACCTTTTCCAATTCTTTTGATACCCTTGTATATAGGTCATCTGGTCTTAGAGACTTGAATTCATTTAGAGTAGCAAAGTATTCCTGTACTACCTCTTTACCTACTCTGTTCTGCATTTCCCCTATTACATCATCTGTTCCATTTCCTCCAGGTTGAACACTGGTTTTCTTTGGGAAGAAGACCAAAGCAAAGCAGGTGTTGAGTAGTTCTGTCTTTTTTCTGTCCCCTGTTACCTCTTCTCCATCTTCTTTTCTCACCATTCCTACCATCTTCTTGTTTTCCTTTTGCTACAGACATAACAAAAAAAAAGTCCTTTTTATTGTTTTTTATTGTTTTTTGTTTTTATTGTTTATTGTTCTCTAGCAAGCCTGATCTCCTTCTGTGCTTTAGCTTTTCTGACTCTTTCCCTATCTATGCTTTTCCCTTTTTGCCCTTTTCTTGCACATGGCCCTTTTAAATCTTAGTCCATTTCTGCACTAGACTGTTACAGTGCTATTATTCCATTTTCAATATCCTATGGAATCCTAGGGTTTACAGTTTAGAGAGGGGTCTCAGCCCCTCCCTAAACTGCAAACCTCAAGATTCCATAGGATGTTGAAAGTGGAATAATAGCACTATAACAGTCTAGTGTGGAAATGGCCATAGTTCAGTTGAAAGTTCTTTAGACATCCCATCCTGGTTTCTTTAGACACTTCCTGTTTTTTAACTCCTTAGTGGAATTGTTTGAAATTATACCTTCAATATCTCACCTTTTAAGAAACCCCCATCCATCATAAGCTCCCGTCTCTTTTAGTATGCCGGACCACAGGATGGCACCTAATATTTAGTGAAATCAGCAGTCTAGAGGTGTAAATATGATTAAGCCCATTTTAGTGTGTCAATTGAACCGCAAACCATTGTTAATTTTAACTATGTCTTTCTGACAGGTTTTAAAATCACAATGGGTCAAGTATGTATACCCATGCCATTCCCATATCACGTAATGATTCAGGCACTGTTGCCCAGTGGCAACTAGGTATTTAATCTTAACTGGGCAAATAATGTCCCTACTTTGGCTCTTAGATAGCATTGGAAAGACTCATTAGAGCAAACATTTATGACAAATTACAATGAATTAGTATTCTCCCTTCTATACAATCCAGAATAACATAGCCAGATTCAAGAGTAAATGAATGAATGCCACTGCAATCATATTACTTTAGTGCCAGCTACTATACAAAGTCAAGGCTATCATTTCAGTTACTGACCATTATACTTAACAAACAAATAAAGGAAATCAACAATACATATGCCATTCCCTTGACACTGAAAGGGAGTAAACAGTGTGTATGTGTATTGCAATTAGTGGATATTTCATACTGTAAATGCATTTGTGTATAGACAGGAACAGTAAACTTCTATTAGCTGTGAAACTTTTATTAACTAAATGCACATGTAAACTAAGGGAACTTGTTTGAAAACATTGACACAGGCCATTTCCGCATGGGGCAAGGGAATTGCCCTGTGCCGGTATTTACTGGACTTCTTGGCTCCACGCTTGGGTCCAGGCTGGTCTGGAGCCGTGTATGCCTGCCACTCCGCACTGCTCCAGGGACGAAAATGGTGGCTTCCGGTTGGTCAAGGCTCTCCACCAACCACTGAAACTTGCTAGTCTAAAGCCCGCCCCCAGCAGATTGTAGGCTCGCACTGGTGCGAGCCTGCAAATCTGCACCAGAGCGCGGGCACAGAGTGGCATGCTCCATGCTTTTGAAAGACCTGTTTCAAGTGGTCTTTCAACAACACGCTGGACGACCACTTCGGGTCATTCTGGAGCAGGCTGAGGTGCAGAACTATACTAAGTAGGTCCGACCCAGTCCGCTTCCAGGTGTAGATGTCCTCCCTGGAGGACGCTCTGCACCGTTTCTTTAAGCCCGTGCGGAAATGGCCACAGTCACTCACACATGAAGAATGTACAAGTAAAACCAGAAATGAATAATTATGGTGATCCAGATTTTCTAGCCTACAGCTCCCATAATCTCTCATCATTGTTATCTGGCCAGGGCTGATGGGTGTTGTAATTTATCAACATCTGGACATGTATAGATCAGTCACTTTCCAACTTGATCATCTTTCTGGGATCTTTAGTCCTTATCTCCATATGAGAATGAAAGAATGTCAGTTTAAAATATTAATAATTTGTTATTCAGATAATTATTGCAGAAAAATGTATTTTTCTTTTGTAACTCAGATATCTCTCATTAATGTATCAGTATTCAACTTTTTATATATAATATATTTATATTTATAGAACACTTGCAATAAAAGGCCTCAAACAAAATATCAAAAGAGATACAAATTAGGGGTGAGAAAAAATAAAATCCAAGACAATAAAATAGAGAGTTTAGCACTTAGGAAATATACCAAAGGTTTGTAAACACATGATTATCATCAACTATAATGTGACAGAAGGGAGAATTGTTGAAAAGAAAGCACAATCACAGAGAAAGCCCATTCTAGGGCCTTTTCACACTAAATAATTATAGTACTATGATTCCACTAACTGTCCTTGTTCCATCCTAAGGAATCCTGGGTTTTAAAGTTTAGAAAAATTTGTTAGGAATTTTCTGCCAGAGAATATTAATGCCTCTGACCAAACTCCAGGATCCCATTGGCTGATGCCATGGCAGCTAAAGTGAAACCTAGCACTGTAATTGTGTAATCTGAAAGGATTTCTGGACTGTAGGGTGAAAACTAAAGTTTCATGACCAATGGGGCTTCTCGAAAGGTAATATGATCTACAAGTTTAATACAGGGGAAGATGATCTTACAGATATCCCAAGTTCTCTGCGGCTTTATATCAGTGCTACCACTCTATTTTATAATTTAAATTAGAAATATAAGAAATGACAACTCTTCCTTATGATACCCACCACAAATAGTTTTTTTTCTTTTTCTTTTTTTTTAAATTCATTTCTGTTAGTGAACTTTCTGACTATCATTCATTTAGTCCCTCTGCTGTAATTCAGTTCACAATCTATTCCGAATTTATTCAAAGATGATTTGTGAAGAAAATCTACTTAGGAGATCTTGAAATTTAAAGATCATTGTTAAATATAGAAGCTTTGATGTGTACAGAAGCTGTTAATAAAATACAGCTGGGAACCTGCACAACAGGAAGCCTACTAAGCTAAACATGAATTTCAGCCACGGGTTTCAAGAAACCCTCTGTTACAGAATTTACTTACCCATTTATATTCTACCCTTTCACCATCCGTATACTATTCAGAATGTTCTTTTTTTAAAAAGGTAAAATCATACATTCAATACTAAAACAAAACAAAATAAACATGCAAAGCCAGAGGGCCTTTCCGCACTACACTGTTATAGTGTTATTATTCCACTTTCAACATCCTGTGGAATTCTGTGGCTTGTAGTTCACTGAAGCCAAAGAGATCTCTGGCTGAGAATTTTGAATGCTCCTCCCTAAATTGGAAACCCCAGGATCCCATAGGATATTGAAAGTGGAATAATAGCACTATGCAGAAAGATCCAGACACAACAAATAAACCAAGCTTCAAATGAAATGCATGCATAAAGAGCTTTCTGGAATGGAAATGTCAGCATCAAAAGACAGCCATGGTCCTGGACTGTGAGATGAACACATGAATAGCTATGATACATGTTCAAGTCAACCTCTACAAATCACCTTTTCCCTGTTACAGCCCCTTGTCCCAAACATGATGATTTCCTGGCTGGTGTTGGGGGTGCTATTAATGGCAACAGAGAAGCCAGATATTTTTCTATAGCTGGACACACAGATATGGCATCATTAAAATGGCATACACTGGAGTTATGACATTGTGATTCATTTGCAGGGTGCCAGTCAACATTCAGGGATGGAGCCACCCAAACATAATGGAGCATAGTGTGCTGCAGCAGTGGGTTGAGCCGTGGATCAGACCATTATCTTCATGCGCTGTGACTTCACCGGGTAAGGCAAAGAGGAAAGTTTCTTCTTCTGATCTTAGTAAGTTGGCAGTTTGATGGGAAAGGAGAAGAGCTTTCAGGTATTCAGGATCCTATTGTATTTGTTTGTTTGTTTGTTTTCTGCCCTTTCTCATAAAGAGCCCAGTATGGCTAACAATCTCCAGAAACCACATTACAACACGCAATCACCACCGAAAAAATCAAAAATCAAAAATCTATCACCTTAAATATGCAATACAATAAAATATGATAAAAACTCTTAGCATGTAGCATTTCCCTGTGCCTGCACAAAGCTAGATGCCTTCAACTGCAGCATAAATGGCAATCGTGAGTGTGACTAACTGTTATCACTAGCAGGGAGTTTAATAACTGAAAATTTACCTCAGGTGCCATCTCACCAAGAATACCATAAGCAACACTTTCCAAGTTGATCTTAAGGATTTAATTCTTCACTAATTTCATTCTTGCAATAAGCGATGTCTAATTTTAGCTTATCATTTTCTTCCTCCTGCGAGAAAATCTTTGAAAATGGTGCCATTTTTGAAGACCATTTGTAGTTTTGGACTTATTCCATGCAAAATGTTCATATTTCTGTGCAGAAAACAACATTTTCTGACCAAGAAACAGCAATTTATATCTTTGTAAAAATGTTTTATGTGCGAAAATGGGGGGGGCTACATTCAAACTTTGTACAGTATAAGTCTCAAAGTGTGAAAATTGTCATCAGTTTATGATTCTCTTCATCAGGGTTTCCTGACACATGAGAAACCTATTTTTTGACTATTTCCCAAAGACTTTCTAATATTCTTTCTATCCTTATTTGATCTAAATGCTGATATGGTCAGTACTGGAGAAGATTATTCTTTAGATATTTGGGTTTTGATCCATTTTGGCTTTTGTATACTAGTATAACCAGTTGAATCAAGACTACCTTTGCTACCTAGTCATACAAATGCAAAATCACATCCAGGAGCTCCCTCAAACTACAAATCTGATTTTCTTTTTTCAAGCAGCATACAACCCATCCTATTTAAAATACATCTCCTACTGAATAATCTTTCAGGGCTCAGGGCTCATTTTGTTAGCAGGCACCCAGCCCATTTTTTATTCCTAGCCCATTCTAGAAACATAGCATTGTTAGAGTTAGCAGTCTTTTCTAGTAATAACTGCTAGTTTGCATGTTTGCAGATTTCCTGTTTGTTTGCTTTTCTGTACCTACTCTTTTCTTGTATTACTTTAATGTGCAGACATTTTCTATCTCCTCCCTACCACTTTTCCATTATATCATGGCTTTCATTGTGAATAAGTAATTTGTGAGTAAAACTTACTTCCATTTTACAAAGACAACTATATTTGTTTCATTTTTCTGCTAGACTCTGTCTATGAATGGGTGGGCATGGGGCTGGTTATTGTTCAGCTACTGCCTTTCCAGCTTGATTATTTTGCTAGAGAAATCCAGTATTATCTCTCACATTTCTTGACAAATATTGTATAGCCGTCATGGTTTCACAGAGAAAAAGAGGTAGAGCTGAGGAACTGCAGCAGGTCTGCCAAGTGACAAGGTCTACAACTCCAGATCCAGATATGGCAACAGCAGAAAGCAGGATGAATGAAATGATTTATGGAAAGGCTGTAACCTCTGTCTAAAGCACTGATTGTATATATACTTGCTTGACAGAATGCAGACACTGAACTCAATGGAACTTATTTCTGAATACGTATGCAAAAAAGGCCCTTTCCACATGTGGAGGGAGAAACAGGGTAAAACGCACAGAAACGGAGCTTACCAGAAGCCAAGTCAGTCCGTCGCCATGAGAAGCAGCACGAGTTCGCTGCTCCACACTCCTGTGGTGTCCTGCAGCATCCAAAATGGCAGCTTGCAGCTGGCAGGGGCTCTCCACCAACCGGAGAAGCTCGCCAGCCGGAAGCCCGCCCCCAGCAGATCTGCAGGCACGCACTTGCATGCGCCTGCAAATCTACACCGGGGCGCTGTGACGGGGTGGAACGGGGCTGCACGCTCGTGTTTTATAAAAACCACTTGAAAAGTGGTTTTTAAAAAACACGTGGCACCATCACTTCCAGTCACTTCAGGGCTGTTTGAGGTGTAGGACCTCAAAATTATAAACCCCCCAGCACTCTCCACGATGTAGACGACCTCCGTTAGAGGTCGCTCTACACCGTTTTAATTACCCCGTGTGGAAAGGGCCAAAATATCTGCAAAACAGTTAAGATGGCTGGAATGAGTAAGTCACACAGCCTTATTCAGAGTCAAAGCAAACAAACAAACAGACCACACTTCTCTAACTGAAAATAAAAGGTCTTCTTTACCTTAGTGATGATGACCAGTCATTCTCTAACAATGTACAAATTTGGCTGCACAAAGTTCTCTTAGAATAGAGCTCAATTCCCCAATCTGTTAACACAACTCTTCCAGAAGTTATTACATTTAAGACTTGATGGACATACTTTAGAAGTCTCATCATCCTTCCACCTTGGGCAGGGCAGAGAAAAATTTTGCCCACTGAAGTCCAATTTCTCCTCACTGTTCCTATTCCTTCCCATACTCCTTTGTTTTCTTCCCCATCCTCCAAATATTATCTAGAATAGCTATCATTGATGATGGTTTGCATGCTGATTTTACTGTCCTTCCGATATGTCTGCAAATGAGGGTTTTTTTTTCTTTTATGCTGCATATTACAATGATAATCATTACATACCTATTACGTTATAAGAATGGAAATAGCATCACCTTCTAATGAAGAGGTCATATACGTGTGCATTCAGAAATGTACAGCTCAGCTCTACAAGTGCATAGTCAAAACTGAGTCCCTGTTCAATGAGGTTTGCCTCTTTATGTGTTTAGGACTGCAGCTTAGGATTTTCTGTTTGTTTCAGGAAAAAAAAGCAATAGATCAGATCACGTGTATAATGCCTTTTTTTCCCATAAACAACCACACTGAGTTCTCAGGCAATGAGGAGCAGAAAGGAAAGCTTAAAAAACAGAGGAGGACTGAAACAATGCCGGATTTGTGCAAAACACACATTGCTCAGTATTGAGAGGCTATTGCCCTGGAGTCTGAGAAACAATAAACTAGCAGTGTACCCCAGCATGTGCAAAGTGCCTTTAATGCCACTACAGAGGAGATAATGCAACCTTCCATGGCAGAATGGAACTTCAGGGAGATACAAGTACTGGCAACTCTATTAAACCCAGAAACAAAACAATGCACTGTATTCTAGAGGTTTGGCAAAGTGTGGCAACACTAGACAAAATAGTTTACTGGTAGGGGGTAAATCTTACTCAGCCAGTCATTTTCCAGTTCTTATATAGTTCTTTTCTGCAGATGACAAAACCACAGCCAGAGCTTTCCCTAAGCCAGGAACTTGGCACAGCAGTAGGAAGTGCAGAGAACATAACCACTACCATGGGACAAATTACATCATCAACACTACCCTACAATTAAAAAGAAGAAGAATTAAAAAAAAAAAGCCTCCTCTCCTCTATGGAAAAGCAAATAATTCTTCCTAGCAACCAGGCATCAAAAACGAGAACAGTTTAGGAGTAAAGTGGATTGCCCCATCCTTTTGCTCTTAAGGGAGAGAATTAGAAGAGCATTCTACTGTATGCTTATTTCACAGTAACCCCAACTTATTACAGTGTGCCTTTAACTTTTGACAAAATAGCCTTGGATTGCACAATACAAAGGAGAACATTTTATGGGGAGTAGGAGGCTTGTTTCATCTGGTATGCTCCATACAGTGAGAGGTTTGCTGGGAAGGAAGAGGAGTTCTTTGCCCAACAGCAGTGTTCCTGAAAATATTTGTCTGCAGAACAAGCTGAATGGTTGCACTGAGCTTCCTGTAGAGTGTTACAAAGACAACCACCTTCCTTTTCCAGTTTGTCTTTCGAGACAAGATACACATACACTTTATAATAGAGAGGAAGACATTTCTCATTTTTTCTACACTGTTAGGAAAAAAACAACTACCTTGTTTCCAGTGGAATGAAAAAAAGGGGGATATTTAGGGACAAAGGAAAAGGAGGAGATCTGTAATGATTATTCAAATAAACATGTGCAACTTTCTAAACTAGATAAAATTCTATTGCACATGCCCCATGCTACTGAAATGCGTGATGCACCATTTCTGCCCACCCAATTTCTGTCCATTAATTAATAGTCCAAAATAGGTCCATTCATTTTGATACTTTTTTCAGAAAATGTTAAAATTATATCTAAATTATATAAATTATTACTAACATGGGAAACAGAAGATGAACTGATTAAATGGTCCCAGAATGTGTGGTATTCAATAAAGTTATACCAATGGGTTAAAACTTGGACACAATGAATGAAATATACTGCCTGTGAAGATGCAATATAGATGGTACTTAACTCCGGATAAATTATGTAAGATGTATGAGAAATATTGCAATAAATGTTGGAAATTTAACATGGATATAGGTACCTTTTTTCATTTATGGCGGTCATGTAACAAAGTAAATACATTTTGGAAAACTGTCCACTTACAAATTGAAAGAATATTAGGTTTTCAATTCAAAATGTCACCAGAGTTCTATTTGTTATTTGTTATGGATGAAGACCTAGAAAAGAAAGCAGGTAAAGTGTTATTCTATTTTTCAGCTGCTGCAGGAATAGTCCTTGCACAGAAATGGAGACAAAATACTCTCCCTACTATAAATGATTGGGTACTGAAACTATTGGATATAGTCCATATGGATAATTTACACTTCTTTTCAGAGGGGAGAAATATAATAAATTTATTAAAGACTGGGATAATATCATGAGATATTTTGAGAGCACATGGGGAAACCTGCAGGTGGTGAACTTTGAATTTTAAATTTGCAGAGGAGTAGAAGAAAATAATAAATATAAAAGGAATAAAATAAGTAGAGTTTACAACTTATAAATTGGGTTATAGATAATATATGGTAAAAAAACAATTTATAGCCAAGTCAGATTGAGAGGAAGGTTTGGAAAAAAGAATGAATGAGAATATTTAGGGAAGACTAGTAGGATCGTAAGGTAAGTTAATGACCATTTTAGGTAATTAGTTAATAATTTCTGGTATTCCTACCCCTTTATTATCCTTATCTTATTTCTATATTTTCTCCTTTTATCTCTCTCTTTTCTTTCTTTTTCCCCCCTCTCTCTTTTTTCTGTCTGTCCTTGACTTAATCTGCCTTCTTTTGTTTTGTTTTTTTGTTTTTTTGCTTTAGGCTCTTCTTCATTCTATTTTTTGTTCTTTCATTATTTTTTGTTTTCTTTGAACTTCTTTCCTTTTCTTTTTTCCTGTTTTTTTTTTTGGTAAGTGGGTATAGTAATGGGAATAGAATGAATGGGAATAGACGATTTCTGTTAAACTTTTTTATTATGAGAATTAGTGATATTTTAATATATGTGTTAAACTGTATGATTGTTTGCAATTTTTTATTGAATACAATTCTTAATTAAAAAAATAGTTCAAGGGATTCTCTTCAGTAACCTCTTCCTGATACTTTTTATAACTGTCTTTGTGAAAGTGCCCAGAACTGCACACAGATGAGTAACAGTATTTAAGCAATAATTTTCCCCTGTGAGAAAATTACTTTTATGCACAGAATAAAAAATGAATTAAATTATTTGAGACTTGAAAAATTTAGTTCTATACACAATGAATCAAGTTAATTTATTATTTGCAGCCCGTGCAAAGGCTTTTTTTTTTTCAGCTTACATGTGCAATATAATAAAGACAGCATGCACAATTTTTAACCACTCTGATATAACTGAGCTAAATTAGGGAAAAATACTATCAGATGAACTATCTTCATGATATACATGCCCTAATTATGTAGCAAGAACATTTGTTTTGATTCTGTATGAAATATGTAAACACATTTAAAAAATCATAGAAGAAATGCTACATAATACTTTCTGAGTTAATGGCTCTCTCATAGTAAGTACAAGGAGTACATTATTTAAGAATCAGATTTATTCTACATTTATCTTAAGAGAGTGGGGAAGATTCAGTCACCTTTCTTATGCATATAAATGTCTGTTAGAATGCAGATGGCCAAATATTGTTATTCAAATGCTACAGCTACCATGATCCTCTACCATTGGCCTTACTGACTAGGGCTAATGGGAGTTACAGTCCAAAAACACTTGAGGGGGGCACAGATTTCCCATCCCTGTGCTAAAACACAGACAATGTTATTGCCTTAAACAGAGAAACTTTCGGAATCATGCTACTGAATGCCTCAACAATTACACTGCTTGGAACAAGTGGCAGTTCATTCCACAAAGTCCTATTTTGGCTGCAATTGCTTTAATGTTTGCTAGAGGAAAATGTTAAAATATTAATAATCTAGTAACCTATTCCACAACAGTGAGTCACCAGCTTGAACTTTCATTTGTCACACACACAGACACAGAGAGAACTAAACTTTAATATAAATACGGAAATGGAAGCAGATACATTATGAAAGAGGCAATATCGACTCTAACATTTTATACTGGTGTGAAATTAATGACTCTGCCTGCCTTTCAGGATTTTGCTGAATTTTTGAAAGTAGTTCTGGGAATCTATCCTCTCCCTCCCTTTGCCATTGTAAATATAAAACCTTAACTAGATGAGAAAATCATCTGTTTAGTACTTTTAACTCTCTCTCTCTCTCTTTGCCCCCCTCTCAAGACACAATTTGGAGCCTGTTGAGATTTCTATGCATATGAAATTAGCTTCTTTTAATCAAGTGGAATTTAAAGTACACATTAGAACTTTTATTACAGAAATAACAGGCATTACCTGAAATGAACATGTAACAAAACTCTCATGTTTACTTCTGCCCCATCACTGTGATGTGGCAGTTCTTCCAAGTTCAAGCAAAGAAAATTGTAACAGAGAAAATGAAGAAAAAATGTATCAGTGATAGCAGATATTTGTCCTTTTAAACACTTGTTTTCATGTTCTGTTACCAGGCTGTACACCCCCACACTTTGATATGATTTAATTGGTGAAATATGATTTAATTGGCAAGATACAGTCTTTGGCATTGATATAAAATGTACCCTGATATGACTTTATGGCCAAACTGGACAAGAGGAAGATGCTGGCTGAACATGTGCACTGTAAAGTAGGTTAGAGATCTCCTCTAGGTGTAGCCAGGTCATAGTCAGGAAATCACCAAGTAACTCCAGAGATAATAAGCTTAAGCTAAACTGTAATAACTCTGCTTTCAGACAATAGTGATGCAGAAGTTCCCACCAAAACACTGATTGTTATAAACCTTCTTCCCAATGATCTGCGAATTTCTCCATTGTCCCCACACTTGTCCAACCATTACAGAGTTATCACAATGTTCATTAACTCTTTGTCGCCTAACATTAAGATTTTAGCTCAGTCTGGACCTCATTGTCCACTCTGCAAATTCCATTGTTTATTCAGCCAGAAAGCCATTCATACCCATGCCTGCCAGGTAGAAATTTTGTATACCACTGCTTCCCCCTCCCCTGCTTTTGAGCAGCTAGCTTGCAGTACTTTGCTTGCTGGTGGCTACGTATTGCTCTGATTCCCAAATATGTCTTATCCTTAGGTGGGAGTCTAAGCCATATTGCTGTTTTTCACTGATCTCCACATCTCTCATCACCCTTGAGAACTCCCTTTCTCCTTCAGCTAGCCTTGTGTGATTGTGTGAGTGTTTGTGTCTTGCGTGTGATTGTTATTTCCCTAAATAAAACACATTTTATCTTACTTTGAATCTGTGGCTGGTTCTTCCCTGCAAAGGCCCCGTAAACACTGAGAGAAAGATCTTGCTTGGTTGCCACCCTATCACAGGCTTCCTAATTTTGAGCTAATAATTCTCCACCTTTGAATGGAGGTACTGGCACCACAGGTGGACCTCTGAGTCACCCACATTTTGGGGTAACAATTCTCCCTAGTAGATAGTCTAGATACCAGAATATTGCAGCAGGGAATTATAGTACTGAGAATTGCCCTATGCTCAGGTCAGTTCAGGACCACCTGAAGATATTTTAAAATCTTTTTAAAATTTTAAAATATTTTAAAATTAATACTACTCTAGGATAAAAGTGGGGGGGCTACTATTGGGGCTAGGGGGGCTTTACCCCTTCCACTCCCCTTGGATGTCTTGACAGAGATCATAGACTTTGTACCTACCTGCAAAATTATATTGCAAAATGGATCAATATTTACAACACAAAGTACAAGACACACATTGGTTATGGGGTGGGGGGAAGGAAGGGACATATGTGAACTGGATTTTAGAATAAATAAAGATTTTTGGGTGGTTTTTTTTGTTTGTTTTTTTAGAAAAAATATGTAGCTGCTTTTTTTACTTCATATTCCAAAGCAGCCTTTCTCAACTTTGATTGATTGATTGACTGAATTTCTATCCCACCCAAATGGGACATTGCAGGAATCCCTTAAATAATTTTCAGGTCTCGGAGAAACCTTACATAGAAATTATTATATCTATAGATGAAAAAGAGTTTCTCTCAAGGAATGTCTAGCAACCTCTCCTAGAACCCAAGGATTAAGAAAATCCTGGTTGCAACCCTGATCTAAAGTTTAGGCTTCAACGTAGGGTTTCTCATGCAGTGTTCTCTGAAACTCTGTAACTCCTAGGAGTTACACAAGAAATTGGGACTGAATAACAAAAAACAGAAACAAAACAAAAATGAAACATTTAGAAAAACAAAAACAAAAAACTTTGGAGTAGTATCTGGTTGGACCCTGAGGCTGTTTGAAGCTGAAATGGGTAGTGTACATGTTTGAGTGCTGTAACATCAGTGTAGGAATATCCTAGATAAGACCACCTATTAAGGAGGACACTAAAATAGTTCTTTCATGGGGAAAGGTCCCAACATCACTTATAAATCACATTTGGTAGCACACTGGCCATGCTGGCTAAGATATTTGGGGTAACTTTTCCAAGTTCTGTCAAAGAGTTTCTAAGATACACCCCAACTCTTTTCACTGGCGCTAGCATGACTGACAACACGCAAGGCTCCATAAGCTCTGTATCTCAGAACTTTTCATGCTGAGAGGAGAAATGTTATTTGTGATCTCATTGCCAAAAGAAAGAAAGTCTGTCCTTTGTGGGGCCCCTCTGCTTAAGCTGTACTGACAACAATAGGGAAGTTTGCAATCAGCAACCTCTGAGTGAGCAACAAAAGAGATCTCTCAAAGGAGGAGACTGGCAGGCTTGATTAAAGAATGCTATCTTCTTCTGCTCAGGACATTTTTAAAAATGGGCAGCCATTTCTTAAGGGTGGAGAGCAGAACATCTTGACTAAACTCTAAAATAAAAAACATGGTTGGAAGATTGGGAGTCTCCCTTGCAACTCACCAGTTTTCTTCTATTTCAAACTATTGTTTGCTCATCCATGTCAAGGCAACTATTTCTTCATGCTAAACTTCAGATTATGTTTGAAGTGGGTAGGGCAATTAAAGCTAACACAGTACACTCAATGTGAAGATATTATGGTAAAGTATTTGTCATTGTTGCTATCTGCCTTCAAGTTTTTTTCTGAACCTATGACAGGGTTTTCTAGAGGATTTGTTCAGAAGGGGGTTACCATTGCTTTCCTCTGACTGAGGAAGTGTAAATTGCTCAAGGACACCTAGTGACTTTTCATGGCTGAGTGGTCTCTGGTTTCTTAGAGTCCTAATATAACTACACTAGCCACTAGACTATGCTAAAATATTACAGCTAGACAAAAATAAAAGAGGAAACAAATATGCAAAAGGGCTGTGTGGGTGATTAAAAAATAAGCACATAATCCAGGGCTTCTTCTAGTCATCCAGATTATGATTTTGTGAGCTGGAAAGCAATTTGGTCAGTATTGTTTTAGAATTGATATAGCAGACTTGCTACATCATAAAAAGTCCAATCTAGCACAGTTGCTTTGCCATGTTGTTGTTTTTCTCCCCTCCCCCTCCCCTTCCTTCGGATTGGGAAGAATGAGAGAAAGACAGAGGAATGTAGGAATGTAGGCAATTTGTGCTGGTAAACATGTGTAAGAATGGAGCCTGCTCATCCATCTGGGATGAAGGCCAACACTAGCAGCTGGATTCTTCCATATATCTCAGGTGTGGGAACAGTTGAAGTCTGTATTACTTTGAGCAAAAGCTTTGCCTACCTTCCAATAGAGGATGTTTACAGTGCAAAAAAGTGGACCACGTTTTGAAAGTGGGACATTGTTTATATGAGGACCATGAGTTGCAGGTTCCTCACCTTGAACTGGACGTAATTAGAAACAAGGGCCTGCATTCTCTTATCAGCTACTTGATTAAGCATGCTTAACTAAGTCATATCTCCTGGCCAGACCATCCCCCACAACCTGAAGTAAACATTATTCAATCATGTTCTGATTGCCAGGAAAATGGACCCCCTCTCCTCATGCTGCAGATCCATGGCAAAGTAGGTTGGAGAGGCTGTTATGATCAGGCCAATAGTGTCAAAATCAAGTAGCAATCATGAATACAAGACAGTTACCTAGATTTACTCATCCATAAATATTCCATATTCACAATCACTACTTAAGTCAAGATTTTGACACTATTGGCATGACTGTAACTCCAGTCCCCAGCTACTTTGATGGGCATCAGGGGTGTTTGGGGGAGGAGGTCCATTCTGCCAGTGATTGGAGCACAGGTGAATCACACTTCCATAAGGACTGATGGATTGGGCAAGGAGAGGTTACATAGTTAAGTATATTTAATTAAGTAGCTGATAGAGAACACAGCTCTAGGGTTTTACCCCTTTTTCCTGCTCTAAAACTCTATGCCGGCTCCTGTAGCATTTCTTACCTCCATGCTGGTAAAAAGGGCTTTTTCTTTTCCTGCATGGCCTGTGAGGAACAAGTGTGTATGTTAAGTCATCCCAGCTACCACGAGATCTCCTCGCTTTCTCCCATTTGTACCCCTTCCTTTTCTTTCCAGTTATGTGATGCTCCATTGTTCACTAGAAATAGGGAAAGGTTATATTGTAACCCTGCCAGGATAGGCATATAATAATTTCTAATGAAACAGGCACTCTTTTGTTCTGAAATATCATCTTTAAGATTCGGCTACACCAGTCATTCATTCTCTGATTACTTATTAATTTAACTGATAATTTTCTGTGGCTAATCTCATAGACCTTGTCCAAGCTTCAGAGAAGACTGTAAGCCTCTCTAATATAAATCAGAAGTTCAGACTTGGTTTCGCATATCCCTCAGTCTCTGGGCTTCCCATCCATGTCCCATGTTTAAATGAACAATGGATATGCACAATCAGCTTCTCTTTTACTGGGCAATTACATTTTAAAGCTAGAATGTAGGGAAGACTGTGGAAAGGTACTAGAGTCAGTGCTATGCCAACTATAAATCTGAAGCATATGAATGAGCTCTGACTGTTGTCCCACAGCAGTATTACAAAAATGTAACAGCACAGTGAAAATCTATACTGTTTTTAACTTCATGTTGCAAGCAAAGCTGATAATGTGCATGCTTTAGAGTTTCAGCACCTGAAATGTGTTTCATGACATTTTCTTTTTGTATCAATGTACAGTTATCAATTTATAAGATATGGCTATTAGGCACAGCTTTTTTTTAATTATTTCAAATTGCTGACAGCCATCCAAAGTAATTCTGTCCAGGCTGTTTTTAGGCATCCGTGCAAAGCTATTGTTCCCGTGGCATTAACAAACATATTTAAGTTTTTATACTACTGATGGCAATCTAAGTACACGAATACTATTTGCTTCCTTCCAGCAGTTGCCATCTGTGTCTGAATTGTATTTCTTCTTGATAAGGATGGTGGAGATAATGAGGATCATAGTAAAATGATGATTTAATTGCCTTTTCTTCATTACAGTATTTTCTTACACTCACTGGCAGCAGTAGCTGGTAACAGCTGTACCCAGCTTCTCTTGTTTCAAACAGTACAGAATACTTGTAAAAGGAAGAGAAACAAGAGCTGCTAGAAAATACAATGAGCTGCACTTATATATTCTTTTTTTAAAAGGAAATTAAATCTAACAAAAGCATGTTATGCTTTACTCAAGATGTTGGTTACAACCCTACGAAAAACAATAATCAATAATGCAATCCTATTCATGTATTCTCAGAAGTACATTTTAATGAACTCAGCATAGCTTTTTCACAGTATATGATTATCAGTGCCATATTCTCTTAAAGAATGCCTAGATTCAGAGCTTGAAAAGTTATGTTTCAAACCCAGTTGATTCTGCTATTTGTGGCAGTGTTTCAAGACAACTCTTTACTGTTATTTGTAGCACACATGAAAAAAGTTAACTTATTGTTTTACTTGTTACACTGATTGTTACTCTTTTGTTACTTTTTTTTTAACCTTGGCGATGGGGGCAGTGAGAGGAACCTCAGTACTGATAAGAGAAAGGTTTAATTTTTTTTTTTAAAAAAAAAACTTTCTGTCAAAATGCCTCCAGAGAGTGATATGTGATATGTAAAAATGACTAGAAAGTGTTACTAAAGCATCTTGGCTGATCCTTGTTATATTGCTATACACATGTGACTTTGTTCTAGCTCTTTAACAAAAAGTAACTAAAGATAACAAAATTAACACTAACTTGTTACTTCCAAGTTCTGTTTCAGTTAGAAAGTATCTGTTATACACAGCATTATTACATATCATTAAAACCCAAATAGTTTAATCCAGGGAGTATGTACTTGCGATATTATAAGCATATCAGAAAAAATTACTCATATACAACCATTATTCTCAAAAGGTGTGGTAGGCAAAGGGAAAATTGCTGCATAAATTTTAATTTCTACAATTTCTCCAGCTGTGTAGCTGTTGTTACCCTAAGGATCTTGAAGGAGGAGGTTGCAGCAGCAGGGTTCAGACAGAATCTGAGGGTAGTATGGAGGAATGGCCATCTGGGGCACTATGTATCTTCTATGTGATACAGTTGGCTGGGGTTGAAGCTAGGAGTTTTATACCTTATTTCATTCATTCTTTGAAGGAATGTGCTGGCAGAGCTGTAATGGCTTTCCCACAGGACTGACAAAGGGATCCAGAATGGGCTGATTGCTTTAACACTGGAATGACAAAACATTGATGAATTGATGGCAAGCTCTTAATGTTTGGTCAGGTAGGGTGTATAGGGAAGATTTCTGTAGGGTAAGATTGAGAGATGGTCTCTGATTGCTTTATCTGGGCAGTTCATCTTTCATTGTGTTTGAAAATGCAAAGCGCCTGAAGTGGTAAAGGGATTAGCACAAACCCATCAGCACTGGCGTTTTCTGCATAATCCCAGCTGGACTCTCATGACTCCAAACATGTCCCCAGTCAGTATGACTCCGATTGTGATATCTGGTCATTAATAAGTCCACTTTATGAAAATTGTATATCTCGCAGGAGAGATGGGAGGGTATGGTAACACTGTAATTCAAATTAATCCAAATAATAAAAGGGAAGGTGTGAAATAGAAAGCAGACAAGAAGAATTCTGGACCAAGGGAATTCATGGCAGGTCATAGAAGATGGAATGGATAACTGAAAGATAATACAGTCCACTGTTACACTACATGGGAATGAGAGTAAGTAGGGTATTTTTGAAGAAAAGTGATTTATTTCAAGTTCTCTTATAGATTTGTCAGGCTTTACATAATTCTACTTCTGTGGGACCAATTCATATGAACTGTTTGTAAAAGTCAAGAAAAGAAAATTCACTTTATATTTATGGTCATATATCTTCCTGCTATCTATAGCAGATTTAAAGGTAGAATTAAAACCCATTGGAGACCATTAAAAAACTGCTTTCACAGTGCTTTTGCATAGTTCTTGAATAAACTATTTGTGATAGCATGCTATGTACAATCAATAAATATTCACCTTTCAGTCTGGCAGATTTCAAATGAATTAGGCCAGAATTCTAACTGTAGGGACTTTACTTAAGTTCATTATACACAGAGTAGAAATCAAGTATGGCATCCCAAAATGGTAAACTTTGTATATTTTGATTTTTGCTCACTCCAGATGTTAATTCAGATACTCTTGATGCTAACCCTCGTATTTATTTATTTTTTGCAATTTTCTTGAGACTTTCCTATGAATGGCCTGTCTTGTCCTTTGTTGCTGCCATTATTTCTTCTGTAGGTCAGGGTTTAGCCCTCCTTTGGAATGAATCCAAATCTGTGACTATGCCAAACACATGAATAATGTAGCAGCAAAAGGCTCACCTGAGCATGGCTGCTGGTGATTTAGGCATTCATAGGGCTGCCATAAATCAAAGTCAACTTGATGGCAGTTACAACAAAAGCAAGGGTTACCATAGTGGCTATAATTTGCAGCAGATATTTAGGGTGGTGTCAATGCTAGAGGCAGTCAGTGGGTCAGTTGCTTTGGAGTGGTTAAGCTACATCGAAGTTTACAGGTCCTATTCTGAGGTTTGCAGGAATTATCCAATGTGCAGGACTCTGTTCCCAAAAGATGTTCAGCACTTTGGGCAGCTCCTGTGTACCACACAGTTTAGATTCATTGTTCTGAAGCAACAGAGTCACCACCCTCCTGGTCAATATTTCATTTGATGATCTCTTCCACATTATGGAGTGCAGATGATAAGGCCAAGGTATTGTAGCTGCAGCAAATCCCTTCAAGCTCTTTTCATTATCTTAGATTGTAGATCAACTCAGTGTTAAAATAATCTGAAAAAAATCATGTCACCATCTATTCAGTATTTCTCACATGCATCATTACCCATATGCTAGTGCTGTAAGCAATGTTGGGGTAAAAATGTTTTATATTCTCTCTCCTTTCTATCAGTGACCATGCTGGCTAATGTGTTTTCTAAGCCAAAACACATGAAGGAACAATGATTCCATCCTTTTGCTTTGGCATTGCTTGAATTGGTTTGAACACATATTTTTATATAACTGAAGATTTTTGGGGGCTTAGTATGAATTTAGTCCTAGTAAATTACAATTTAAATGTGCCTAGTGATTGGTACCAAAGATGAACTAAGAAAATTATCAGGTTTGTCTACTTAACATTGTTATTATTGAAACTGGAATTCATTTTGGAACATTGTTCAGAAAATATTACATTCCTGCATGTATGCTTCCTGAACTTTCTGAAGATTATCACACAGTAGAAATGAACCCAGCTTGTTTATGAACTTTTGTGTGTCATCTTTTCTTGACTTGAGCAGAACAGCAAGCCTTCATAGCTTTATTTTAAAGTCACTGTGTTCCACAAGCACCATGCAAGAGTCACATGACAGGTCTCATAATTTTAATGCTGGACAAAGGCATTTGTGTTGCCACTAAACAACAAGGTCCTTCTAAGCATTAGGCATTAGTAAACAAAAACTATCCATAGTCGCTGAGGCTATAAAAAACCACGACTGTGTTTGGGAAAAAGCAACAGAAGATAATGCAAGGAGGAAGTATAAAACATGACCAGAGAAGAGGTAGAAATTATCTTAAAATTCCAATTATGCCTCTGTTATAATTACTATCCCAATAGAGAAAGAAATCCTGTAATATTCTCTATGACTAGCTTTTTGTTCAAGCACTTAGGAACCTCCTACATGAGTGAAGAGGGGGATTCCACACTCACATTTCCATTACATTACAAACATGGTGGGGGATTTTCTAAAGGAAGGAATTTCTCTGTTTGAAAATTCACTGTTCCAAACTGAATTGAGAGCCTTCAGATATACAGGAGGCTGTCCTCTTTATCCACACACACGTATTCAAGAGTTGTTGGGGACTTGGTTTTCCCAACCATTGTCTCACAGTATGAACCAGTGGTTCTCAAGTTTTAATCTTCAAATATAGCTGTCTCAAATCTGTCAGAATCCCTGGTCACTGACCGTGCTGTTTTTCTGGGAGTTGACGTGCAACATCTGTGGAAGCCAAGACTGGGAACTTCAGTTCTAATCCTTATATCAAGTAGGCATTCAGTAAAAGAATGAGAGAATTTTGACAGAATGCTACAAAAAACTACCATACCGTTGAGTGAACTATTTCCACTGTCTCACAAAACAGCAACTGCATTGTTTTTTAATCATTTCACTTTTTCTTGTGAATTCTACTGATAGCAAAACAAAAACCTATTTTCTCCTGTCTCCCCAACACTAAAAATGGCCTTTATTTTCAAAACCAGAAAATCTATGAAAAGTACTGCAAGTCTGGGCCAGAATCCTCCTGTGGCAAATGGTTGTCCTTTCTCAGAGTTCATGTAAATGCAGTTTCTCAGATCCTGTTTTGCAATGGAAGAAATCTTTGGTTTGGTTCATGCATAGCATGACTGATTCCTTCCTGTTGAAGGAAAAAGCAAAAGATTTCTCAGCCTGGATATTTCCTACTCTAGAATTAGAGAAAAGCAGACAGATGACTGTGTCATGGCAAGGCTTTATCTTAACCACAAGGCAATAGAACTGTATGAAGAGCTACCAGTTGGATACTTTGGATACTTTCTGGCTCTATGCTCAGAATGTACCTTCGTAAGGGCATAGGTACAATTTGCCTAAAGGCAAAGACCTGCTATTTCTCAGCAGTAAAGAAAAAATAATGTAATTCACTTTTTCTTCTGACTTGCCACTCATCAATACAGAACTGAATTTCGTTTATGAATTTCATCTTTTTCTCATTACTATTTTTTTTTACCAATTTCATTTGTTCTGGATGTTTGAGCTGTACTTCATCCTTTTGTTTGGATGTTGGGAAAACAATACTTCAGTTCCTACAAGATTTTATGTTTTCAGCTATAGAATTTTCCACAGGCCCTTGCATAGGTCAACTTTTTAACTGTTTATTGTAGCTTTCCTAGTGAGGATTTCCCACTGAGGCTGAACTATTTAATTTCACTCCCTGAATTAGTTCTCCATGAGCTAGTTCTTCCTATCTGAATTTTCTTGCAAAAGTTTTCCTCAGTATTCATCTGAGAGTTCAGAAATTTACCTGTTAAAATTGATAAATAGAACTCCATCTTCCTTAATCTTTAAGCTGAACTGCTACACAACTAGGAATTTATGAAATTTTAACTAGAGGGCTGGTGGAAGATTAGAGGAAAGAATTAGTTTTTTTTACATAGGGCTAGCTATGGCTAATAACACACATGTTAAATCCTGTATGCAAGAGACAACTTGAATCTAAATTGTTCTAGTCATCGATTAATATTCTCTCTGAAATTCATTGATATACTTCTGATTTGTGGTATATTGTGCCTTCATCTCAGATACTGGATTCCCTGGTTTATTTACTACTTCTGGTTTGAATAAATCTTTATATTAATTACACCTGTGAATAGCATCAGGTAATCTCTTCTTACACCCTCTCACCCACAATGGCGAAAAGAGAAGTTGATTTTTAAGTAGCAATCACATTCACAGACTCACACAGAGCATCTCTAACACTTTGATGTGGTAGACAGAGAGATAATCAATGGTAGGTGAGTGTAAGGCCATGTTACCTACTGTGCAATTGGTTGCACAACTGTGTGTTCCACTATACCTATGTTAGTGCATGTTTATGCTCTGTGAAAAGTGCAAAGTTGACCTGAGAGTCTTCATGTTTACTGGACAAACCAGCAACCCAAACATTTTCTAGAAGGGCTTGCTCTACAGCAAGAAGCACTTAAAGTGAATATCTGGTTTATCATGATTGTGGTGTTGCTGGGGATAGGGGGAGACTAGTTGTGCTTTTCTGGCAGAAAAGGAAAATGGATGGCTAAATAGTTAAGAGTATGCAGAACTTATATGACAGAAAGGATTACTTCCACCCGTGCCCGAGAGATAAAATGACCCTTAATGTTGTGCAATATTTATAAATAACAATGAAGTATAATGCACTGGACATTCCTGCCAAACACCCATTTCCAGAGCCTCATGTTATTTTTCTAAAAGGCCCTGTTCTGAAAGTATCCATCATTTGACAAGGAAGAAACTGCCAGGAGTAATGAAGAGAAAAATAAGGAACTAGGCAGAGAATCAGAGAAAGACAGATGATTTGGGAAGAGGGCATATGAAGCAAATGGAAAACAGAAAGAAAAAGAGTTGAAACTATCACAGAAAATGCCATAACCCATAATCAGTGGCTTCCAGTTTTCCCCTCTGCCATCACACTGAGAAAGAAGATGTTGACAGCAATATTGAAATCACTTGCTCAAAAGAGTAGCCCACATGAGCTTCAGCAAACCACTTTGAAGAAATTGGTTTCTGGATTGCTGCCTTAATTGATCCTGCAAGAAGGCCAAGGTAGGAAAGACTCATTTTATGTTTTGCTTTGAACAGGAAGCCTTTTCACTTGAAGCACTGAGAGTTATTTTAAAAAAGAATGAATCATACAGGTGTAGGAGTATCTTTTTAATTTTTCAAACTAGAAACCAACACATAGGATCCAGTACAACACAATGCCAGGTGTACAGAAGGAAACTGCCCCCACTATTTAAATATGGAAGCATCCCGTGTTTGACATAAAACATTTCAAAAGCAGCACTATTCTCTTTTACCACCACAATAGGATAAACCTTATGCACTTTCAATTTTGTTTTCAATATACATTATAAAATCTCTCTCATGTTCAGCCTGTAACACATATATTCCTACAGTTATATTATGGTATCAGTGTGCACATAATCTCATGAATCAGGTTCTGACCTTTCCAATCAAGAACATAGAAAGAAGAAACCTAACAGTCATTGTTATAATGAATGTTTGGATTTTATATATTACCAGCTAAGTTTCTTTTGAAATCAAAATAAAAATGCATAATATCTTTCTCCATTTGATTTTAATAATGCAATCCTATGATGTTTAACCAAAGAGTAAGTCCTACTGTGATAGAGGGAAGTCTGAATAAGGTTTATTTTCATTCTGCAATGGATCTAATGGCACATATATAAAACCTGTATCATTGAGTCAGGAAATCTTTATTTCCTCTTTTTCCAAATGTAGAGTTATTTGCCAGGGTTTCCAGTTTATTCTGTGTTTCCCAACAGATCTGATTTTTAATTGTCAGTTGTGGTTGGCTTCAGCAGTTACGAATGATCAAAACTAAAATGAATAAATAAATAAATAAGAAAGAAAGAAACACATTAAATAATTCTGTGGAAAAAAATGAGTTGTGTTTGGGCCTAACTTTACATAATAAATGAAATTCCAAACAGGTTCAAATCTTTTAAACTGCTAGGCTAAAACATTCTCCGGTTCAGTCACATTAAACCCACATTATTTCCAGTGGACATCATTGGAAAGATGCTGAAACTCTACCATGACTAACTAACATACCTGAAGATGAGCAGAAGGAGGCACTGCTTTATGTCTCTCCATACAGCCCCACATGGAAGGAAAGACCCTTTGAGAATTTTTCCCCCCTGTGTGGCCCCCTGTGCTGGGCCTACTGTCTAAGATGGTGGCAACCATTTGCCTTTTTTCCCCATTCACTTGGAAGGAATGGACTGCCTTTGGACTGCAAAATTGGTGTTCCTTCAGCCTGATGATCACACTGTCACTTCTGCAGGCAAGTGAAGGAGAGTGGCTCAAGGCAGGATAGGGAGACCAACTAGTTTTTGCTGACTCCAGTCCTTGTTTTAGCTGCAGTGGAAATTTCGCTAATCACCCTGTAGCAGGAGAGCTAGCAATTGGCCACAGGACAGCAAGAAAAAAATGATAAACAGGAAGCAAGCAAGAGAGAGCAACTGCTGTGCCTTTTGCTTTTTGTCAGCATTTGGAAAAAATGCTTGACCATGCTGTGTGATGGATGTTTGGAGCTGTAGATTAATAAGTAAGTCTGCCAAGCTCTAACAGCTTTTCCTTTTATAATGTTGAGAGAAGACACCAAAATAATAAGGTGGGGAAGGAGAAAGAACTGATTATGAGGAGGCATGAAAATACAATTTGGCAACATGCTTTTCCAAAACTGGAATGAGTCCTGATTCTCTGTCCTGTCCATCACCCCAAGTACATAGTTTGGTGTCTTCCCTGTCACCAAGAAGCAAGAAAGTTTAATTACCAGTTGAACACTCTACTCCGTACATTTGGTGTCCACATATAAAATTCTGGATTCTCCCTCATAAATGAGACTCAAACAGTCAAATCAGATAATATGTTGAACATATTATTAGAAGTGGGGCTTACATCTATTAAACATTCTCAGAGAATAAAAGAAAATAAAAAAGGTACAAATTTCTTTGAGTAAAGAAAGAAAAAAAATGAAGAAGGAACCCTTTTCCAAGTATGCTAATATCTATTTTTCAGAGCAGACATTCCACCTCAAATAGCTGAGACAATTCTTCTTTAAGTTTTACAAAGAACAGGGGGAAAAAATCCCCAAATTACCTGTGGGAGCAAATATTTTTATCACAAAATAGTATGTGAAAAATTAATTTTTGTATACTTCAATAAAACTAACATTTTAGTTCTTTAATTCTTTTAAGTCAATCAGCCATAGGAACATAAGATGAGCTCTGCAGGATCAGACCATGAAATTGTTCCCAGTTGCCAGATACTTCAAGGAACTTCATCAACAGTAATTCTTTGCCAATTCTGTTTTCAAAGGAAGCACTGACTAATTTTAGCAATTTTCTGCCTGTTGCAAGTACATCTTTGAAAACTGTGTAATTTCTGAAGACTATATGTAGTTTGGAACTTAGTGTGAGCAAAATTCACATTTTCTGCAAGAAATAGAATTTTTCACACAGAAAATAATACAAAAGGGCAAAGCAATGAAGGCAATAATGCAAAAGTCAGGAGTTTCCACTTTTCCTATTTTGGCAAATGGATACTGACAAAAAAAAAAGTGAGTTTGTAGTTTTGTACCTATCATTCCTCTGCTTTCTCTCTGTGTAAAGAAGAATCAATTTCCTGATTTTTGTAGTCACCTGCCTTGGGCTAGAAAAGACTGTGGGCCTTTCCACACTACACTGTTATACCACTATTATTCTACTTTCAACTTCTTGTGGAATTCTGGGTTTTGTAGTCTACAGTGACCAAAGAGAATTCTAAATGCTCCTCCCTCAACTGCAAATCCCAGGATTCCATAGGATGTTCAAAGTGGGATAATAGTACTATAACAGTGTAGTGTGAGAAGGCCCTTTCATACATAGACCCCAAATTCATGCTATGTGAATCTTTATCTTACTATTGTTTCAACTGATGTCATTTTAGGGGGCTGAAAAGTGGTTGGCAAGTACAATCCATTATAGATCTATGCTCCATCAATATGTGTAATTTCTTTATAACATCAGCTAAGAGTGTCCCATCATCAAGTTTTGTGAAGCACATCCCATATTCATTGGCTTTGTATGAATATATTCTTTCTTTAGTCCTGGATTTTCACTCAGAAAACCAAGCTTTGCTTTGCTTTGTTTTAAAGGGGGTAAAAAGTTTGTCTGATGGATACATTTCCATCATATCCTCCCAGATCACTGTTTTCCTAAACTAAAAGAGAAGAACAGGTATTCCAGTCCTCTGTTCATCTTGGTTCCTCTCAGATTCCTCTAAACCAGGGCTTTTTAACCTTTGATCTTCCACCTGTTTTGTATTTTAATTCCCAGAAGCCTCCACCAGCATGGACAATAGTGATAGATTCTGGGTGGTTAGGTCTAAAACATCTAGAGGACCAAAAGTTGAGAACCACTGGTCTAAACCTCTGTATTCTCTCTTGTTTGATTTTCTCAGATGCTCTCCTCAAAAGAGCAGTTTGACCAAATTTCTACCCAACTACTGTATTTATGACTGAAGCAAATGTATTGTTAATATACTAATATATTGTTAAACCTCCTTTTTTCCCTTCACTAATCCTTTCATACCTTTGTCAGCTACTAATTAGCCACTACTGTATTTATATTCATATGCAAATACCCCTAGATGGGGGAAAACAACACTGAAATATTCCATCTGTCTATAGAAAATATCTCCCATTAGTTCTATATGTTGCTTTAGTCATAGGAACCATGTAATTCAACTAATATATTATTCATTCCCTCCCCCAACACCAATGGCCTTCACCTTGGATATGTAGACTTAATGAATATTTTCCAGAATCATTATTAACGGCATAAGCAGAAGTGTTTAACAACACATGACTTTAGGTCGCTTGCCCTAGATATTATACATACCAATACTTGTTCACTTCAGAATTATGATTTAATAGGACAACTAGATTTTGCTGATGTAGTCTGTAGGCAATAGTTCATTTTCTGTTGATCTTTATGATCTGCAAACAGAAATGAAAGCATTGGGTGCTAGGATATAGCCAGCTGCATCTGAACCAGCATGTCACTTTCATCAAAGCTTGCCCTCTGTTTTTTCTCTAGTAGGACCTAATGTGAAATTCCCATTGCTTCTTTGTTAAACATTTACTTCACAGTCTTAAACAAAAACCTCCCATTCAAGAGAACTTATAATCCACGCATACAGGTCAAGTGTAGGCCAGCTTTCAGACACAGATTTCAGTGATTTTAACCAAAAATAAAAGAATGAAACACTAATATACACAGAAAGAGAGATACGATTATACTAAGTAGACCTTTGTGTATATGTTGACTTACACTTCTCAAGAAAAAATAAGCAGTTGCAGGGGGAAAGATCATTCTGTTTCTCCCAAAAGGGAGGTGGACAGTGAATACACACAGTAGAAAACAGGAATTCAGTTTCATGTAGGGTGCATCAACATGGTTTTGATCCTGTGATCAAAAGACAACCAAGTATCTAAGCACTTAAACACATACTGTGGATAGCTGTCAACTCAGAGGACTTATGGATCAATCATATACACTTTGAAATCAATAAATAACATTTCTATTGAGTTAAGGTCAATGCAAGTGCCACTTTATCTACACTGTAATATTTCTACTGAGTGAACACAACTTGATAGCAAAGGACTATCTCAAAATAAAATTTCTTCCCTAAAGTCAAAAGCAACTAGTTCACAGAGATGTTAATGTTAAACATTTTTGCATTTATTTATTTATTGCATTTATATGCTACCATTCTCCCAAGATGGGATCCAAGGCAGCTTCCAACAGGTAAAAAATATTAGAAGCATATAAATAATTTAAATGTTAAAAACATATAAAACTATATAACACCAATAGATTTTTAAAAAACAGCTAAAAATAAGTAAAAAGGTCTCCAGCTCACTAACTGAAGGCTTGCTTTAAAATACATGTCTTTACCTGCCTATGAAACGAAAGCAGGGAGGGGACCAGCCTAGCATACCGTGGAAATGTTTAATTGCTAATGTGTATTATCTTAAATTTTATGATGGGTACGACATAAAGCACATAATAAAAAGTATGTGATGAATGTGTTAATTAAACTGATATGGACACCTACATGCTTAGCTTTGTCAGCACTCTGGAGAACAGACACACAAACACCACACACACAGCCCAATCTTAACTGCAGAAGATGCTGGATGAATATTTGGCCAAACTGCTCTTTGGGGGATAGCTTCTGAAGAAATAAGGCAAACAAGAGAGAATATGAAAGTTTAGAACAGTGGTTCTCAAACTTTGATCCTCCAGATGTTTAAGACTTCAGCTCTCATAATTTGTCATTTTTGGTCATGCTGGTAGAGGCTTCTGGAAGTTGAAGTATAAAACAGTCAGAGGATCAAAGCTTGTGGGCCCATGATTTAGGCAAGGTCCTGCAATGAGCAATTCACAGATGTCTCCATTTCACAATCCCTTTGGATTTTTGTTTTATATAATATGTGTTTTTGAAACATACAGTTCCCCTAATGAAAGGATATCTGCAACCTGAAATAATCTGGGACTTTTGAATTAAACTTGCAATTTTGAATGTTCAAATAAATCTAATTTTACACCTCTGTCCAAGACGATTTTGTACTACAGATGGATAACTGATCTCTAAAACAGGATGAACCACTTGAGATCTTGCTGACTAGAGGGTTCTGGGAACTGCAGCTGAAATATAACTTGACTAAACTTTAATGTGTTTTGTCAGTTTATAAGAATATTCACTAGTTTCACTGAAGAGGAACATTATGGTGCTTAGTTGAATTATAGAATCATAGAATTATAGAATCATAGAAACATAGAGTTGGAAGAGACCACAATGGCCATTGAATCCAACCTTCTGCCATGCAGGAATAAACACTCAAAGCACCTCCTAGCAAATGGCCATCCAGCCTCTGCTTAAAAACCTCCAAAGAAGGGGACTCCACCACACTCCAAGGCAGCATATTCCACTGTTGAATGGCTCTGACTTTCAGGAAGTTCTTCCTGAGATTTAGATGAAAATTATTTTCCTGTAGTTTGAATCCATTGCTCCATGTCGTAGCTTCTGGAACAGCAGAAAACAAGCTTGCTCCATCTTCAACATGATATCCCTTCAAATATTTAAGCATGGCTATAATGTCTCCTCTTAACCTTCTTTTTGTCAGGCTAAACTTATATGAACTCCCTAAGCTTCTCCTCATAGGGCATGGCTTCCATAGCCTTCACCATTTTGGTCACCCTCCTCTGAACACGTTCCAGCTTGTCAATATCCTTGTTGAATTGTGGTGTCCAGAACTGGACACAGTATTCCAGATGAGGTCTAATCAAAGCAGAATAAAGTGTGGTATTATTACTTCCCTTGATCTTGACACTATTCTCCTACTGATGCAGCCTAGAATCACATTGGCTTTTTTAGCTTTCATATCACACTGTTGACTCATGTTCAGCTTGTGGTCCACTAAGACTCCTAGATCCCTTTCATACACCATACTGTTTTCAAGCCCGGTATCACCCATCCTGTATCTGTGCATTTCATTCTTAACCTACATTTTTCCCTGTTAAAATTCATTTTGTTAGTTTTGGCCCAGATTTCTAATCTGTCATTTTGAATTCTGACCCTGACCTCTGGAGTATTGGCTATCCCTCCTAATTTGCTGTCATCTTCAAATTTGATAGAAATGTCCTGTATTCCCTCAGCCAAGTCTCAGATAAAGATGTTGAATAGCACTAGGCCCAGGACAGAACCCTGTGGCACCCCACTAGTCACTTCTTTCCAGGATGAAGAGGAGCATTTGGTAAGCACCATTTGTGCTCAGCTGGTCAACCAATTACAAATCTGCCTAACAGTAGTTTTATCTAACCAACATTTTGTTACCTTATCTGCAAGAATATCATCTTTTACCAACCTGATACCCTCCAGATCTCTTGGGCTACAATTTTCATTATCTTCAGCCTTGGAATGACAATATTGAGAAGTGTTTATGCTGAGTTGTAGATCAACCTATCTGGAAAGCATCCAATCTTGAAATGTCACCTTATTACATAAGTAACATTTGATATCTCACAGCAATAGCAGCAGCAGCAGCAACAATAACAACCACTTCATCACCTTCTACATGAATCCACTCAAGATTAGCATACAGTTTCTGAGGCCCCTGTCACAGTCCTTTCTCTATCTATACGCAGCTAAGGAAGAGATGGAGGGGTGTTTTACATTTGGGATATCTGAACTGTATATTGGCCTCTCAAGAACTTCAAGAATGGTTCATTGGGTCAACCTTTTTGCAAGCTTTTGAGTGGAGTTTGGAGGCTATTTCAGTCTGAAAGGCATTTTGGTGAAGACTTTGATGTTTTAAACTTCTACTGTTGATAAAGTTATTAAAATGCTATTTTCCTGACATTTGTTTAATCGCTGGGTTCATTTTTAAATTGTGTGCTATTTTTTTAAGAGTTGTTTTGAATTTAAGTATGGAAAGATGAGCTATAATTGTCCAAAGGAATAAATAAATAATACTCATTTGATGATCAACCATGAAATAACGAGACCAGATACATAAAATTGGATTAAATAAGGACGTTTATCTGACCTAACATATTTAAGTTGTGTTGTCCTGAAAACAGAGCAAGAGAGGGAGGAACCTGATGTGGGTGTCAGCCCCATGACAACCTCCCCAGAATTCACTTGGGTGAAACACCTAAGCCCCAAGAGCAATCCAAATATTATGGGTTGCTTCCCAGTCCAGCTTAACTCCTGTCAAAGCCACAGGGCCCTACAAATGGAAGCCTGAATCCCAGATTATTCTCAAGGGTAGGCTCCTTTCCCACACCTTGGGAAGCAGGACCTTAAAGGAGGGCTGTAGAGTCCTACCCTACACCAAAAGGGTGCCAAAAGGTGATCACTGAAGTCTTAAATTCTTCCGCAACTACTTACAAAAAGGAAGTTTACTTAAGGACATCACCCACACCCAGTTGCCCAACTCCCACAGATGCAGTATAGGATAAGGAAAAATAAACCAACTAGGTAAAAAGGGTAAAAATCCTATATTGTTTGAAAGCGACCAGACAAGTCACTCGCTGCTCTGAAGGTGGGAGGGTGGGTCGTGCTATGAAGATGAAAAACGGCATGTGAAGGGGCAATCAGGCTTAGGCCCTTTTTGCACAATGGCGCTCGCGTGAGTCATTCTGTCACAACCCCGGCAGGGAAGGGAGCGTGACAAGAATGCTCCCCTTTCCATCTCACCTGCTCCCTGTGGATGGTCACACCTCTTCCTTCTGCAGCACAGCTAGGTAGTTTCCATTGCTGTGCTGAGGAAGGAAGCACCGTGAGCATGCTTCTTGCCCTTCCATATGGGTAGCAGTGTCGGGAGCATCACACGAGCACTGGCACAAACAGATTTTTTCCATTTGACAAATACCCCACGGGCATGATGCAGGGGGACAAGATGGCGGAGGGACTGCAATGACATCATGCAGAAGCACAAACTGTGGACTGCTGCCAGGGTAGTCCCATCATGCAGAACTAGCTGTGATCTGGCATAAGGTGTCAATCACCAATCTCCTACTCTCTCTCATGGACACCATCAAATAGTTACCCTCCCCAGCAGTGAAGTTCATCATGTAGGTCCAGGTAGGCATCTGCAAAACCATTTATTATTCAGCCTTCTTGATATGGTCCAGTATCAGTGTAAATGTACTGCCAAGTTATTTATTTTTTCCCCATTGTTTCATTACTTTAGATCTCTACAGTACTACCTGCAACAAATTAGTGGTTTGAAGTGATCCAGACCACCCAGTACTTCCTGATATCTACAGAGCCAGATAATTCAAAAACCTGCTCTACACACTGCTTCTTCAGTCATGGGGTGTCAATTGTTATCATTGGCCCAGACACTAATGAGTAGAGGATAATTAGTTTATCCCCATTGGTCTACTTTAAAAAATAAAATAAAAAAAGCACTGACCTTTGGTGGCCAGCTTCTAAACGATCAGGACAATTTCTAATTCTATTTCCTCTTCTGAATCACAGGCCATCTTCACCTGATGTCATTGTCCTGTGATGAGGATATGTTACTGCTGGTCCACAAATCAATGTCCTTGTGGTCCTGCTGCCAATGTGTCCCCACCCATCATAAGATATTCCATTAATGGGGGAAAAAATCCATTAATGGCCCATGGTTGCATGATGCTTCTGTCACTGGCAGCCATGAAGAAAAGGCAGAAGCATGACCTAGGTGCTTCCTTCCTCAGAGCAGCACGGGAAAGAGGCTGGCTGCACTACAGAAGGAAGGCACATGTCGCTTGTGCTCCCATCAGCAAGCAGCCTGCTGGGTGCAGAGGGGACATTGGGGACATACTGCCATCCCAAAAAAGATGCTGCTGCCTGGATGACAACAGGATGACAATGGAAAAGCATAAGGTGCAGAAATGGCCACAATAATTTGAACCAATGAATAAACATATAGGCTGAGATTCTACGTTAGTAATATTGATACCACATTGTAGCTTTATTCCATCTCCTGATCCAGCCTCTGAAACCTACCTTAAAAACCAGTCAGGTTTCCCACAGGAAGGAGTTCTGGTGCTCTGGGGAATGTGCAAGGTGATGTGATCAGCCCCCTCCCAGCAGTGAATGACAGTGCAATGAGAAGCTGTGACAGAACCCTGCAATGATTCCTACTTCTTTCCCTCACACCATCATTTGCTGTAAAGAGGGGGCTGGTTGCCTTATCCCCCAGCGCTCCTTTCATCAGTACCACAGAACTCCATCATTGCCTGGGATCACTGACTAGCTTTTAAGGTGGGTTTCAGGGCACTTACAATTGTGGTAATTGTAAGTGCCCTGAAACCTTACCTATAAACGTGATTACAGAACAATTATGCAGTCACAAATCTAACTTACAACATCGTAACTGACTAATGGGATGCCAGCTATAGCTTATCAATAATCCATGGAAAATCATGAAATCGTTTTTTTTTTATAGAGCAATCCTATATATATTTATCTAGTTAGAAATTAATTCTTCCCAGAACTTCAAAAATTGCTGCCTAGGATATTATGGAAGCTTTAGTTCAAACAACAACCTTGTCTAAGCTTTGATTTAACTAAACTTAAAGAAACTTACTTCCAGGGAAGTAGGCATGGGACTGTAAGTTTATTTTGTTGGCTGATAAACAGTGGCATAATGGTTTTGAAGATATACCAAGACCAAATGAAAAAGAAGTTAATCAAGAAGGTTTTTTTATTGTTATTTCATATGAATGTGTCTTTATATAATGTTTTTATTCAGAGATGTTGTGGTCTAATTTTCATGAACAGCTTTCTCAAAGATTTCACCCTTACCCCGAATGTAGCTATGACAACTATGTCAAGGTCCAATGATTCCAATTAGAGTGGTTTTCTCATGAAGGTAAAACACACTGCGCTTCCTGACAATTCTGTATTAGGTCACAATTATAGTTAACGGGTTTATCACAAAAGGGGACAGTTGGAGCTACAATCTTATTCTGTTACTCAAAATTGTGACAAAATGCAATGTTGGCACTATCTGCTATTGCCGTAAAGTCTCTGTGATGTTGGCAGTGAAGTAACTTTATGCTGTCTTTCTGAATTCTTGTTCATATTTTGAAGAGAATGAAAGAAGTTGAGAAAAATTTCAGAAAGGGACAATATGCACTAAGGTTTCCTGAATAAGGTAGTTATTTCCCCCCTGAATTTTGCATTGTGCCTATGCATGGTGTTAGTGTAGTGGAATGTGACATGTAAAATCCTTGGTTCAAATCTTCCGTCATGTATGAATTCACTAGTTTGACTATGAAAATTCATTTTCTTAATCTTAACCACCCCTCTGAAATCTGAGGAAGACAATCAAGTTGTTCATTAAAACGAACAAACAAACAAACAAACCACTATCAGACAAAGCCCAACCTATGGGAATTTTAAGTGAACGCTTTGCATCATGGAGATAGTAATTATCACTGAAAATCAGGATATCTGGTATCCATCCATATTCTCTGAAATGATGCAACTCTTATCAAGATAGATAGATAGATCAATAAAACATTAGATCGATAGATTGATAGGCAGACAGATCGGCAGATAGGTAATCAATATGAAAAACATCGCTTAGAGAGAGGACCAATTTTTTGCATGACATTTTTTTTCCTTCTTCTTGTTATGGCAACTGTGAATACAATAACGAGTGAATGTTGCATAAAATATAAATGATTTTGTCATCTGATAGCAAGGAAAACTAACCTATAGAAATGTCAGATTACAACTGCAAGCCGTTTCTCCTAAGAAATCAAATCCCTTCTGCTGTTACCGTATGTATTTTCCAAATGGTTATGAATACCCTGAAAGGCTATTAACTGCTTTTAAATGCCACAATTAGAATTTCAGATTGAGAGCTAAAGGGGTTTGTATAGGTGATTTCCAAAATACTGGAACTATGCTGACTGGAAGTATTCCCTTCTCACATAAAGGACTATGTTCCTAGAAGACCAGGCAATACAAAAGAGACCTTTTGTGATTTACTTCATTGTCATCATCAAACCTACATTCAGGGCCATATTTAGGTTCTTGTTGGCCCTAGGCACTTTTGTCTTTGACTCCCTGCCTTGCCTGGAACTAAACTCCTGTTTTCTTAGGCTCTAAAATTTTTGTAGGCTCTAAGCATTCTGTCTAATATGCCTAATGGATAAGACTGCCCTGCCTCCACTGGACTAATTCTCTACATTTCTACAGAAAGTCACATGCAAGGATGCACATGCACATTATTTTGATGCAAAGCAACTTAATACACTTACACAAAAGTTAACATAATGATTATGCCCTCACAAGGACTGCATAGATCTTCATGCCAAAGTGTTAGCCTGTTCAGTCCTCATCTTTAGAGAAGATTTGGAACTAATTGGAACTGAATTCCTATAGTTCTCCATAGCATTGCTTGCTGTTAGTCAAAATCTGAAAATATCAAAACAAAAGAATGTGTTATCAAATATGCTGGCCTGAATTAAACTCCCAATGCACAGTTCCTTAAAAATAACAATTTAAAAGGTGTCCTTGCTGTATATTCAATGTAAAGGTGGTGGTGGTGGGGCGACTGGCCAGTCTTTAGATTTGGCATGAAAGTAGGCTGCATTTATCATAGGAATCCAAAAGGTCCTGTGAGTAGTGACAAGCTTTTGGTGCCTAGTGCCTCCTTGGTCAGTATCTGGATTTTCATCTATTTCATTATCTAGTGAAAGACCAAATTTCAAAACAATCTTATCTTTAGCATTCAATGATATGTTTTTACACTTGAGGATCTTATCTTGTTCCTTCCTAGCTGCCCTTCCAAATTCCAGTCTTCTTTTGATGACTTGACTGAAGTCTCCATTTTAATTAAAGAACGGAAATCCTTGACTGTCTCAATGTACATCATCCACATTAAAGTTATGTAAATCATCTTTGGTCATTATTTTTGTTGTAAACTGACCTTTGCACTTTCCTCCTTGACTTTCTTCAATAATTATACTAAGTTTTCTTCTTAAGAGTGATCCAAAGTTTTTCACAGAATCATAAGAGGTGGAAGAGGCGACAAGGGCCATCAAGTCCAGCTTCTTGCCATGCAGGAACACACAATTAAAGCATTCCTAACAGATGGCTATCAACCCTCTGTTTTAAAACTTCCAAAGAAGGGGACTCCACCACACTGCAAGGGAGTGTATTCCACTGTTGAACAGCTCTTCCTAATGTTTAGGCAGAATCTTTTTTCCTGTAGTTTGAAGCCATTTCTCTCTGTACCAGTCTCTGAAGCAGGAGAAAACAAGCTTGGCCCAACTCCATATGTTATTTTTTCAAATATTTCATAGAATCATAGTTGGAAGAGACCACAATGACCATTGAGTCCAACCCCACACTGTGTAGGAACACAAACTCAAAGCACTCTATGTCACGTCTTAACCTTTTTGTGACAGATTTCCTTCTCAGGCTGGCTCTGTATTTCCTAACCTTATAAACTTATCACTGTCACCTTGCCCTCCAGTCCTCTTTTATAATCCCTTCCTAGATCTGGATTCTTAACCTTCGGGTGGCCTTATTGTGGATTGGTGTGTGAATTAAAGTTGTTTTCTTTATAATAAGTTTGACTCCCCCTTGATTCAGGGAGAATGATGCTGTCCAGAGTCAGTTTTTACAAAATAATGAATAGTGGAACTTTATTTAATAATAGACAGAATAATTGCTCTCAGGTTCCAGTTCTTAATTCCAATTAACACTTCAAATTAAATTATATCAGATCCTTTCCCTTATGTCCTTATATCCACTCAGACATCCAGAACTCATATACTTTCCTCACTCTCTTATAACTCCAAGAATAACACTCCAAGAATTTTTAGGTAACATTTTATCAATTTCTCTTCCTCTTCTACTAAGATATAGTATCAAACTTCTGTTCTCCAGGTTAAATATACCCAGCACCCTCACAGGGCGTAGTTTCCAGGCCCTTCACCATTTTGGTCACCATCCTCTGGATATGTTCCAGCTTGTTAATATCCATCTTGAATTGTGGTGGCCAGAAATAGACACAGTATTCTAGGTGAGGTCTTACCCAAATGGAATAAATACTATTACTTCCCTCAACCTAGACTCTGTATTCCTCCTGATACAGCCTAGAATCACATTGTCCTTTTTTAACTGCCATATCATACTGTTGACCTATGGTCCACTAAGACTCCTTGATCCCTTTCACATGTACTATGGTTAAACTAGGATTTACTGATCCTATATCTGTGCATTTTAGTCTTTCTTCCTAAGTATAGTACCCTATATTTCTTCCTGTTAAAATTCATTTTGTTAGTTTTGGCCCAGCATTCTAAGATGTCTGTTTTTGACCCAGCTCTCTAATCTGTCTAATCTGTCTATTTTTTTTTCCTGGAATTCTTTGGTATGCTACATTATCCAACCTGTGTTTACAATATGATTCCTAGTGCTTCTTCCTTTCCTGAAGCCAGCTTGGACTTCTGACATTTCTCACTCCACGTATGATAAATAGATGCTCCTTCTGGATCTTTCAGTGGCATGTGATACTATCAACCATGGTATCCTTACTTGGCCATTTAGCTAATATGGGTCTTGGGGAAATTGCTTTGCAGTGGTTCCAGCCTTTCATGACTCAATGTTCTCAGAGAGTGGTGCTGGGGGACTGTTGGTCAGTCTTTTGGCCATTAGCTTGTGGATTCCATGGGGGTCATTATTGTCCCCTGTGTTTTTAACATCTGCATTAAGCTGTTGGGATCTGAGGCTTTCAGTTTGGGTGCGATCAGTATGCTGATGATGCTTAGCACTATCTGTCCTTTACAACTTATGCCAAGGAGGCTGTGGTAGTACTGGACTGTTGTCTAGATGTAGTAAAGACTTAAAGACTTGAATCCAGACAAGACAGAAGTTCTGCTCATCAGTATGAAAACCAGCCTGGGACTGGGATTACAGCCTGTTCTGAATGTGGTTGCAGTCTCTCTGAAAGATCAGTTTCATTGCTTGCGGGTGCTCTTGGAACCAGCACTGCTCCTGGATATCTAGGTTGCCACAGTGGCCAGAAGTGCCTTGTTCAGCTGGTGCTCCAGTTGTGCTCTTTCTTATGGAAAGCAGATCTGGCCACAGTGGTTCATGCCTTACTTACCTCTGATTAGACTACTGTAATGTCCTCTACATGGGGCTGCTCTTGGAAAGTGTTGAGAAGCTGCAGCTAGTGTAAAATGCAGCAGCCAGGCTGGTGCCAGGTGTACATTTTAAGAGACTGTATAACAGTGGCCTTGCAAAAACTGTATTGGCTTCCGATTTGCTTCAATTCAAAGTGCTGAAAAGCCCTAAATGACTTGGAGCCAGGACACCTGAAAGACCACTTTCTTCCATAAGAGCCTGCTAGCAGTTTGAGATTTTCAGAGAAGGATCTGTTGTGTGTTCCAATATTTTATGAAGTTAGGTTGGTGATACATGTGACAGGGCTTTCTCTGTAGCAGCACCTTCACTGTGGAATCCCCTATCCCAGGAAATTAGGCTGGTCCCATCTATTTTAAGCTTCCAGTGGGCAGCCAAAACAGTACTGTGCTGCATGGCATTCAATGTTTGAAAAGTGTTGTTTTCACTTTTTCAAAACTGGATTCTAGCATTGCTTTTAGATTGCTTTTAGGAGTTTTTAAAGAGCATTTAGCTCCTTTTCTGTTATTCTTATTCTCATCTTTATTAATTTATTCATCTATAACCCACATTTTCCTCAACAATGTGACTCAAGGCAGCTGACAAATTATTAGAACCAATGCAGATTAAAATTGGGAAAAAGGGGAATCAGTAAATATGTGTCTTATTTCAGAAACAAATAAACAACCTATAGATCTTTAGACAACCTATAGATCCTTAGACTATTTAAAAAAGTCAGAATATAAAAAGGCCAACAAAACAGCACACTCATAGTCAGTTCATAAAAGCCTGGCAAAATAAGAAAGTCTTCACCTGTCAGTGGAACAGCAAAAAGAATAAGACTGAAGCCATCATAGCCTCCCTAGGGAGGGGAGGACAAAAGGCTGGGAGGAGTTACCAAAAAGGCCCTCTCTCCTGTCCCCACCCCATGAGTCTGAGAAGACTGAGAAAAGGGGCCTTCCTGCATATCTTAGAGCCTGAACAAGGTCATATGCTCAGATCTCATTTCCTGCCATTTCCTCCAACTTGGTGTCCTCCACTGCTAGTCATCTTCTAAAATTATGGGCTGTTTCCCTTAAGGGAAGTAGGAATTAGGAGCAGACAAGCAAGAGAAATGAGGTGTAAGTGGAATTGGGAAAAAAAGAAAACCCAGGATTGGCTGCATCCTTTTTGTTTCCTCTGTCTCTAATTTGAACAGCAGTGCTAGCAAGGATTTGGCCAGTCCCATTTTTCTTGTATTTGTTAGAATACCATAGGCTGTCCAATCCCAATGCTCCACTGGGATTTTTCCCCCACTTTTAACAGAGAAATTCATGTGTGTATCTTTCGGAGTGCTTTTTCGTATAGTAATATACATTTTTGGATACCTTTTTTCACATTTCTCTCATTGACTAATGCATATCTATATTTATATTTTTCACTTGTATTTTCTTTATGTTTGATCTTTCTCCTCATCCAGTTTGGTAAATATTTGGTAAATAACACTGCCTTGACTAGAAGGCACATTTAACTACTCCAGGAAAGCAGAGGTTTTGAGAAGCCTAAAGACTCCTAGCTCTAGAACTTCTGCAAATATAAAGGGGAGACATAAAGGGGAGGCCGTGCATACATGGACATACTTCTTCAGGTAGGAAGACTAAAGAACACTCTTTTATTTCATTGCTAAATGATAAGTTTTGCAAATTGTACACATTTTCCTCAAAATGCTGTTCCCCCAAATTTTCTCTCATAAACTGTTGTCTTCATAAATGTGTGATGGTACTTCCACAGCAGTCTGGAAAAGTGGCTCCTGATTGACTATGGAATAAACAAACAATGAAACATCCTTCTTTTAGCACCATAGTTTTATATGTAGATATCCAAGCAATTTACCAAGGTGGTTAAGCTTTATTAGCTGCATTTTACAGTTGGCCTAACTAAGTAAAGAAATTTCAAACAATTTTCCACACGAGCTGATGTGGATTAAGTGTGGATTTCTCACTTCTAAGATCAAGCTTCTTTTCTTAGCTTTGCTTCAGAACTGCAATTTAACTTCCCCCACTGCTCCCAAATCATTTGTTGGTCTTCAGTTATGACAGCAAAAAAAGACAGACTCCTTTTACCAAGGCCAATCATCAGAGAGAGAAGCACAACAGTTTTGTTGCAATGCCAGGGAATTAAAGAAGCAAATCTTTCTTTCTTTCTTTCTTTCTTTCTTTCTTTCTTTCTTTCTTTCTTTCTTTCTTTCTTTCTTTTTCTTGTCAGTGCTTAGCCATTTTCTTGCTTGTGCATTTGAAGAGATACACATACTTTGAAGAAAGGATAGCAGGATGATGAGGATAAAATGTTGGTAAACTGTGATGATATCTTGCATTCTTCTATTGTCAGATAGCCAGTGCTAATGCAGTTAAACAGTACAGACTCAGATTGCCCTTTATACATGCATAAAAATCTTCTGATTTCTTCACTCAAAAGTTAAGTGGGCACGTAAATAAGGACAGCAGTTCTCTCACACTTATCAAGCATGAGTGATCGAGGTGCTAGAACTGATGGGGATAAAAAAATATATTGATCTCACAGATAACAAAAATCAGATCCTTAAATCATGTGATACTTTCCTTAATGATTTATCTCTCTTCCTTTCACATGTAGAATCCACTAAAGCAAGGGTTTGCAGAATGTGGTCCATGAGCTGAATGTATGCTCTGGACTCCTTCTTTTGCAGCCCTGAAGCCCTCTGCCATTCCTCAAAGCTGCCCATCCCATTTTTAAAAATGGCACAATTTTATTGGTACATACACCTCCAATACTTCTATTTACATTAGAGTCACTCAAAATGGTAACAGGAAGTGAGACAACACATGAAAGACAAGTATTTGGGAGCAATATTGTTTTGGAGGTGGAAAATTGGGCCTTGGACTCTTGCATAGTTGTCTATTGTACCCTAAACTAAGGTTAAATGATCCCCAATGTTATAAATGTACCTCCACATGTGTATATCAGGCATAATAATACAATTCTGTAGATTTGATACACACTGCACACATACCCTAGAAATGCAAGGGCATTCACAGGAAGTCTTTGGTAAAGCATAGACAGCCTGCTGGCAGAAACAGGAGAGGTGATTCATGCCAGTTCCTCCCCTCACCCTGCATGCATCTTGTATTTCTGCCTGCCTGTCTGTCTGTCTGTGATACAAGTGTACTTCTTTAGGCTTCAAGCGGATATAAGCTCCAAAGACTAAAAACAAATGCAACTGTGCTGTTAGTATCGCAAAATCCTGTTATAGGCTAAGCACCAATTTGGACTGTATTCTGCAAAATTTAAGCTCCTGAAGCTTCAACAGCATTGTAATAAAAGAGTTTGTAAAGCACAGAACAGGACTATTTGTTCAATGCCACGGAAATAGGCACTGGCCAAATCAGGCCAGAAGTCAATCAAAATGATGAAAGGAGAAATAGCCTGAATCAAAGCATAAAGAAATGCTTGGCTTGTAATGAATCTGACTACAAAGGGTTAGTAGTATCAGATGGCTGATGTAATCAGATGGAAGGGAGCCAAGGAGCACTGGTCTTCCAGTGGTATGTCATCAAGACCAGAAAGGTCTCTGATTTGACTGAGTTGAAGTAATAGTTTATATATACAAATGAGCATTTTTTACATTAGCAAAGGCTAGTCAAGATCTGTCTCTTATTAGAAAAACAGGGGCTGGGGATGCTATAAATCTAGCTCTGGAGAAACAGAACCTAGACTGACCAAGGCCATTTTTGCCCTACACTGTATTCCTCTTTCACCATCCTATGGAATTCTGGGGTTTGTAGTTTACTGAGGCTGAAGAGCTCTCTGGGTAAGAATTCTGAAGGCCTCTCCATAAACTACAAGCCCCAGAATTCCACAGGATGTTGAAAGTGGAATAACGGCACTATAACAATGTAGTCCGGAAATGGCCTGAGTGTCATCTTCCCACATATCAACATGGCTGTGTAGGACAGCTTCACTTTTCCCAGCTGATAGAGAAAGAGATCATGCTAGGAAGATGTACACTTATAATAATAATATGTTTCCTATGTGGATTGATAGATGCCCATAGATGTAATGGATTCTGCAATAATCTGGATATAATGCCCAAAGAGGATGATTATCTTCCATGGATGCCTGTGTGTTTTCACCACAGATGTTATAGTTAAGTTCCTTAATGTGTTAAATATAGAGATGGCTGCTATGGAAAAACAGAAGATATGAAGGTGCATTCCATATGCATGTATGATAAATTTACCAGCAATGTAATGTAATGGATGTGATGTGCCTAGATACTGAAAAGTCTTATGTTCCTTCCTAAGTGAAGTGTATATTTGACTATCTATAATAGCATATAATGAAATAGCATGAAGGAATAACAGAGTGTGCTCATCCTCCCATAATAAATATCCTGACTTTCCAAAACTTGAGAGTGCTTAGGTGGAGTTCTGATGTTAATTCTCCCTGTTTGTACTAGACCACTGATCATGAATTGAGGGCCCAGGTAAACAGTAGATAATGAAAGGGACCACCAGACAAATACAGACTTACCTGACAGATGGCAGAGAATTCTTAAAGCCTCAGTCTAAAGAGATTGATGTGGGAAACCATGCCTATTTTAATCCAATCATTTCAGCAGTTCGGTCAACCTAAAAATCTGGTTTTCCTTTGAGAATGGAAGTGATCGGAGATAACATTCCAGAAAGACTGTTGCACTGATTATCCATCCATCAGCCTCACATTGTACCCTTCGCTGTCCCTTGTTGAGGCATTTGTGGCCAGAGCCATGTTTAGTCAATCTGTAAATTAAATCCTGTCTAAAATATTCTATGGAATTTATTTTGTTGGATTTTCCATTTCCCCAAGCCTGCTGTTTTGTCTGCAGCATTGTGCAGAAAACTTAAAATAGCAGAATGCAGCCAGGGGAAACTCCAAAAGCCAAAGTGCATATTTCCCTTAAACTTAAGAACATTTTTGCTTCCTTTTTCTGGTACCAGCATTTTCCAGTTCTTTCAAGAATCTTTGAGGAAACACTTAAAAAAAGATAGGTTATCATTAAGGCACCATTAAAATCCTCCAAAGCAACCACACACATACTTTAGTGATTTCAAGTTTTCCTTTCAGAGCAAAGAATTATATGTACATTGTGGTAACCTCATGTATGAATGTGCAAGATTTCATTTCTTTTTCACAGTTTATTTATCTAATTTGTCTGCTGCCTTTCTCCCAGCATGAGACATGAGGTGACATATAAGAGGCTAAAATACAATCAACTAAAATCTGATAATGAAAAGATAAAACACAATTAAACAAATCATCATATTAGAACACCATTAAAATTTTAAAAACATAAAACCGTTCAAAGATATAACACTAATGTTACAAATACTGCACAAAAAGGCTCCTTGTAACCAAATAATCATTAAATGTCATTTTTGAATAAATAGTTCTTTGTGAAAGGACAGCAGAGCAGGGGCCAGCTTAGCTTCTAGCGGAAGGGAGTTCCACAGATTGGGACCACTCCCTTGTTCTCACCAAACAGGAATGTGCTGGTGGCTTGACTGAGAATAAGCCTTCCCCTGTAGCTCCTAAAAATCTGGCAGATTGATATAGGAAGAGGTTGGCCCTTTTTGCACAGCATTTTTTATGCGAAAGGGCCCCTCGAGCATCACACACATGTGAAGAGTGGTCCACACGATGTACTCACATTTGTGCGATGCTCCACGGCCTGGCAGGGACCGCTCATGCATTTTTTCATTTTCGGCTTGAAGCTGAAACTGATGCGCGGTCGTGTATCGCTCCAGGGCCCCATGTGCACTTACTTTGCGTGCGGAGCCTCGGGAGCCGGGCTGGTCACGCTTCCTGTCCAGTGCAGCCTGGGAAGGTCCCAGGCTGCACTGCAAAAGGAAGAGGCGGGCTCTTGCATGAGCGGGTGGCAGCTGCAGAGCTGAAAGAACCGGGATGCGAGACCCTCTCGCTGGAGGCTGCTCGCGTGAGCCCCGCACCCCAGCACCGCAAAAAGATAAGGTGCAAAAAGGGTCGTTGTGATGGTAGCTGCAATATATTATTTTTTTGAAGGATTGGAGGACATATTTCAGCCATCTGCTACTTGTGGCCCTCCAGAAATGGTAAATTAACCAATCTAGGGGGATTTGTGATTATTAGGGTGCAGGAGAAGTAGGGCCTCAGGATCAGGGTCACAAAAGCCTATGGAGGAAGCATGTAGCCCATGGGCAGGAGTCTGCCCATCTCAGTGTTAGAGTTTTGTTTTGTTTTGTTTTTTAAAGAAAAGATCACATCTATAAAGCACACCAAGGAAACACTATATTATCTGTGTTGAAATTAACTTGTTTTGGAATGGATTGAGTCATACTGAAGCATCACTTTAAATCTAAACTCTGTGTTAAAGATTAAAGACAAACTTGTGAAATCCCTTCCATTTCCTCAAACCTTCCTTAATCCTCTTTTTTGGCAGGGTGGGGGGAGTGAAGGGGAACACTGGAAAGTTTATTGGCTTTAAATAATCTTCATCTAACTTCTCACCTTGTGCAGCTTCAAAGACTAGTGGCCAAGGCATGGCAGCTTTTGAGACTGAGGATTATTAAAGACTCCCAATGGAGTGATGCTCTATTCGTTTTCTGTGTAAACCATAGGGATTCCATGCTGACAGTTGTGTGGAAGCCCTTTTCAAGGCAGATGCCATACCAAGACTATTCTAAATGTAGAGAGAGAAGAACAGCTTGTAACATTAACAAGGGTAGATCCTTTTCAGGGCTCACTGTAGCCTTTTTTGAACATACTAAAACAAAATTGCTTTCAAGGGCTTATTTATAACTGCTTGAAGCACAGATTGCACTATCATTATTCCACAATAAGAGCATGCGTTAGTCTTCCTGATATTAAGCAGGCTTCTTTTCTAAAGACTGCTTTATAACGGAAATCTGGTTAATGGAGCATGACAGCATGAACCAAAACATGTCATATTTTAACACTAATTTAACAAAAGCAGGGCAAAATACTCTTTGCTAAAGAAAAAGTAACAACAGCAAGTTTCTTATGGCTGCCATTTAAAATGTAAGAGACCCACCCAACAATCCAGCTTACAAGATTCTTTGCAACAAGCAGACCCGTCTTTGTGGAGCTGGCAAATGAAAGCATATTATGAATTTTTACAGAACTTTCAAAAACTAAAGGAAAACCATTTAGGCACATACCTGAGTCTATTTTAGATTTTTGTTTTAAAAGAGAAAGTCAGAAAGGCTTACAGATTTCTGAAATTTCCTAATCCTACAGAAATCAATGCTATATGTTCACAGAACTCCACTGGCTCCTAACATAAGTATGACCATGACACAGACTAATAACTCATTTCAGGTATTTCAAGAGACTTACATACAACTGAAAAGGCTCTTAGCTTATGTTCTGTCATGCATCATGTCAACTGAAGCATTCACATGCTTGTCCTGTGCTGTGGTTGGGGATGAAAACTTCCTTCTGTCTGTCTGTCTGTCTGTCTGTCTATCTATCTATCTATCTATCTATCTATCTATCTATCTATCTATCTATCTATCTATCTATCTATCTATCCATCCATCCATCCATCCATCCATCCATCCATCCATCCATCCATAATTAAAACAATTAAAAGTAATTTAAATAGACTGAAAATTTGTTAAAAACATATTAACAATTCTAAACAGGTTAAAGGCTTTAGTAAACAGCCATGTCTTCACTTGGTGCCTGAATGAGGTCAGCATTTGAACCAATCAGAGCTCCAAAGGGAGAGAGTTCCACTGTTGAGAAGGCCCTCTCCGACATCCTCCTCACACAGTACCTTGACTTCTATGGTGGGCACAGAGGCAAGCCCCTCCCCAACAGATCTCAACACTTGGCAGACACAAAGAGAGAGAGAAAGAGGGAGGGAGGGAGGGAGAGATGCTTGCTGAAGTATTGATGTCTCCAGCTTTATTTTGTCCCCAATTTAAAATTTTTAAACTCCTAGTTCTTTTCATCCTGAATGTGAAAACAGTGAAGTCCTTGAAATTCTTCAAATAGAAATTAAATTGTTCTCCATTTAACCAGCCAGATTAAATGTGTGTGTGTATGTGTGTGTATACGTGCCTTCAAGTCTCCTGGCAATTTACGGTGACCCCATGAGTTTCATAGGGTTTTCTTAGGAATACTCAGGAACATTCAGCAAGGAATACTTGGAGGAGATTTTGCTAATTCCTTATTCTGAAACGTAGACCATTTCCACATGAGACTGTTACAGTGCTATGATTCCACTTTCAACATCCGATGGAATCCTGGGGTTTGCAGTTTCGGGAGGGGCCAGCTCCCCCCCCAAACGGCAAACCCAAGAATTCCAAAGGATGTTGAAAGTGGAATCATAGCGCTATAACAATCTCGTGTGGAAATGGCTGTAGCCTACAGCACCTGGTATTCATTGGTAGTCTCTCATCCAAGTACCAGCCAGGACTGACTTTGCTAACCTTTCAAGATCAGATAGGATCTGGTGCCTTTAGGGTATTTTGACCCTGTCTAAATTAAATAGGTACAGCTATTTCTGCTATGAAGAGGATTATGTTGTACTTGCTTTCCATACCAGCATTTGAAGATTAGGAGCCTTGGACACTAAATTAACACTAATATGGCTAAATACACAATGATTCAAAGTCAGACTTTTAAGAGTTAAGCACTAAAAACCCTAAAGCAGTAAAGTTAAGCGTAGATGTTGTTGGATCTCACTGCTTTAGTTTTTTTTAAAAAAAATGTTCTTTCAATATATAAATGAAGTTTGGGGGGGTCTGTTAATTTCTTATCAAAAACATACAGAAGTAAAATTCTTTCCCTTTCACCATCTCCATTTTTAAGTACTTTCAATCCCCCCCCATTCCTAATCAGCATACTAGAATGGGGGTGGGGATTGAAAGTACTTAAAAATGGAGATGGTGGAAATGGGATTCTCAACAGTCTGGAATCCCTGATGAGGAGGTTCAGAGACAGTTGATAATTTTCACTGTTCAGGATTTATTTTACACACAGACCCACAAATGCATATGAAGTGTTCCGCCTTGCAAGAAAATCTGTTCCCTGCATAGGAAAAAAATGGTTGGCAGAAGATAATATTTATGCATACAAAAATGCTGGTTTTTTGTTCAGGGAACTTATTTTCTGCACAGAAAGTATGGGATTTCTTCAGAAAACATGCAGGAGATGTTCTTTTCTACACAAATCCCCACGTAGCCAGTTTTTTTTGTTTTGTTTTGTTTTGTTTTTGTTTTTTGGAGGGAGAGAGACTGTGAATAGTCTGCAAAAATAGTACAGTTTTCCACAACTTCCTCACAGCAAGGTGCTAAATGGAAAAAAATTATTCATTCTTGACTTGATAATGAAATTTATGAAGATTTACAATCAGCCTTCCACATTTTCAGGTTTCACTTTTGCTGATTTGATTATTCATGGATTATTTGCTGTCACCTCTGCTGCCTCCCTATGCCATTTTTTAATAGAGACGGCAAGCCTTGTGAGACTGAGAAACTGCTAACGAGGCTAAGAAGTCCCTATTAAGAATGGTGTCGGACAGCAATGGAGGTGGCAGTAAGCCCCACCAGACATCCACTTTTGCCTTGTGAAGGAACCTTGATGCCTCAAAGGAATCCACGGTGGGTTGAAAATGGCGATCATACTTTTTGTGTATTAAATGTGGTTTGGGAAGGCCTACAATTATTCACGGTTTTTCCACTTTCACACCGGTTCTGTGCCCCTAACTCTAGTGAATGTGGAGGGATGAGTAGTGCTGCTGCTGGATCTGTATGGACCAGCATATGGGTTAAGTCTTAATCTACGATAGCCATATGAAATACTTTGTTATTTTTGGCCCTTTTCACATTAAATTAAAACGGTGTAGAGCAACCTCTAATGGAGGTGGTCTACACCGTGGGGTGCGCTAGAGCATTTATAATTTTGAGGCTGTACACCTCAAACCGCCCTGAAGCGACCGGAAGTGGTGGCACTGTGTGTTTTTTAAAAACCACTTTTCAAGTGGTTTTTATAAAACACAAGCGTGCAGCCCCGTACCACCCTGTCACAGTGCCCCGGTGTAGATTTGCAGGCACGCACAAGTGCATGCCTGCAGATCTGCCGGGGCAGGCTTCTGGCTGGTGAGCTTCTCCGGTTGGTGGAGAGCCTCTGCCAGCCGTAAGCCGCCATTTTGGATGCCGCAGGACACCGCAGGAGTGTGGAGCAGCAAACTCGCGCTGCCCCACATGGCGACGGACTTACCCAGCTTCTGGTAAGCTCTGTTTCTGTGCGTTTCCCCCTTTCTCCCTCCAAGTGTGGAAAGGGCCATTGTGTGCCTTCAAGTCATTTCCAGCTAATGGAGACCCTAAGGTTAACTTATTGTAGAGTTTGCTGGGGCTGAGAGTGTGTGATGTGTCCAAAGTCACCAAGTGGGGTTTCCATGGCCAAGCAGGGAATCAAACCTGGATCTCCAGGGTCATAGTGCAACAATCAAACCACTACGCCACAATAGCTCTCGTGGAGTGCCTACATGTAACTAAATGCACAACAAAGCTCCTTGGAACCTGTGTTCCACTTGAATTGGCCCTCAGTGTGTATAATTTGTAAGCAACTGGATTCTAAACCTCCTTTAAATTAAATTGTTAAATCTGATTTGAGCATGCTGAAGTCTCTGTATGAGGAGACCAAGGGGAAGGAGAATTATTTGGGTAAGAAAACAGAATCTAACAATTAGAAATATTCTCTCACCAACAGATATGTTAATCAGTAGCTACAGTGAAAAGTACATTTGCCTGTTGAGAGGGATATAAAAATAAAGCATGTTTTCTACAATGATACAATCATATATTTCTTTGAAGTGGTGCTTCTGACTGTCAGGAAATTCCTCAAGTGATTCAAATCTACAGGAAGATTCCACTGCAATTCCATGTTCTAGATTAGGGAAGACAACTTTTCAAGAGACCAAATGTTGTATGTTTGGCTCTAATTTATGTAAGATATAGCACCTAAGAAAGATACATAAGAAATTATTACTTTATTTATTTGTATTTTATTTTTTAAATAACAAAATGCTGCCCAGAGTACAGATTTTTCTCACGGAGAAACAGTTCTTTGATGTTTTTCAATTGTATCTTTGGTCCTTATCACACCACTTTAACTGCCCTGGCTACACTCTATGGAATTTTGGGGTTTGTAGTTTGGTGAGGCCCTGGAGCTCTCTGGAAAAGAATTCTAAATGCCTCTCCCTAAACTGTAAATCCCATGATTCTATGCAATATTGCCATGGCATTTAAAGTAGAATAATAGCAGTATAACAGCGTAGTGTGATAAGGCCTTTTATCTATATAAAAATAAGTATGGCAACACTTCTGTCACAAGGTCTACTTTATATTCCTCTAAACATAAGTTCAAAATTAGAGAAGGAATTTTTGCAATCTGAGAGACTGGTGGTTTTATTCGTGCAGGGTAGACAGGAGGACCATATTTCTGTAATAATTTTGCTAATGCAAAATTATCTATGTCAGAAACTGACTTCAAGAACTGGTGGCTATCTGCCTGTGATTTTTAACATACATCACATAGCATCTTCTAAATGCAACTATACCACAGCAGTAGCAAGTATGCCCAGGAAAAACCCTCAGGAATCACAACTGAAGCCAAGAAGCTTTATGTATCAAGCAGCTGTGGTAACAAAAAAATGACTTTGATCCTCAGATCATGACTATAAATGTGGACTCGGCATCAGTTCCATCTCACCTTCTTAGAGAGTTGTGGCTTCTAAAAATGTCTATTTTACCCACATTTCTCTCTCTCTTTGACATTGGAAAAAAAAAGCTGTCTTGAAAAACTATGTTTGTTGATGGCAGGGTACGATGCATTTGAGTTACTCTAATGTCTGAACACTGACCATACTGGTTGGAGATTCTGCAACCTGAAGTCCAAAACATTGGAGAACCAGAGTTGGAGAACCACTGGTCTAGTGGACAATTTCTTTTCCAGCATTATTAAAAAGATAAGAGTTATAATTTCAAAACAGTACAGCCTCCTTCAGTGGCACTAATATTTGTTCAGCCCCACAACAAATGTCCCCCTTCACTACTATTAATTTAATGCATTATATATTTGTACATATTTGTATCCCACTCTTTCCTCCAAAGAGCTCACAGCAGTGTATAAGAGTTTCCTGTCCTCCCTTATATCATCACAGCAATCGTATGACACAACTTAGAATAAGAAATAACTAGCTGAAAATGACCTAATGGACTTGGTTGTTGGGTTGAGCTTTGCACACTCTAGTCCAACATTCTAATGATTATTTCTAATGAACGCAAAAATTTGTGAAATATTTGTAAGCAACAGGTTACCTCAGGGAAATTGGGGAGGGGCTCATTCTTAACCTAAACATGATAAAAACAATAATCATGAAGACCAAGTTAGGTTAGATTATTTCCTTGCAAAGTAACACTGCTGGCAGCGTTCTGCCCCACTACAGCCTTCTATTCCTGATTCTGCCACATTGTGTTCTTAGTGTATCTGTGAATCTTAATTTCCTTTATCAAGAAGAAAGCCTAACAAAAGTATTGCAATCATTAAACTGCAAAAGGAACATTAATTAATGATGGGAGTGTAATTATGGATAGAATAGCTCTCAGAAATGAGTTTAAAAGGGTGACTTCCCAACACTGGTTAGGCTTTATCATAATTGAAATAAGTTTCACACATGATGCTAGCAGTAAGATAGGAGCTTTTGATGAATTTTCTTTGTCATGAGAATAGCTCACACTTACTAATACAGAGCATAGGTTTTGTGTGCTGCTTGTATTTTCAGAATAATTGCTTCCTTTCCCAGCAATTCCTCAATACTTTTCATTCTCCCATGACTAGTAGGGGAATGTAACCAAGGTTCATTTTGGAAGTGTCCCAAGAGAAATCTTTCTTATTGAGAATACTTGTCCCATAATTAACCCCTTCAATGACATTAGCTACTAGCTGAAGTTGGTCAGAAGTCATTAATAGTGCTTAACGATTTCCCTGTATACCAGTTTCCCCCTTTTGTCAGACTATTACATTTAGGCCATTTCCACACTAGTGGCCATTAGCACAATATACCATTACAATTGCAGCACTGCCATTTACACAATGCCATCAGATTAGGAACACTGTTTGCTGCACCCTCCCACCTTTAGTTGATGTGTAGCAGTATGGCATCTGGTGCTCCTTCTGTGCCATAGTGTCCTTGGCCACTGCCTGTCCCCACCTTCACCCTCTCCCACTGCCCTTGATTGTTCTTTTTTGTTTGTTTGTCTTTGGAAGCCATGCTAAACACAGCAGTACATTACTGCATCTTCATGCTATCATGCCTGAAAATGTATTTTAAAAAAAGTTTTAACTCAAAGGAGGATGTTCAAATAAACATGGGGGTGATAGATTTTGAAACCACCACACCATGAGAGTCACTGAGAGAGGGACAAGCTGGGCCAGCCCACAGCTCACCCACTGGTGGATCCTCAACAACAGGAAGTGCTACCAAACACTGTTATAGTTCTGTAGTGAGCTGGCTGATGAGATTGAAGCACTAAAGGAGGCGCTTAATTTTTTTGGGGGGGGGGATGGCAATTTTGCAATGCTTGGGAAGGGAAAAGCAGCTATATGGTGACGTCATGTGGTAGCATGGCTCCTGACCCAAAAACAACACACTGCTATGGCGGTAGAGATATGGCCTTAGTCTTAGCATTAAGATACTGCAGGAACTTATCTCTATATTGAATATTTCTTTATTCCTTTTATATCCTGTCTTACGTCATTTATGCAATTCACACTACAATCCTGTTCATGTCTACTTGGAGGCAAGTCCCATTTTATTTAGTGGTAGCACTGCTAGGCCTTAAGACAATGTATGATTCCCAGATAGTTTCCCATGTAGGCAGAACCAGAGTAACTAAACTACAGCAAGACTGCTACATAGATGGCTTCCAAGCTTGAAAGGTAAACCCAGACTTTATTTTCCCATGTGCTATCAGCAATGCATGACACTTGCTTCTGCTCAATATTATTGGGGGTGGAGAATCATTCCAAAGTCATACAATGTTTGGTTAGTTTTGACAAGCAGAGTTAGGAGATTACTCTTTGAAATAAATTTTTTTTTAAAAAAAGCCCAAACACAATTGTTACTGCTTAAGAAAATTATTTTTGATAAGTTCAAGATGTGCTTTGCTGTCTTGTGAAAACACCAGGCTGAGAATAGTTTCTTTACAGCAAGGCAGAAAATGGCTGGTGCAAGTACAGGGAGCATTGATTAACTCAAAAAGCACAGACTTACACAGCACTTCACAGAAATAGTAATAGAAAGCTTCAAAATGGACCAAAAAAAAAGGGGGGGAGAAAAGCACCAAAGACCAGTGATGTAAAATGAGTGCAAAATGATTGTACAGATAATATATTAAATTGTCAAGTCCTAAGGTTAATAAGAAGAGAGAGAAAAATGAGTAACAGACAAGGGAAAACTGGTGTTCTACAATAAAATTTCAATAAAGGGAAGCAAGCTAATGAAACAAAGACCTTCAGAAAGTTGGGCTTTGACAGTGGAAATGATTGAGAATCTTGCCCTTTGTTACAGAACAATGTTGTTGCTCCTTTGTGCATACTCAAAAGTATGTCCAACTGGCAGGAGCAGGAAATATTTGTTGAGGAAAAAAAGATGAAAGGAGGATGCATATGTACATTTGGCTCATAACTGAGAGAATAGGAGCTGGTTGTCTTTTTAGTTTTACCTATTTAGTTTCAGAAATGTTATAGCTAACTCAAAAGAGCCAGCATGGTATAGTGGTTTGAGTATTGGGCCATGACATTGGGAACCAGGACTTGAGTCCCTATTTGACCATGGAAACCCATTGAGTGACCTTGGGCAAGTCACATTCTCTCAGCCTCACAGAAAGGCAAAGACAAACCCCTTCTGAACAAATCATGTCAAGAAAACCTCATGATAAGTTCACTTTAGTGTCTCTTCACCTTAGGGTCTCCGTACATGAGAAATGACTTGAAAGCACATAACAATAACAACTAGGGATGTAACTTCAGAGTGTATTTGCTGGGTGCTCCAATGCAATGAACTAGCTCCAGCTTCAGAAGCAGGAAGAAGAAGTCTGGGTTGAAATTCTCATCCATCATCATCATCATCATCATCATCATCCCCTTGTAAACATGAGGTGAAGTTTCTATTGATTTTCTGGGGATTTGTAGTGGTTTGAATGTTGGACTACTACTTTGCAGATCAGGGTTCAAATCTCTACTTGGCAGTGGAAAATCACCGGGTGACCTTGGGAAAATTGTACGTTCTCATTCTCAGAGAAAGGCAAAGGCAAACCCCTCTTGCCAATAAAACACCTTGATAGGTTCACCTTAGAGCAGGCCTGCACAAGATACAGCCCGGGGGTCACATGCAAAAGTATTCCATGTGGCCTGCATCCAGTGGCCTGCAGCAGAGAGAAGGAGAGTGAGGGGGACACCCACCCACCCCAGGTGCGATCGCTCCCACAGTGGGGAGGAGGAGAGCAAGTGGGACGAGGGGAGTCTCATTTCCCTCCCCAGTGAAGCCTCCTTTGCCCCCCCAATGTTTGGAGGTCCATTCTCCCCCCTCTTCCCTCCCTCTAGGGTAGACTAGGAGATCCGTTCTTCAGAGAGTGCGATGGAGGGGCAGCGGGGAATTTTAGGAGCACACAAGTCAGTGGTGCCAGAGAGTGGCCTCCGCTGCCTCATAGTTTGACCAGCCTTTCCAGGCCAGCTGAGCAAGATGGTGGGAAAGATCTCAGGCGCCAAGTGTCTCCCCTCCAGGGGGCTCTCTGACAAGTTAGGGGCTGATAGGAGCAGCACTCCTCTGTCCTCCCATGGGCTGTGAGTTGGCTGGCTTAGATGGTGGCAAGGCAGCTCTCTCGTGGTCTGCCCCATGTCCCCATCCCTCAGGGCTCCTCTGTCCTTCTGCCTCTTCCTGCAGAGCTGCTCCCCAACTTTCTCCTTGTAAGAAGCTGCAAGTCCTGCAACCACTGGTCTTATGTGTCTTTGGCTTGTTCTTCCTTGGCTTTCTGGTGAGAGGGGCAAGGGACTGGTAGAATAATAATACTTCCTTAACATGATGTAGTGCAGGAGTGGGCAAAGTACAGACAGAGAGCTATATCCAGCCCTAAGTGTGGCTTCTGAAGCCCTCCAAAGCCCTGAGATCCTTAAAAAAAAGAGAGGCAGTTTTTGAGGGTTTTTTGTTTTTTTTTGTTTTTGGCCTGAAAGCCAAACGAAAGGTACCAAAAACACCTGCCAATGTGGCAGATTGCTTCCCCTAATTTGACAGTGCCTTCCAAACTTTGTTAATAGGCAAATAAACAAACCAACAAACCTGAAAATCATCCAAAATGGCTGGTGAAGTAACATCGCCTTACTTTAGGCGTGCCAAAACACTCTTGTGGAGCCCCTATGTGATATGGTGGATTAAAATGGCCCCTGTTCCCAACATAGTTTTCTGCCTCTGGTCTAGTGATTCATGTGTTGGACTGAGACTCCAGAAGGCCAGAATTCAAATCGCTGCTTAGCAGTGGAAACCCACTGGGTGACCTGGTGCAAGTCACACTCTCTCAGCCTCAGAGGCAGATACTGGCAAACCGCTTCAGAAGAAATTTTGCCAAGAAAACTCAATTAGAGTAAGCTTGAAGACACATAACAGCACAATAACAGAATACTTCCATCTTTTGTGAGCAGGATCACTCTGAACCTGCTATCCTTTCTGTAGAAAACCTTTCTGTAAGAAAAACTTAAAAATATATTCAAACTTACCAAAGTAATATTTTGTTTCTTAAGTAATAAGTGTAATAATTGAAATTTCTCTTTTTATAACATGGTTTATTTTATTTGCAAAATAGTTTAATCATTAATTAATCATTAACTAACAATTATAGTATAATTAATGATTAAACTATTTTGCAAGTAAAAAAAACATTATTATACCATTATTATAACTTTTACTTTGAAAGTGAGGTGCTAAAAAACTGTCTGCAGCCCGATGAAGTTTAGCCTATTTAATTTTGGCCCTTACCTACTGCCAAGTTGTGCAGGTCTGCCTTAGAGTCACCATAAGTCAAAAGGCACACAACAGTAACAACAACCACAACCATGAAATTTAGCCAATTGGGATTTGCTGCTCACCTCATTTTTACAAGGTGATAAAAGTTATTTTTCCCCTTTTTAATTTCCTTAAAATTTTTCAAATGACTTTGTTTATTCACAGCTGTGCAAGTTTTCTCTCCAAATTCCCACTAGATGTACTTCCTAGACCACCTCGGCAGCAACAGTATGTAGGATGTTGCCACATTGTTCCCACAGTATCCCAAAAAGCAATTCTAGAGTTGAAAAGATGCTGCGAAATGGAGGTAGGAAACTATAGAGGTCTGGTGACCGCTTTTTGTTCCTAAATAGGATGTTCCAAATGCCCCAAAATATTAAACAAACAAACAAACAAACAAACAAACATAAATGATCAGATGTTGCCTTCAGTGCTTTTCTTTCTTTTTTGTCCTTTAATGCTAAAGTGCAGTGAGGGCACTCCAACTATATAAAGGATGAATCATCATTCTTTAAGGGTTCTAGGAGACGCAATTCACTTTTCTTTTTGATTTTGTTTTTTGTTTTTGGAAAGAGAAGAAGGATGACTAGGACAGTCTAGAAGGGTCAATATTTGGGGGAGGGGTTGCTTGTATGTGCCCCCCAGCTGCTTATGGCTTCAATCATCTCCTGGAATTCCAATTTGTGGCCCTTGAAGCCCTCAAACTTCACTTTTTAAAAAATGTTCATTGTGGTTTGGAAGAATGTTATTGCTATTTTTTTGCCCCAAACCATCCAAATGTGTTAGGGGATGGATCCCTAAACCAGTGAAAACATGTGTACATGTCCTCATTATATTCTCACAAGCTACCCAGAACACGAACAGTCCCAAATACCTCCATTTCCCTCTGCAGTCTCTCTTTACATGGTGCCAGGAAGTGATGCAATGTTATTGCCCCCATTATGCCACCATTAGGAGGGGACTGCAGATGAAACCAGGTACTTGGGCTTGCTGTGTGTGTATGAGGGGTGTAGCTCAATGGGGGGAATATGGGAAATTGTATCTTGACATAGTTGTCAACCCCTACTGTAGAGAAAGATTGGTATGACTTTTCATAGCCATTCTTTCCCAAATGCTATGGAGTTATCACTGGATATGACCTGATGCCTCTACTAAGCATCCTAGAAAGAATAGTTGGCAGTTTACATCAAGATTTTTAGAACACTGTGTTTTATCTCTCTCTCTCTCTCTCTCTCTCTCTCTCTCTCACAGTGTTCTAAAAATCTTGATGTAAATTGCCAACTATATATATATATATATATGGCATGTCTCTCTCTCCCTCCCTCCCTCCCTCCCTCCCTTGTCTCTCTCTCTCTCTCTCTCTCTCTCTCTCTCTATCATGTCCATACTGGTGGGGCTCATGTTAGTTTTTTGATGATTGACTAAGTTGTCTATATTGACATAGAGCTCCCTTCATCCTCTTTTGGTCACTTTTTACAGGAATTAAAGAAAAAGAAGAAGAGAACCTGTCTGACATGAAGTGGTGACATGGAGGTGACCTAAAGAGGCAGCAAATGTCAGTAAGTGAGCACTTCTGTCTCAAGACTTTTTTTTTAATTTGAGCTAATCTGGAACAGCTCTTTGTCATTTCCTTAGAATGACAAATACTGTACATTTTTGTTACTGTTAAAACCAAGGGTAGCTTCAAAGTGAAGTTTATGGTTTGCTGCCATTCACAGAGCAGTATTTACGTTTTTAAAAGAAACTATGAATGCCACACCCTAACCCGTTCCCCAAATACCAAAGAAATTGTATGTCAGCTTTGCACCACAACTGCCATTCTGAGAAAGCTTTTTCTATTCTGCCACAAATTCTCAGGCTATGTTCCCAGCTTTGGTTGACTGTTTTTAACTTTCTTCAGTATTTCACTGGGAAGAGGCTTTAAATGGTTTTTCAACAGATTTACTATTTCATCAAAAGTTTTATATCTTGGCTTTCCAGGGGTTAATGGGTTTTTCATTAAACTGAAGGTGGGAGCATGTGTCCCCACACCTGCATGCATACACTCACCCACAGACACACAGCTATATAGAAGCAGAACTGACTGGGATTACTTCCTTTTATCTTCATCTGTTGTGTCATTAGGAAGGCAAAAGTGAGCCAGTATCTCACAATATTCTGCTCAGCTTTAATGCTGTTGATTAAAGTGTAAAAGAGCCCCCAGTGTAGCAGCTGTTATATCTCACCCTCACCAACTAGGAGAATTTAGAAAATAAAACTGTACCCCTTCCTTGTTTGCTTCTTTTAATGGGCTTATGAGCTCATCCCCATAGGTTATGGAATAGACAGTGGGACACTTGAGTCTTTATTAGCATAAGTATTATTGAATCAAGTTGGCAAGAACTTGGACCAAAGGAAATGTTGCATTCAACGCAATGGCCATTTCAGCACTACACTCTTCTAGTGTGATTATTCCACTTTCAACATCCTATGGACTCCTGGGGTTTGCAGTTTAGAGAGGGGCCAGCTGGTTCATAGGATATTGAAAGTGGAATAATCGCACTAGAAAAGTATAGTGTGGAAATGGCCAGTGTTGTGCGGGATGGCTACCTGGCAGGGCAGCGCTTTCCAAACTTTTCATCTTGGTGACACACTTTTCAGACATGCATCATTTCACAACACAGTAATTTCAGTTTTACTAGCAAACCAGAGGTTAAACTAACCTCTTGTAAGAAATACAGACACATAAATAAATAGTAATAACAAAATGTATGGGGACACAACATATCTCGTGAAAACCTTTCATATATTTTTAAAAATATATGATTTATATGATTTGTATGATATATGATTTATAAATAATAGCATACATTTCCAAGATTGTAGGTGACACACCTACACACTTCAGGTGACACACTAGCATGTTGCGGCACACCATTTGGAAAGCCCTGAGACTCAGCCTCTTTAGAGATTGAGGCTGATTAAGATGGTCTGCCCCAGGAGGATCCAGATGGATTCCTGAGGGCTCTTGGAGAATTTCCTGTTGCTTTGGCAGGTGATCCTGTTGAAGCCAAGGCTGATCTTTGGAATAAGGAAATGGCCAGGGTGGTGAACATGATTGTCCCTAAGCATCCCCTCCCACAAAGCTAGGGAGCTGATGGTAATAAAATGAATGGGATCAAGACTAGACCAATGTTGATGGAAGACTCAGAGTGAGTCTGACTGAACATGGGCTAGAGCCCATTGGAAGGCCTATGCTATGGTAGTGGTGGCAGCAAGGAGATTATACTTCTCTGATGCCATTGCATCTGCACAGTGCCATCCAGTGGAGCCATCTTGAGTAGTCATGGGCCTTTTACATTCTGGCCCACAAGAAGGAAATAAAGACCACTCTAGAGTGGGCTATGCTGAATTTGCAAGACACTTTGAAGACACAGTTGCTCAGATTCACTCTGACTTGGATGTTGTAGTTGAGAAAGGTCCAGTGGATGGAATTTTGGCACCTGCTTGTCCTGTATTATTGGATTCATTTCAATTTGTGCAGCCTGAGGATTTGGGCAGCATCCTTGGACAAGCGAGAGCCAACACATGTATACGAGATCCTTGCTCCTCCTGGCTTCCGAAAGAAGCTAGAGGGGGAATGGCTGACTGGGTAAGGGGAATGGCAAATGTCTCACTGCAGCCATTACAGAAAGAAAGAAAGAAAGAAAGAAAGAAAGAAAGAAAGAAAGAAAGAAAGAAAGAAAGAAAGAAAGAAAGAAAGAAAGAAAAGCCTTCCCTAGACCCCACCATTCACTAAAAAAAAGCCCTCTCTGGACTCCACCATTCTGAATAATTATCAACCACTCTTTAATATTCCATTTTTGGGCAAGATTTGGCCTCCCAGCTCCAAGGGTTTCTGGCTGAAACAGATTATCTAGATCCATTTCAATCTGGCTTCAGGCCTGGTTATGGGATGGAGGCAACTTTGGTCAACTTGGTGGATGATCTACATAGAAAGCTGGACAGGAGGAGTGTCTCTCTCTTGATTCTGCTGGACCTCTCAGCAGCTTTCAATACCATCAACCATGGAACCCTTCCGGTATGACTCCCTGGGATGAGATTTGGTGGCACTGTCATGCGGAGGTTGTAGTCTTCCTGGAGGGATGAACTCAGAAGGAGGTGCTGGAAGGTCTCCTGTTCAACTCCCTGGCCATTGGCCTGTGGGGTCCCTCAGGGTTCTGTTTTGTCCCCTATGAGTTTTGGGGTTCGGTGTCACCAATATGCTGATGATACCCAACTCTACTTCTCCTTTCTATCTGATTTCAAGGAATCTGTCTTTGTACTGAACCAGTGTCTGCTGTCAATAATAGACTGGATAAGGACAGTGTGAAGTTTAATCCAGATAAGATAGAAGTGTTCCTGGTCAGTTGAAGGGCAGGTGAGGGAATAGGGACTTTGCCTGTACTGGATGGGGTTACACTCCCCATGAAATCTCAGGCTTGCAGCTTGGGTGTTCTCCTGGACTTGACTCTGAGTCTAAATGCCCAGGTTTCAATTGTAGCCAGGAGTGCATTTGCAGCTAAAATTTTTGCACCAGCTTCGCCCATTTCTTGAGATGTCAGATATAGCTACAACCTTCACTTCATCTCGGTCAGACTACTGTAATACAATCTACATGCAGTTGCCTTTGGAAACTGTTTGGAAATTTCACTGGGTTCAAAACATGGCAGCCAGAATGCTGACTGTGGCCAGTTACAAGGAGCACATCACTCCCTTGTTAAAACAGCTTCATTGGCTACCTGTTCATTTCTGGGCACAATGCAAAGTGCTGATAATGACCTATAAAGCTCTATATAGCTTAGATCTGGACTATGTGAAAGACCGTATCTCCCTATGTGAATCTGCCAGAGCTCTAAGATCTGCAGGAGAAGGCTTTCTCTTGGTTCTGCTACCATCTCAGGCATACCTGGTTAGGACACCAGAGAGGGCCTTCTCAGTGGCTACTCCCACCCTGTGGAACACTCTTCCATGGGAGGTTAGGCTGGCTCCCTCCTTGCTTTCCTTTTTCTGGAAGGCAAAAGCATTCTTATTTAAGCAGACTTTTAATATGGAAGCAGGTAGGCTTTTAATTTATCAAGATGGTTTTAATTTTTTGTAGTTTTTAAAAATAATTTTATATATTTTTCTAATACTTTTAATTGTTTTATTGTATAAATGTTAATAAATGTTTTATTATTGTTTTTAACTTTTTTGGGTGCTAGTTTGGGTCCCTCTCTGGGAAAAAGGTAGCATATAAATATAATAAATAAATAAATATTATATTTCCATAAAATAAACTCTTGGATCTAGGAGAACCTTTCTCCAACCTGGTGCCCTCCAGGTATATTGCACTACAATGCCATCATTCCCAACTAGTATAGCCAACTGTCTCAGAACAATGGGAGTTGTAACACAGTATATCTGGAAGGCACCAGATTGGGCAAATGTCATCATCTCCAGAAATCAAAAAGTTCCAGTACTTCAAAGAGGAGGGAGAATCAAACCAAAAACTCAGAATGAAAAGAATATTTTCCATTATGTTTTTCCTGGTTGAAAAATTAGCTTCCTGACAGTCAGAAAACCCAGCTAAGAATAATAGAGCACAAAACTTGCCCACAGTTTTGTCCCAGTATCTGAATGTCCTGAAGCTTTCTGGAGAATTTTTCTGCATGGAGAAATACACATGAAGAAAGCTGAGGTTTCCTCCTACAGCAAAACGGCTTTTATGAATGCCCAGAGTCAGTTAATTCTGCTCCAACAAAGCACATACATCTGCTATATGGATTTTTCAGAGTTGCTTCTGTTTGCACTGTGTACATTTCATCAGATATAAAATATACTTTGATGCATTATATACTAGAACATTGGAGAATAGCCGTGCCTCAGCACTCTGGTAATTTTCTACCCTATTTGAAAGGCTGCTGCAGTCGCTGGGAGCTTTAAGTACTTGAAAAGCCGCAGGCTACACTTGTAAATGGAGACACATCTGTGTCACAAGCTCTATTTACCTGTTTCTGAGCGTCATTTTTGTCAATGGCCCATGAAAATGTGTGGAACCAGGACAAATGACACTATGAACTGATTACTTCAAATTCACGGAGCAATAAAAATGGAAGGCTTTGGTGGCTTAAGAGAACATGACAGTTCTTTTCAAGGAAACAATGCTTTACAGTTACATCATCATAATCATAGTCTACAATATCTTACCTTCAGAAGATATATAAACAGACTAGAATGAATTGTGTCCTTGCAAGTCCCCACAATAAACATTAGTGTAGTCTCAGTATAGCAATTATAATGTGAACATTTACTGGATATGTCTATTCATTAAGAGTAAACAGACACACATCCCTTTTTGAGGAGGCAAAAGCAAGAGGCCGCTGTCTTTCTACAGAAATCATTTTATCATGCATCTGCAAAGTACCTCATTTATATTGGGATAAGAACAAGAGTTCTTGTTCCCAAGCAATACCTTTCTTTCAGCTGGTATTTACATTTCTTTACATATGATTCCCAAGTTCTTGCTGTGAACAGAACTATAGCAAGAGCAGTGACAAACTGATTTTTTCCTACTAGAATCAACCCACCTCTTAAGTTTTGCTTCATGTTTTTTAAAATGCAAAATGACATTTAATTTGCATGTATTTCCTTTTAAGGCTGCTCTTTCATTTGAGAAAGCTTTTTGCCCACAAGACAGACAGGTATACGTATAAATAACAGCATTACTGATTCTTGCATCATGGTGATCTGGTTCATTTTTTTCTTTAAAATATACTCTGTATGGATATGTACTTACAGAGCTCTACAACGGCATGGGCAGCCTGTCACTTTTATTTTTATTTTGACTGACAACATTTAGTCCACACTGGTCCTGGGTGAGAGGATCTCCAAGAGCTGGGGATTAATTTTCCACTTGGGAACCATTACACAATTCCCCAGTCATCACTGGGAAATTTGGTCTATTTTCCCTAGAGCTAAGGGGATGTGACAAGCTCCTAGTCAAGATCCTTATTACCTCACTGCCAAGCTGATTCTGTCCTGGTTTTGCACAAGCTCCTTCCCTCCGCACAATAAATGGCACAGATTCTGCTTGCATTATTCAAACATATTTTTTTCTGTCCATTTTTTTCAATTGGCAAAAGGGGATCTGGCAAGACTCAGAGGAAGGAGGTATGATAATTGAAGGAAAGACTATCAACAATTTAAGGTATGTAGATGATATCATACCACTAGCAGAAAACAGCAAAAATTGGGAATGATTACTGAAGAAAGTCAAGGAAGAGAGTGAAAAGTCAGGTTTACATCTTAAGAAAACAAAAATAATGACCACAGATGACATGCATAATCTTAAAGTGGATGACAAAAACATTGAGACAGTCAAAAAATTTCCTATACCATGGCTAAGCCATTAATCAAAATAGAGACTGCAGTTTGGAAAACAGAATACAACGAAGACCTGCTATGAAGGAACTAGACAAGATCCTCAAGGGTAAAGATATCATTGAATACTAAAGACAGGATTGTCCATGCCATTGTATTTCCAGTTTCTAAGTTTGGGTTGTGAAAGCTGGACAGTGAAGAAAGCTGATAGGAAGAGAATCAACTCATATAAAATGTGGTGCTGTAGAAGAGTTTGGCAGAGACCATGGGCTGCCAAAAAGACAAATTAACAGGGCTTGGAAAAAATCAAGGCAGAGCTCTCCCTAGAAGCCAAGATAACTAAACAGATATTGTTGTACTTGGAATGTATCATGAGAAAACACAGCTCACCAATAAAAAAAATTATGCTGAGTAAGGTGGAAGACAAGTAGAAAAAAAGAAGATTGTGGGCCTTTCCAACCTACACTGTCATAGTGCCATCATTACACTTTCAACGTCCTGTGGAATTCTGGGGCTTGTATTTTACTGAGGCCAAAGAGCTCTCTGGCTGAGAATTTGAAATGCCCCTCCCTAAACTGCAAACCCCAGGATTCCATAGGATGTTGAAAGTGGAATAATAACACTATAACAGTGTAGAGCAGGAAGGACACTATGCACCCTTCCGCAACTCACCTTTTTGCAGAGCTGGGGTGCGGGTATCGCGTGAGCAGCCTCTTGCGAGAGGCTCTTGCGTCCCCATTGCTTCAGCTCCACAGCTGCTGCCTGCTCACAAGCAGGTAGTGCGAGAGCCTCTCCTCTTCATTCTGCAGTGCAGCCTGGGATTTTCCCAGGCTGCGCTGGGCAGGAAGCGTGAGCACTATGGCTCCGGAGCTCCGCACACATGGGAAGTGAGTGCAGGGCTCCAGAGCAATGTGCCATCACACACTATTTTCGGCTCAAAGCTGAAAATGAAATAGTGCGCGATCAGCGCCTGCCAGGCCTTGGAGCATCACAGGATTGTGAGTGCATCGTGTGGACCGCTCCTCACAGTCACACAATGCTCCAGGGGCCCTTTCCCAAATGCCATGCGAAAAAGGCCTATGTCACACGTGGATCGACTTGATCAGGGAAGCCATGACCCTGAGTTTGCAAGAACTGAGCAGCACTGTTGATAACAGGGAGACTTGGAGTCTCTCATTCCCTGGGGCAAAATTGTCAAAATTGACCTGGCAGCAATTAACAACACATGCCCACACTGAGCAAAGCATCTTTGTGCACATTTTAAAACTGTAGAGCCTTCCATGCAGATACTTCAAATGCATGTACATTATCACCTCTTTTTGCTCGCATAAAATGCAAGACATATGGATTTTAAGCTTAGAGAATTTTTCTAATTATTATTTTAGTTGGATCTAAGAGGTGTTAATTGGATAAAGCATTTTTAAAAACTTTACAGAATGAATTATTGTTTTTTTCTTCTTGGCCAAAGTATGTAGCATGAATGAGCATCCAGGAATTCATGGAGAAAGTACTTCCATTGTCACATAAAACCAGCAAATGCAAGGTTCAACATTTTACTAAGTTTAGGGAGACCAAATCAGAGAACGAATATTCCATTTTTATCCTTACAACAGGAGAGCAACACAGGTTGGACTATGGCACAGCAACTGGTCCAAGTTACAAAATGCATTTCATGGCTGAGTAATGATTTGAATCTGGTCCTTCCTCAGTAATAATCCAACACAGCCACTACACCAGGGGAATGGTATAATTTCATAACAATAGAAATTTAACCAAAGCCAGCAGTCTCAACTGCTACTGTCAAAAACATTCCCTTTACTTCTTAATCATTCTACTAATAGGGATTCTGTGAACTATTTCTTATTTTCTTATTCATTTATTTATCACATTTTCCTCTCAGAACTGGGATTTAGTACAATATTATTATTCTATGTTGACAGCATGTTCTGCTCCATAAAATACTACAGAAACCACCCATATTTTCTCCTTTTCCCTGCTGAATGGGAGCAATGTGTAAAAGGCAGGGAAGAACACTAAGTAGCATTTCTTTACATGAAAATCTGGGTGCTAATTAGCCTATCCCTCTTTTTCTCTGAAAAGCCAAAGGACACACTACCTTATGAGATTATTGGTATGTGCAAAGTTTAGAATAGTGACAAGCACAATAAGCATACTAAATGGTGAAAAACCATTAAAATATGGGAGAGAAATGTTTTTCAAAATGCCTGTTTTGATAGCTGGGGAGCCTGTTTACCCTTCTGCATACCTAGGATATGGCACAGCCATGTAGCCAGATAAGAACAAGCAGGAGACTAATTGGAAATGAGGTTTGGTTCTCAAAGAGCGAGGCCTAATCTTGTGACCAGTTATCATGCCGCTTGATCTCAAGGGGGCCGGACTATTGAAGTCAACCTGAGATGATGGAGGGACAGAGAGAGAGAGAGGAGGGAGAGGGAGAGAGATGCCTCTCTAGCTTACCCAACAGGACTTTTAAAAAATGCCCTGCCCATTGGCTTTAGCCAAGGCAATGTTTCCATAGCCCTTCCCTCACCCTCTCTTATAAGGTGTACTATAATTCCTACTTGCTATAGATGGTCACTTGCTTCGTACAGGCTCATTAATTCAATTAAGAAGAGAATAAGAGAGGTGAATTATGTTTTGTGTTTTCACCAGAACATGTAGCAAGTGATCTAAACCAAGGCTAGTAATAGGCAGATAGATATCAGCATTGATCTGCATCTTAATCTTTATTATTTTAGACATCTTTCTGTTTCTTCTTGCTTTTCCAACTTCTTGGAAATTGTAGAGGTGAGAATCTTAGTTCATTTCCTTTATGAAAGGTTTTGCACATTTCTTTCAATGATTGGTCATATTGCTGCCCCTCTTTCTTCTCGAATGTATACAAAAATATTGGTTTTGTGCAAAAAATAATGCTTGTTTAAAAAAAAAACTTTTTTTTTTTGGCACAAAGAACAGTTTATCCCCATCCCCACCCACCAATGCATTGTTGCCAGTGAGAGAACAATATCATGAAATTTTCTCCAAAAGGGTACCAAAAGGCAAACCTGTGTTGTAGCAGTTGATATACACACACACATACATACATACATACATATATACATATATAAAATAGGGGCAGGAAGAGATGGATATTTCAATGTGTTGAGAACATTTGTGAATTTTCCTTATACAGAAATACCCCTAGGGAATGGTGTCAAGTTGGTACTGGGACTTAACTGAACTGCAAAATTAGAGGGGAAAATACAAGTGGACTAACGGAAGTGAAAGAGCAGGGTGAAGATTTTTGGGTTTTTTGGTCAATGTACCTAATCTCTACTCTGCCACCATGACTCTATGGCAGTTACAGGGGCGGGGCAGATGTATATACCTCCTGGAAGGGGTGGGCGCTGATAGCAATGCTTCCGTTGCACCATAATGATATCTCTCAGGGCAAAATGAGATGCTATATATTCCCCAGCCACCCAATATCATCCTCTTTCTCACTATATTTCAGCCCATCCATGTGCCTTGGGGGAAGTTCAAGTGTATTTTTGGCCATCATACACCTGATTGGTAAGCGTAAGAAAAGGTGATGGGGAATTTTTACCTACCTTGAATTGTATTACTATAGAAATTCAAGAGATTGGCTGGGGTGGTGTCTTTAGCCTGATTTGATCGCATTTGACTAGAAACTGCAGAGAAGATGGCTGGGTACTCACCCATGTGCAGTTCAGGAGGTGGATGGGAAGGACCCAGTCTTAGCTGACTTTCACACTTAGATCTCACTCCAGAATGTGAATTAAATAGAAATGTGGCACTTAGTTTACCCTGACATTCCTTTTTGTTTTCAGTGGATGTACAGTGTGTTACAAAACAAAAGAATAAGCATATGTCTCTGCCACGAGAAGCTTACAATATTTTAGCATCAGAGGCAGCAAGACATAGCATTCAGAAGAAGAAAGCAAGGTTAACAAGAGAGAGAATGTGAACAAATACACATTATATATGTTACTCTTTGGTTTTCATGTTTGGAAGGGGCATTTTAAGGAAACAATATGATTTTGTTTGAAATAAGATGTATTGTTTGGGATGCTCTATATTTCAATCAGTTACGCCAAGTTCTGCATTTCAACCAGTACAGCACTGAAGATGTCAAGCTGAAAAAGCAAGAAAACACAAATTAATTTAGAAAATCTCTGTCGAGCAATGATGGAATTTAGACTTCAGCTAAGGAATATATTTCATCCTCTGCTGAAAGTTGATAAAACCATGGTCGGAGTGACAAATCAGAAGAAACAATATGTCCAACGAATAAAGCCAAAGAGGAAATCCAAAGTAAGTAGACAGGACACTGAGAAAAGTACAATTTCGAATAAAAACAAAGCACACATGATTGAGGAGGGCAGACAAATGGAGATTACAAGAGAACAAAGAGGAAAAGGCAGCATACATCAAGCTGTGGGGGACCTTGAAGAAAAGGATCATAGAGGACATTAGGAAATAGAGTGTCAAGTTCGTGAGCATAGTACGGAATACTCTTAAATGAAAGATCTACAAATGATGGAAAGCTTTTGATGTGGTGCTACCAGCAGATGCTCTTTGTGAAAGACAATGATTGCACAGCGTGCAAAGAGAGATCAAAATGGAGTCCCACAGAGTGCTGGAGACTGATCCCAGTGACTTCATGCATAGAGCACTAGGGACAATTGGCACAAGCCTCCTGCACTCCATTTCATTCAGAGAAGGAGAGGTAAATGGGCAAGGTTTTCTTCCTTCCTCCTCATTTCCCTCTTCAACAGCTCATGGGAGTGAAAGGACACGCAGGAGTAAAATACAAAAACAAGATGAATAGTAGTACAAAAGCAAATACTCAGTTGAAATTAACAATAGCAAACAGTGGGGGATCAAAAGCAGAAAAACTGGCAAAACTGCTCTCAGCATGCACCAAGATTTACTGCAGAATTAGACATCAGTAGGAAGAGAGACAGAGAGGGAGGGGAGAAGGTACAAATTCACCTGTGTAGCACGAGCAAATCCTGCTGTCTGTCTCAGGAGTAGCAAACTTTGAAGACTGCCATGAAATAAATACACTGAAATTTTTGAAACCAAATTAGCACAACTTCTACAATCTCTTGCTTACACTGAATGTATTGGAAAAGTTTTCTCTTTACCGTGACTTTGGGGATGGGACGGGAATGCAGATTCATGGCCTATAGTACATGCTCACAGCATACTTGTCAAGGAGGCAATGACCCGTATTCTCTGCACTATCCTTATAAATCAGTCAATAAGGTCACCATACGCACCAATATCTCTCAAACATTCTTAATATCCATATAAAGCTATGGGTCAACAGCTCAAGTTACCAGCAATTTTGAAACTGGGTGTTATTAGCAGGGTAATTGTAGCTTAGAATTTAATTCGTTGATTAATTCACAGAGTTTTTCTGGTGATTTCATCTAACTTTCTACCTTCCCCAACTGATACTGAAGTTTAAAATATGCTTTAGTGAATTAGATTGTTAGAATTCATTAGGGTGGGGTGCCTCTCAATTCATCACTCCGTCACTTCTAGTGAAACAGGAGGCATTTCCGCCTCAAGAGAATAAGTATTACTACTGGAGGAAATGCATCACATGTGTTTGTTCTTAGGAGAGCTTTCCTTAAGAGAACAGGACTGAGGGAGGGAGAGGGCACTTTTTGGAGCCCTGATCAGAGATAGCTAGGTTTGTGGAAAAGAAGAACAGCTATGTTTGGGGGTGGGGGAAGAGGAAGTGAGACTTGGGCCTTTTCCACACCAGGTGAGGGAATTGCCCCACGCCGCTACTCACCGGACCTTTCGGCTCCCCGGTCTGGTCCACGGTGCTCCAGAGCAGTGTGTGCTTGTCAATACGCACTGCTCCAGCATCCCAAATGGTGGCTTCCGGTTGGTCGAGGGTCTCAACCAACCGCAGAAGCTCACCAGCCTAAAGCCCACCCCCAGGCAGATCGCAGGCTCGCATTGGTGCGAGCCTGTGAATCTGCATAAGGGAGCAGGCTTGCAGTGGCACACTGCGTGCTTTTGAAGACCGGAAAAATCAGGTCTTTCAAAAGCATGTTGGAGGACCACTTGGGGTTGTTCCGGACTGGACTGAGGTGCGGATCTACCTTAAACAGTCTGGACCCAGTCCGGTCCGAGGTGCAGACCTCCTCCTTGGATGACAGACTGCGCCGTTTCAAAAACCCCGTGTGGAAAAGGTCTTGGATTTGGAATGGAATGGAATGGAATGGAATGGTGGAGATAATTTCTTTGATCAGCAGAAGACCAAGGTTCTCAAGCAGCCAGGATCCTTTCAGAATGTCCCTATATATGAGATGGGTCTTCTTAGAAGTAAAATGTTTAAAATCTTTCTGGGGGGTGGGACTCCATTGTGACACTCTTCAGTAACTCCCAGCATGAAAGGGAGCTGTTAAGAATCTTTCTGGGGTGGGGTGAAAATGCATTATAATTATCTTAAGTAATTTCTCCATCTCTACTGATTAGATTCTGCACTGATTTTGATTGTGCATTATTGTATTATGCATAATTATTATGTAGTACTATTTGGGGTGAGCTGCTACGAACCTCTTTGCAATTATTTAGTACAGACACAGTGGTATTCTGTTTGATAAGTAAGCTTTCTTCAGAACCATCTCCCATTGCTTTCTTTCTTGACTTCTCTACTTTCTTTCTCTCCTCACCCTTCGCATTCTGCTTTTCTATTTCTATTCCCCTTTATCTCCACCCCATTTTAATTAGGCAATAAGATAAAGGGAAAAGAGTGGGCTTGTCAAATGTACCTTCAAATTGCCTGTTGACATATGGTCACCCCATGAATTTCATGGGGCTTTCTAGGCACAGAATACTCATAGGTGGTTTTGCCAGTTGCTTCCTCTGAAATATAACTTACAGCACCTGGTATTTGTTGGCAGACTGCCATCCAAGTACTAACTATAGCTGACCCCACTTGGCTTCCAAAATCAGATTGAATCTGGTATCTTCAACGTATTTTGCCCTCAAGCGGGCTCTTCAGACAGGTCCATATATTTTGCATGCAGGAGTCAGCGGTCTTAGATTTCAAAATGGAGTTTGGTGGGGGACTGGATAAAGTCCTCATATCATTCTTGCTCACAGATCACCATATGGGAGAAACTTCCTTATATTACTTTTAGGTTGCTAAGGAGCTTGTGAATTAAATGGCCACTTAAGTGAAATCAGTTGCACAAGCCATTCAGTTGATGATATCCCCTCCCTTGAGGATGGGGAATAAACAGTCCAACTGATATTTATATTCAGACACAGTTTCCAGAGACACAGTACAGGGAAATAGCTCCCAAGATGTTAAGTGGAAAGATGTCAGTAACTGTGTGTGTGTGTGTGTGTGTGTGTGTGTGTGAGAGAGAGAGAGAGAGAGAGAAGCATACATATATACACCTGCATACAAAGCATTTCAGTAATGATTCTCTCTTTCTTTCTCTCACTGACTCACACACACACACACACACACCACAAGACAGACACACACACACACACACACACACACACACATGATCCTTTTCTGAAGTGCCTTCTGTGGGTTAGAGGTGCATATGCCTAGCACTAGAAACTGCTGGTAAATCAAAGCCATAAAACAGTCCTTTTCCATTTTCACATTTAAGACAGAATGTAACTCAGTGATAATTTGGCTCAAACAGTACAATCTTCAGTTAAGTGAAGCTTAGTTTAGCTCCAATTGAGAAAGATTCTTTTTTATCTCTTCTAGCAAAAAGCGTAGCCTGTTATTAACAAAGACTCAGCATCTGTGTTTCTGTTTTATAAAATCCATTATTCAAATATTCTTTACTGTAGGAAATATTTGATGGATGTGTGTGTGTATTTGTGTGTGTGTCTATAACAATAACTATGGCAACCCATTAGAGACAGCTTTCTGAATCTCTTGGGTTTGATAAATAAGAGCTGTGCTGAATATGCTGGTCAGAACCGGGGACTCCTAGGAGGCAAACAAGACTAAGAAGAAAGCTGCTAGCTATTGAGGTGTGTAGGCCAGTTGAATAATAATAATAATAAAAAAATCAGGATGAATAGACCCCATTCCCACTGTTCACTGCTGACAGATTGTTTTGGAAACATTCAGGGCTGCTACCAGTGTTCTCTGCAAAGCAGGGCTGTCACATTTCCAAGCAGGGGTTTAAATAAATTAATTTTGAATCTATGATTTCCTCATACCCAAGTGAAACTTAATCTGTTTAATCTGTAGCTCAATTTTGATGATCGTGCTGTGTTTTTATTCTGCTGTTGTTGCATTATCGTTATCCTGTCATTTTATTTTGTTTCTATTGAATTTAAAATTCTATTCAGCATTTATAAGCCCCCATAGGAATGTAATTATGATACTTTGCTGTGTATAAATCACAGGAATAAAGATGTACTTCCATTCCTAAGCCCAAGTGACCATATTTATTTTGGTGTCTATTAGACATTACATTACAGATTGAATGACTCAATAAAGGCAACCACAGCCCTGTGAAGGGTTGTTGATGATTGGGACGCTTGGAGTTTTATCATCCACAGGGCCACTATAAGTCAAGACCAACATAGGTCAAAGCATGGCTATTCAGGCTATCAGGCTGAATAAGAGACAGGGTTCCAGTATCTTGACTAGTTAACAGATCTGGAGCAAGCAGATACAGCCATTCCTCCAAATTCACTAGGGTAAGAGACACAAGACCTCCACAAAAATGGAAAAATTGCAAATATCAAAATATGGCTGGATGACAAATATGCTAGCTGAAGACCAGTAATATCATGCCAAAATGAAGCTATGTAGCCAAGTAGTTTCTATTTTCAGGAATTAGGCAGTAGCCTGCTTTACATAAGGGTTAGTTCCTCCCAAACAGTCAGCTTCATAGCGTGATGATAGATATTGAACCATAATTGTTATTGGAATCCCAAAGAGACTTGTTGACTAATAGAGCCTTTTACCAACTTTAGTTAATACATCAGCTACAGCTGTTGCTGGACAAGAATGATCTAGCCACAGTGATCCATGCATTTGTAACCTCAGAAACAAATCTCTGCAATGCATTCTACGTCGGGATTCTCTTGAAACTAGGCCAACAATTGCACAATAGTGGTTACACTACCGAATGGGGCAGCTCATGCTGAACATAATACAATATTCTTTAAAAAAAAAAAAATAGAATGCTAATACAGTCAGTCCTCCAGCTTCCCTGGGGTTAGGGTCTCAGGACCCCCACAAAGATGGAAAAAGCACAGATATCAAAATATGTGTGTTGGGGTGGAAGGGAGCCAGGGCATGGTGGGGAGAAAAGACACCTAGGATCCAAACTAGGTCAATGAAAGAAGAAGGGGGTTGCTTGGCATAGTGGCCCTGTATTTCCTCTCTCTCTCTCTCTCTCTCTCTTCCTCTCTTCTTCCTTGGGAGTGTGGGGCATCGAGACAGGGTTCATGATGCTGAGAAACTGGGTTGTGATCTATCCTTAGCTGGCCAGGTAGCTTCTGATGGAGGAGAAGAAGGACCAGAGGCAGTTTTTTAGAGGCTTAATGGCTTGATCAGAGCTCCCAAGAGGGAAGGTTCTCCAGAAAAGAAGCACCAGAAGTGGTAGGGGGGCAAGGGTTGAAGAAACTTGCAAATAATCAGATCCATGAAGGTTAAACCCATAAATGAGGAGGGTGGATTGTACAGTATAAAGTTTAAATACACCCAACAATCCACAGCTTTAAAACTGAAAATTCCACCCTTGGTTTTTGACAGGGCAAATTAAAATAATGTGCACAAATAAAGAAATAATTCATCTGTGGAAAAGATTAGTAGGAGAAAAACAATGTTAATTCTCACAATACTTTAGTAGTAGGGACAGAAAGCCCTGAAAGTGTATGCCCTGAAAGTAGCTTGTCCTGTCTCCAACTAAGCTGAAATGAAGTTGGGTGCTATTTCGATTGTAAGGTTTCCAACTAATGAGAACCCTGCTGACCAGTGTTTTCTTTTCTTCCTTGTTGTCAGCCAAGGGAACCCACTCATTTCACACCATTTTTGTTCTTCCACTCATTTCATACCACTTCCACCCAGTCTGGACTGGAGAACATTTTTGATTGTTGAAATTATATAAATGGATTAAAAGGAGGCAAAGTGGTGAGACTGACGCATGTTACACAGAAACTGAACATAAATTAAAATTGTTGGTATGCTGAGTTTTGCCTTTCCTGTTCTCTATGTATCCAGATTACACTATAAACTGAGCTGATCTTGCAGCATGGTTCGTGGAATGACCTGGGTCCCAGATTACTTCTCCTTACCCTGGAACATCTGTCTCAACTCAGCCCTTCCTCTAAATACACATCAGGCTGACTAAAGAGTAAAAAATAAGGAGAGTTAGAATATATAGGGACAGGTCTTTGGTGAGAGAACCTGTTACGTTTTCTGAACAGAAGAATTACAGAACACAAGTTATCACAGACAAAGGCCATTTCTGCACGGGCTTAAAGAAACGGTGCAGAGCGTCCTCCAGAGAGGGCGTCTGCACCTGGGAGAGGACTGGGTCAGACCTACTTACTGTAGATCCGCACCTCAGCCCGCTCCCAAATGACCTGAAGTGGTCGTCCAGCTTGCTTTCGAAAGACTGCTTGAAAGAGGTCTTTCAAAAGCACGGAGCATGCCACTCCATTCCCGCGCTCCAGTGCAAGCCTGCGATCTGCTGGGGGCGGGCTTTAGGCTGGCAAACTTCAGTGGTTGGTGGAGAGCCTCGACCAACCAGAAGCCACCATTTTCGTCCCCGGAGCAGTGTGGAGCAGCAGCCACACACTGCTCCGGACCAGCCTGGACCCAAGCATTGAGCCCAAAGGTCCGGACCCAAGCATTGAACCCAAAGTACCGGCACGGGGCGATTCCCTTGCCCCACGCGAAAATGGCCAAAGTTAACACAGACAAAGGAACAGGTATTTTATTACAAGGCTTCCTCCAAACACTCATTTTTAGCATGGCTTTACTTCATAATTCTCCTGGTTGCATTTTCATCTCATCATAACCTTTCCACAAATTCTGAGGGGTCACTATCTACCAACCTTTTTCCAGCGAGCTAGCTGAAATACAATCTTACTATTCTTTAACTGATAATCTCCCCACCCCATCTTTTTCTCTTATTTAATTCCAACCTTTCTTCTCAACATTCATTTGGTTTTTCATTGGTTGAATCCAGAAGTCAACCTCCATTCCTGTCTGTATCAACGTTCTTCCATTTTACCAACCTATGCTGCGGCATTTTGGGTTTGCTTACATATATTTGCTGGGAAGGTGGGCCTAAATCTCATTGGTAGTCCCAACTAGAGAGGGATAGATTTTTTTAAAAAGAAAACTGGGGAAAAAAGGTCAAAACTGCATTTCTTATGTATCGATAAACGATTATGAGGAGAATCCTGAACTGACGGGAATCTTCACAGTTTAGAATCAATTCTTTACACAATTCATATGTGTTTTCCTCGCATAGGACACCATTTTTTGCTCAGAAAATAATATTCTGCACATATGATTTTCTGCACAGAGAATACTGCTTCCTCTGTAGATTAAAAAAAAAAACCTTTGTGAAGAAATGCCAAATGTCAATTTTGCACAGAATAAGTCCCAAAGTGTGACTTATCTTCGATTTTTTCCCCCAGCTTTTGAAGACTTTCTCGCTAAGGAAGACAATTGCTAAGTAACTCATTGCTTCCTTCGAGAATGAAATTAGCAAAGAATTACATCCCTATTCCTACCTAGAATGGACCTGAATCAATGGACGTTGCATCAGTGTTGACTTATCAAGATGACATTTATTCAACATGGCTATTTCAGTTGGGACTGACGACTAGAATGAAGCCATGTTGTTAGACTGTGAGAATTGTCTGAATCATTATTTTGTAGAAACAAACTTGTAACAAACCTTTTTCTGTGGCTTAACTGGCCTTGCATTTTTATATAACAGGAACAAAACCAGCACTGATACTACTTGAAACTTGCTAGATTATCAAATGATACTTCACTGATTCCTCGATTCTTGGTTAAAATACAAACCACTGATAATTCAAAACTCCAAGGGGTCAGTTACTGCAGTAAGGGAATTATATGGTCCCTGTAACCAGGTCTAGTTAACAATCCAGCCACAGGTACTTATACCACCTGAATTTTCCAAGCAGTCTTCAATGGTAATGTCATGTACAGCCCATTACAATAATCCAAATGGGATGTAACTATGGGATGTGTCATTATGGCCAGATAAACCTTCTCTTGGAATGGATGCCACTAGCACACTAGTTTTAAGGCTCAAGGCAAAATCCAGCACTACACCTAAAACTGTAAAATTTTGTCTTTGAGGGCAGTGTAACACCTTCTAAGACAGGCTGAATCTTTCACTCCAATCTGTCTTTTGACTACCCAGGAGTACCTCTGAATGTTTGGATTAAAGTTCATTGCACTTGCCTCCATCTAGTCCATTATTGATTATGGCCACTGGTTTAGAACTAAAATAGGTTCCTGGAGCTCCATAGTAAAGACAAATTGAGTTGTATGTTATCAGAATATTGGCAGCACCAAAGTCCACTCCTCTGGACAACCTGCTCCAGCAGCTTCATATATTTTTTGAAGCATATAGGGGTCAGAAATGAATTTGGAAGCACTCCACAGGCCAGTGGCCTGGGAATCAAACAGGAATCCCCCAGCCCTGTGTTTTGGGCTCACTCCAAAATTTCAGGAAGAATAGGAGCTATTATAAAACAGTGCCTCCAAATTCAATTTCTGTACAGTGACAAAGATGGATGCTATCAAATTAAAGCAAATCAAAAGCCATTGGGAAGAACAGAAGAATTAATTGGCACACAGTCATTCAAGGTGTCCAAAGTTGTCTCCGTCCCGTAACTGTCCCTGTTTTACATTAAGAAAAATAATGATTGCATTGAACCCATTATAATGAGGCTTAACATATATCTTCTCAATTTCTATAGCCAGATCAATGCCATTTTTTAAAAAAGTCCTATTACTATGCTTTGAATTTTTGAATGTTTTTGCCCAGCTTTGTTGTAAGTCAAACTTCTACTGGATATAAAACAGTCAACAAAATCTAAGTGTTATGACTGAACAACTGGTGTAAAAATGTCAAATAGATGTTCAAAAGTAAAGGCTTCTAAGAAGTTCATGCCTGACACTGTGCTTACAAACAGGATTCTGATAGGATTTTAAAGAAATCTCTATCTTAAGGATTCATAGTTTGTAATCCAAAATATATTATGATAGAGTCTTTGTAACGAATGCATCTCCATGGAAACATTCTAGGAGATGGTAAAGTTTGCTCTCAGGTTCTATTATTTTATTTAATTCTGTGGCTACAAAGGAATGTTTTACATGAGACAGAATATTTGAAAAGTATATCCTTAAATCCTGTTGAGAAGTCTGCATTAGGAAAAAAACTTGTCATTTAAGAACTTTACTGCAATGATAGCAGCTCTTGTTGTAAAATGGGAATATTAAATCAAGTGGGAATGCTGCAAAAGACATAAAACTTTAAACTAATGTCATTCATAACAGTACAAAGCAAGGGAAATTACAGGCCTTTGATATAAGAAAATACATCTCCAGCAGTCTCTTGTCATTAATAAATTGTCATATAAATTTTCCTAAGATGATAGTTGTTTTTTTCAGTTGTTCAAATCATAAAAAATATAGTATGTACATTTCTACTGAGCATTTTGTACTATGTTTTGATAATTTTTGTTTTAAAAAAATCCAGGCCATTTAGTAGATTCTCTTTTACAGTTTCTTCAAACAGTCAGAGTAGACTGTCATATCACTGGTACCTGATAAAGTTTGCAGTTTCTCCCATGCGATATATCCTGCAATATTTTGGGGAACAAGTCCAAAGTTCTAAGAGCAAATCAGAGGAATACATGATTTCTGACCTTACTTTTTTTTTTTCTCTCTCCGTGGCAGTTCATGGATCTAATGTCAATAGGTTGGCCAGTCCACTCCACATTTTAGGACACCCTTTAGAAAAGCTATCCAGTGTGTGCCGAATCTGTTTTGGGAATAGGATTCAGCAGACTGAATAGCTCCTTTGAAATCTGGATTAAAACCAAGAGTAAATTCATCACTCTCTGATAGAGCTAGCTACCAGCTTCCCCAGCTTTTCCTTTAAGGAGGGGCTGGGTCTGCTCTGAACAAAAGCTCTGTGTTGGGTCAGTTAAAAACAGAGGAGATAATGAAATATTTGGTTTACTAAAGTGAAATTTGTTATATATTTGCAAAGAAACTACATGAAACCATGTGGCTGGGGTTTGATTGTCTAGAAAAAATGAAATACTTTACCTTTTGTATCAAATAAGATTTTAGTGCACTTAGTTCTTAAGTTGACATGAACTGCCTTGGATCCTTTCCCAGGAAAAACGTGGAATATAAATAAAATTAATAATACATAATAAATACATGGAAGGCTAATGCTTTTGTGGAAAAGAGAGTTGATATATGAGTTTCTGATCCCACTTGTGCCTTATGGTTGTGTCATTTGTCTTTTACATTGATTAACTGGTGCTCTGGACAAAAGATTAATTTCTTACAGAAGCTAAAGTGGTCAAATGTGTGATTTGTTTAATTGGGGCTCAGACTACAGATCTGCCTTGTATTCAATTGTGACTCTGGAAAAAATTGCTTCTCTTTCTGTAGGATTCTGTTTTGAGCAGCTTCCATGTAAAAGTTTCTAAGAAGCTTCTGAAATTATCACTGGGAATAGTGTTCTTTTGAACACATCATGTCTACAACAATCATGTGAATTATACCCAGAAAATTATGTTAACACCACCTGTCACATGCATGGTAAACCAGGGGCCTCTGAGGAAAGACAAAATATACTATACAGTGAGAGATTATATAGCTATCATGTCAAATAGTCATTGACAATCCCAACCACCATGAATTTGTCAAATCTCCATATCAATTTGTTTAAGATGAAAGCTGTCACTACTCAGATTAACTCTGTGTTATATTAAGAAATCTGATTCTCTCCTTCTAAATGGATGGGAAGGGAGCTTTTGTCACCTCTTCCTTCTTCATGGAGAGAGAATGAAGATGATTGGCTGCTTTTCTTGCCTTGAGGAACTCAGCCAATGAGGGTGCTGTCACATGGGGTGAACTCTGAAATTACAGTCCCCATCCCCACGTAGTGTTTCAGTCCGAGCTTTTCCATGGCATCCACTCTCCTTCTCTGTAAGGTTTTGGCATGAGTTTATCTGGTTACAATATCTGGGGGTAAACAGAAATCGTTGAGAGGGAGCACGCTCAGGATTGGCTGAACTGCTTCCTCTTTCCACTCATGTTTATATTGCACTTATGGGAGGGTATGTCATCATACTTTATAGGTAATCTGCCTATTTTGAGCCCTGTTTAATCTGGTTTACATCAATGCTTTGAATTTGTCTAATTATCTAATTTCTTCATTGTATTATTTTTCTGAATTTGAATAATTGGTATTTCAGTTGAGGTTAGAAAGCTCAGTACAGACCAAGATAAACATGTAAATTTGGATCACTGTTCAGGCATCCATTGATGACGATTTTATCAAGACGGAGATATTCTCATAACACTCCAGCAAGTGGCCATCTTTTTGGGTGTGTCCTTGGACTGACATATGAACCACAAGTAGAGCTAGCGAACTTGTACTGTGCTCCGCCAGGCAAGAACTTCCCTTTGTGTATCCTTTAGGGAACTTGTCTGTGATATGACATGATGGGACATTTCCTCATATGAACCTTTGAGTTGATGTGTTTCACCCTCAAATGTTCCTTATAAGATGCTCTCTTAGACTGTAATGTTTGATTTTAGGGTACAGCAGTGTAACTTAAGTATTTAAATCTAGAGGCCCTCCCACTTTATATATATATTCATTCAGGAGGTGAGGATAAATTCTTTTTATTTCTTCTGGAATTACTTTCATTCATTTTCAGTGGATGACCATGGCTTCTTGCTATTATGAGTCAAGGATTTTTTTTCCCTGTCCCTTCCATCCACTCCGTTCATAAGGTTGTGTATAAGATTATACACATCTACAGTGTCTTCCTTTACGGGTTTTTTTCCCCTCAGGCTCAACAGCCCCACCTTTTGTAAAGGGCCTTGCTTCTGACTCAGAGAATTTTGATTTGGGAACTGAGAGTTAGTGATTCTTAATAGGATAATTGTAAACTTATTGCTTCTGGACCACACCTAAGATGTTGAAATAAAATATTTGAGTCAGCATCCTAAGGCTTACACTGTTGTCACTGTTAGAGAAATTTGGAAATGAGTTGAATCTAGAAAAAAACAGGGTCCAGTAGTTAATGCTGCTGTGCTGCATTGTTGTTGCTTCTTGTCCAATAAAAGCATCTTGTTGTAAGTGGGATCGATATTCACTCTGCTT